>NMRA01000640.1:2099-100511 GCA_002633005.1 Phoronis australis | reverse complement strand
TTTTATCAACAGGTCTTTTGAGTGGGCTTTGACATGCGGTGGTCAAACGAGGCTAGAGGAAGGACTGGAGAATCCGAATTTACCAGGTAAGATATGATTATCCGTCCAAAGCTGTGTGTTTGACAACTGGAGTAGTTTAAAAATTACGATAAAATCGTGTCGGTTGTTGTTTCTCGTAAAGTTATGGTGAAATCTATGAAGGAAATGTGAAAGAGTGTGATATAGCAGCTGTGAATAAATGACGTTGAGTTGTTGGCAATTAGCAGAAATAGGATTATGTGAGTGTACTTTTATACCAGTCAAATCAACGTTGACCATGATATTGTTTATACCTGCGTGCTGATTCAGGTTTTTGATATGTGAATAAGTTGAATGTGTTTGTCCCCATCTTCAGGTTACCCAAACAAAATGACAGTTATAAGCGTAGTTCCTTCACTGATAAACACGACCCACAGACTGGATAAAATCAGTTCGGTGCCTTGTAAACACAAGGCCCTGACTCCATTTTGGTGTAATGCATTGGGTGATCATTGAGCTGTGTTTGTGAGTATGGAGAGGAGTTTCTGGGTGCGTGTTGTAATTTGTGAGTTAGGCACTGTATTTGGTTGTGTGTGAGCTGTGTTTAGCTGTGGGTGAGCTATGTTTGACGGTGCTTGAGCTATGTTTGACGGTGTGTGAACTGTGTTTGGCAGTGTGTGAGCTGTGTTTGACGGTGTGTGAACTGTGTTTGGCGGTGTGTGAACTGTGTTTAGCAGTGTGTGAACTGTGTTTAGCAGTGTGTGAACTGTGTTTAGCAGTGTGTGAGCTGTGTTTAGCAGTGTGTGAACTGTGTTTAGCAGTGTGTGAACTGTGTTTGGCAGTGTGTGAGCTGTGTTTGTGAGTTGAAGTGATTTGCTCTATTAGCCGTGTATAAGTGAAAGAACTGAGTTGAAGGTTGTGGCTACTGTGTAGTTCAGGTAACCTGATAGTTAAGTGACTTCAACAAAGAGATTCAAATGACTTGAGAACTAAACCAAGTTGGGTGGGTTTGCTGAGAAAAAAACAAACTGGTTTGGTGATTGTAAAAAATAATTATAGGCAATCTGGTGCATGTTGTACCAGATGTGTGCAGTGATCACCTGGAACCATTTTTATGCTAATAGTTAAAACTGAGCTGGGGAGCTAAAGACCTGACTCAAACATGTAGCAGTGTGGCCCAGAGGGACGTCAACCTGCAACCTTGAGCAAAGGAAGTGGGCACTTATCCACATAGCCACACTGCTTCCTCTGGGTGTAGATAACTCTGGGTTTGGGTCAGACTGGTTATTGTCTCCATGGAGTTGGAGAATGCACGGTTTATCATTAGTTTTTCTTAATACGTATGTGAACTTATGAAGTCCTGCTTTGAAGTTCATTTCAAAGTTAGTTTACCTACAACTTAGCAGTCTACTGTCTTTATCGTATTCCTTCGACGCATTGTATTTGATCTCCACTCCACATCGTTGTTGTTGGTTTGGTATAATGTCAGTGCAACATAGACCCCGTTCACCAGCCACTTCACCACTCGATCAATGAGAGGTGAGGCTCAGCATGTGAATGGGACACGATTGTGACATTTTCATTTATTTAACGTTACACTTTCTTAGGACTTTTGTTTCTTTTATTTGATTTAACCTCTCACCCGGTCTGTGAAAGTGGAGGTCCTTCTTCTGTTTTTATTTTCTTGTTGATCTCAAGGAATTATGATAACTACTTTAATAATGCATCAATTTAGGGTAAAACTCATTGCTAATGTATATTTTTCCCAGTTTTTGAATGTTTGTGACACTGCTGAAAATTTTAAAACAGAATGTTTCTACACAAGTTAGGCTTATAATGACAGAAGTAAAACTTTCCAATAATTAGTTTTGTCGAGAATCATGACTGTGAAATAGCACCTTTCTGCCACGGTTTGTTTTTTAAATTGTACACTTTTTACTTTATACTAGTATGTCTAATATGGAAAGGGTAATCAAGTGCAAAAATAGTTTGTAGTGAGCTCATTTTTGCCTTCATTCTCAAAGCAGTGCCGAGAAGTACAGCTGCTTCAACATAAATTTGGTAAATACTATTTATAAGTCCGATTTGTTCACCCAGTGCTACTAGTGTGTCCAGATGAAGTGACTTTCACCATCTTTACCAATTACTGAAGTCGTTTTGATTTAATTTCCAGATGGCACGGGTGAGTTCTTCGACGCCTGGCTTATGCTGATAGAGAAGATGGTGAACACGAAAAACGTGCTAGAGTCCCCGCACACGCTGCCGGTCAAGTCCTCTCAACCGGGCTTCACACCATTCAGCCCCGTGCACTATCTGGTGAAGACGCATAAGGTATGAAGAGACAATGTTGGATCTTTAGATTTTGGGCTGTGTTATTCTTAATGTTTGATAATTGCAGTTCATCATAGAAAATGCTGAGAAGCGTTACATCCGGTGGTGGCACCAAATAATTGTGTGATTTGTAAACCAAATTCAACAGCTGCATTTGGTAAATACAGCAGCCTTTGATCAAATTTAGTAATCTCCGTATTCTAGGTTTAAGTTTTTAAGCATTAACTTAGTCCTGTGCATGTGAACGTATTTCTCTGGTGAGCTGTCTTTCATTTACTGCCTGGACAATCAATTAGGCCACGGCAATTGTTCTCCAGTTTCGTATAGTCTCTTGTACTCAGTACACCAAAGCTCAATCAGAAATCGAATTTTCTTGAAGGTGGAGACTTGGGTCAGTTTTGTTGTGTTGCAGTCATTGCATTTTGTATTCGCAAGGAAGTCTCAAAATGTAACTTGATGATTCATAAAACCAGGTAAAAAGCGCTGACTTCAGGCATCCCCATAGTGTGTTACGTCGAGGATGATCATCTGTCATTAAAATTCTTAAATTCGGGACAGCCAGTATTGCGTATTTGCGTAATTTGGTACAAGCTCTAACCTTGAGTAAAGTACTTAATTTTTCACTGTCCCCAACTGATGAATTTATACCACAATTTTGTTGTCTATAGTTGCATTGATTTGTTTCGCACTCCCAAACCGAACTGACGCACTTTGTCCTGTATATATATTTAAGTCTGTCGACTGAAATTTGCATTTCTTTTAGGCGGCATTCAGTGCCATCAGCCACCTTTGGAATAGAACGCCATTAAAGACGTACGGAGGCCGTATGTCTGAGTCTATACTGGCCATTCTCTGTCACATTATCAAAGGCGAGGCTTTAATTAAGGTAGGAGGAATGATTCTTTTGAATATTGTATCCCCCAGTGTCCATTGTCACAGTGATTGTCATTAGGTCGAGATCGCGTCAGCTTAACGCACAAGCCCATTCATCAATAAAAAATTAACCGCTAGGGGTAATAGCGTCGCATTAAAGCCTATTAACTAAAGTTTGCCAAAAACGGTGTTTCATTGCAACTAGACTGGCAGAAGCTCGTTCAAATCTGACAGAGTCCGGTAAAATTCTGTCTGAGCCTGTCTAGGTTATTTTGAAACCTACTGCAGTAGTGTTAGTTGTTTGTTTCGAAATTTTCTGTCACAGGATGATATTTGTGCTGATGCTGGTAAATGGATGTAAAAAATTGTTGCTTTCTGGGGACGGCAATTTAAAACTAAGAAGCAAATAATTTTATCATGCTTAATTTAAAGTTGTGTTCTTGGGCATGGTCCATGGTGTCAAATGCTACTCAAGTATCTATAAAAATGGTTTTCTTCTTCAGGAAAAATTGGTCAAGGAGAAAGAAGACCTGTCGAAAACTGACGAAGGCCCTTCGACAGCTGCTAACAATACCCCAGTGACCTCTAGTGGCCTGTTCAGGAACAGCAATATATTGGCACCTCGACCTCCACCTGCCGTCAACGAGTCACACCTGTCTCAGGTAAGAAATGTACATCAGAAGGAATGCCCTGTGAATGTGAGAACATGACATTTAATTCATGTTGTGCATCTTAATAAGTCCTTGAATTTGAAGAAAGATCTGGCTGTTTTACATTAAGCCTTGAACATCACTTGAAAATCAAAAACCATGAGCATATTAATTTTGTGTGTGTGGTTATTATTCCTTTCATATTCGTCTAATTATTGTCACAAAAATGACCTGCTGGCTGTTAAAACTCTCCTCTGTCACAATGATTCAGGTAAGTTATGGATAAAAGGACACTCTCACCATACCACCGCTCCAGTCGCAATCTTCAGGCTTAAGGTTCTTGTCCGGTAGGCTCTTGAAAAGTCGGCACATTTTGCTTAAAAGTCCTCTGAAAAGCTCTTGATGAATATTGTGACCAAAATTCTGTACGAAGCATGTGACTGTAAAGAGGCGCAGAAGTTAAATAAATAGACCCTGTTCGCGTTGAATATTTACAGATTTCCAAGCACAAGATTTTGACAAATTTGCAAATGATTTTTAAGTTTTATTGTTTGTCTAGTACTGTCCAGGTTTATTGTTTGTCTAGTACTGTCCAGGTTTATTGTTTGTCCAGTACTGTCCAGGTTTATTGTTTGTCCAGTACTGTCCAGGTTTATTGTTTGTCTAGTACTGTCCAGGTTTATTGTTTGTCTAGTACTGTCCAGGTTTATTGTTTGTCTAGTACTGTCCAGGTTTATTGTTTGTCCAGTACTGTCCAGGTTTATTGTTGCTAATGTAATAAAGCTTGACCAGTAATTACAAAGTTCATCAACTTTTTTGGAAACTATTGGTATGTACTTAACAGAAATGGCTTGTAAATTGGAAAATTGAAAAAAAAACGTTTTTACCATACACCTGATTCTATCTGTGCACACAACTTGTCGTATGGCTCTAAGGTTGAAAAAATAAAAGAAGTGCGAATAGGGCCATCCCGGATTACACGCCTATAAAACTCTCCTTTGTCCCAGAGATTAGAAAGCATATGACCTAGTTTTGGAAATCGGGCACATTTTCATGTCTCACTGATGTCGGGAAGGTGAAGAATTTCAGATCACGCATCTGCGCATTTTTGTCTTGTTTATCAAACTTTTTCACGTCTGAGTTGCTGTCCACAGCACAGCAGCAATACTTAGTTGGTATTGGAAGGATGAATAGAGTAATGCAACCGAGAAAAAAATTGTTAAGATTCAGACAACAATATATAAAATAACTCCAAGAGCACAAAAAGGAGGCACCAAATATGCCTGATGGATGTTTATGGCATTTTGAATAAATACAACGAGATTCGAGTGTCCCTGTGTTATCCACTATGGTCCTTTTGTTATAGTCCACATTTAATGAGACTTGGTGATGTCCGTTTCAGCTGATGGATATGGGTTTCACACACGAGCACTGCACAGAGGCGCTGCAGCACACGGCGAACCTGGAGCAGGCTACTGAGTGGCTGTTATCTCACCCTCCCTCCGCTCTAGAGGTGCGTGCTTATTTGCCTTGACTTAAAGATGCCTTATTAAATTTGACTGCGTTTCAACAAACAAAGGGGTGGCTAAATTCTCGATACTAGTTACCCATACGTCATACTTTCTAAACCCTGTCTCATCAAGTTTCATGGATTTTCATTGTAAATGTTGTTCCATTTTGATTTTGAATATTGTTTCATTCTATAATTATGTTAACCAATACTTATATTAAACTGTAATTATGTTCATCATTGGTACATCTTGTAATTGTGTTGCTTTATGGGAAGGCTTGCTGGACCCCAGGTATTGGCTGAGTAGGCTATTCCTTCAACATATAATCCATAAATGAAATAAAATTAATGTGTATTCCATAAGTGCATGGAATTGTTATAATTCTAGAAAAAAGTTTGTGTAAATCTAACAATTACTTGCCTGGATTTTTCCTCTCAGTATATGCATCAATTGATATCTGACAAAGATTGATAAAAATTGAGACGAATAGTTTCATCTCATCAGTGCGAAGTGCTTTAAAATTTGATATAGTTCGATGCAGTTTTGCAGACTGAAGTTAATTCTATTTATTTAGGGCTGTTCCAGTAAAATCCGTGTGGGAGGGGGGGGCCCGCAGTAGAAATAAAAATTCATGGGTGGTGGTCTTCAGAAAAAAACACAAATTATGGGTGGTCGTTCCTGTTAGAAGTGATGCATTAAAAATGGGTGGTATTTTTTGACCTGTTAATGTTGACAGGTTGGTTACTTCAGCCCTCAAAACTCAAAAAAAATCCAATACAAAAAAGCCCATATTTCTAGTGAACAGAGTGCAATATGTTCACCAAGCCATTAATCAAGTCATGGGCAACTTGATTTGAGCCAACTGTTTGTCTGCAGTCCTATTGAAATAAAAAGTTATGCAACACTAAACTGGTGTTAACACATATAAGAAAATTGATGATTTTTAAATAAAAAGTATGAGGAGTAAGATAAACTAGTTCCAATATTCACTTGACATAGAAGTATAAAAGAGTTCGTGGAGACAGTTTGAGATTCATAGATCCTTATAATTGAAAAAATGTTCATTGAAATTATAGACACATGGTGAACAGAGACACCTGGTGGCTGCCAAAAGTATTGCTCACAGACTACTTTAGTTTTTGACAATATTGGACAAGACAACTAGTTCTTGTCTGTCAATCATCTAAGTTCTTAACAGGTCCTCCTGGAGGCAATTTGTTTGCAAGTGTTGGTTTTTATATTTTAACCTATTAAAAATAATTAAAAAATTATGGGTCATGGGTTGGAGCAGTAAATGAAAAATATGGGCAGTGGGTACGAAATAAAAGTGCCTTCCCCCCCTCCCATACAGATTTTGCTGGAACAGCCCTTAGAAGATAGGTGTTTCGAGTGGCTACAAATTATAACTAAAATTAATGTACTTCAGACGGTGCTAAATATGTCAGACGCCCTGTCAGAAGAAGAGCAGATGATGCGAGCAATCGCCATGTCGCTGGGTGAGAATGTGCTCATGTCGACGGACCAGGTGAGATTTGTCTCCCGCCGCTGTGGTTAATGATCTAGTTCAAGGTTTTAGGCGGTCTGAGGAACGTACCATATTCTCAGGAGTCTAGAATGAAATTTTTGCATTTGATAAAAATTCACTAAACATACATTTTTTGATGTCGTGATAAAAGAAAACAGCCTAACCAGAATTCTTTTGCTTTGAAATTTCACAGACAGTTTGTCTGCTTTCAAAAAATTTAGGTATGTTATCTTGTTTCTAAGTTTCTCTAAATTGGCTCTCTAAATTGTTTTCAATGATTTTCAGCAGAGTTCGTGAGCATGTGCATTTATTATAACTAAGACCACCTGCTTACATCTGATTGTCGGCAAAGCATTGTCAATCCACTAATATTTTGTAAATGCTTGGCCAATCTATAGTTTTGTCCGGCTTACCCTTGTGAGGGTGCTAGGAATACTATGGGATCAACAGCCAAATGATGAAAAAACATCACCATGACTTTCTTTCTGCTGAACTCTCGTGTTGTGTAACGATTTTCTGACTGGTTGTTTTTCATAGAGTTCCCATTACAATAGACGATCGTGCTGTAAAATTTTGCTGGTTATGAATGATTAGTTGTCACCAATTCTCTCATTTGTGGGCTCACTTCGGATGTGGATATACATCTACCTAAACAGCACTTTTTAATATTAAACCTTGATATTGTACCATTAACAATGGGTCACATGTCTGTCTACTGCAGCTGTATATTTCCAGTTTAATCATCACCATTATCTATGTCCTTTGCTCTTTGTGTGACCTCTACGACCTTTCTTGTAAGTATATAAAGTCCACTTTTTCATGTTTTCCATGAGCAGTCAACTGATGGAAGTGCTCAAGCTTAAATTTCCAGATTTATTTGAACAATTTTTGCATGTTGTTATTGTAGTCTTGTGTTCATTGCAGTCTTGCCTATAAGACATGAAAACTGTATTTTCAGCAGTCTGATGAACAGAAGAAAACAGGTGGGGAAGAACTTGCCAAGAAGGTGCAAGACAGTGGTGCCACCGAACAGCAGCAGCAGGAGGAGGAACCACTGTCCAAGGACCTTATTGATGACTTCACAAACAGCATGCTTCCAGGTAAATTGATTGGACTAATGCATTACTAGATGGCAGAAAAACAATGAGTCGGATTTAGTTTCGCCATACTGTGTGGGTGTATGACACTTTTTTAGTCCTTCACTGTCTCAAAGCGACACATTTTGTGGCGCCATCTGAACTGTTATCTCATGAGTTAACGACCTTTCTAAAGCTAACCTTTTAGGTGTATTGAATGGTCTTAGAGAAATAACTGACCCTTTCTCTAAAAATAGAATTTTTCCAATAACTTGAACTTTTTACCATCGACTTACTTAATGTTGGCGAATTTACAAGTGACTTATTGACCTGTTGCCTTATTTGCCTTTGCCCTATTTGCCCTTGCCCTCTTAACCTTTGTCGTATTTACCATTGACCTATTTACTTTTGACCTATTTGCCCTTGACCTATTTACCCATGACCTATTTACCCGTGACCTATTTACCATTGACCTATATATCATTGACCTATTTATCATTGACCTATTTACCCCTGACCTATTTACCCTTGACCTATTTACCCTTGACCTATCTACTCTTGACCTATTTATCCTTTACGTACTTGTGCATGACTTATTTACTCTCGACCTATTTAGACTTGACCTACTTATGAAATGTTTTACACATCATTTAGGCTGCCTACAACTACTGGACACACTACCAGAGACAGTGTACCGCGTGTGTGACCTGATTGTGGTAGTCACCAACAGAAATGGCTTCAAGTGGAGGAACGAAGTCCTTCTGGAACTAGTTGCAGAGGTAGACCACCGCAGTGTAGTGTTCTGCCTGTGCAGAGAATAGTGTTGATAGCCTGTCGCAGTTCTGATTGTTGGCAAGCTAACGGTAGAGTGACTTCATGAACTGGACATTATATGTCCTTGTAACATAGTTTCAGATGTTATAGAAGCTATGATGTCAATTACTGATGTTGTCTTTGATGCTGACAGGCCATTTCTTTGAAGATGATTTTAGTGTTTTGCACTATTTTGGTGGAAGCTTTTGTGTTATAATGTCCTGTTCACAAAATTATGATATTGTCGTTTTTATTTGTAGAAGCTTGTGGGGTCTTTTTCATTCTTCTATGAGTTAACAGTGAAATGATGAAAATCTATCAACATGACTTTCGTTCTTCTGAACTCTCATGCTGTGTTACGATTTTCTGAGCTGCTGCTCTTTAAACAGAAATTGGTTTGCTTCATGAGCAAGGTCAAATATGGTTAAGTAATAAATAGATTCTTACAGTTGAGATGGGTTGCGCAGTGACTTGAATGGTCAGCCACGCATTTAGATTTTGTTGGATCTTATACAAAACCTTTGCATTGTTTGCATTATCGACTTGCTTTCACGTTCTGTAGTAGAGTTCTTTATTTTATAAGGCGGACTTTTCTGTTTTCAGATCGTCACGTATGTGCAGAAGCTGCTGGAGGTGGCCTCCCAGCTGAAATCTCAAAAGCCGGTCACTCTACAGGACTGGATCAACCGACTGTCCACTACGGCCGAGGCAGGCAAGCTGGCCACACGGCTACACCTATTGACATTGCTCTTTGAGGTAAGAACACTTGCCAAGGATGTTCTTTACGTGTTAGATTCTACAGTACTTAGTCTTTCAAAGGATTGGCCTCAAGCCTTAAATTGCGACCCTGTATTCAAAACAAAATTTAAATAGAGTCCGTTGTGTACTGACGTTAAGTCGGGATCTTTCTTCAGTTAGGTTGAGTTTGAATTTGACACGTAGTAAATTAGATGGAAAGCGTGACTGTATTTCCCTTTTGGGGAAAATGTTGAACAACAAAATATTATGTTTTTGTTCTCTTTGTTAACTATCTCTGCATCCACACTCATTGTCCAATTACAGGAGATGAAGATGTCTTGTGCGGAGGTGCTTCAGAATATGGTGCTAATGGAGAGCCTGGTGCAACTTCTAGACACGTGCCAGTACTTCTATATGGTCTCTTCAGACAAACAGCTTGCCAAAGACACGTCCACGCCCAAGTGAGTAGGGGGGTCATCGGAATGGCTTGCTGCCAAAGCAATCATGATGTTAGGCTGTGATGTTGATGATGTTTTTCTTTGAGAGAAATTGTCAATATTTTTCTAACTCGATGCCCATTTGAGGCGCTAAAATTGATTTGAACATCAGAATGATGAAACTCTTACTTTGACTTTCGTTCTGCTGAACTGTCGTGCTGTGATTTGAGTTTCTGACTGACCTTTAGTTGATAACACCATCTAACCCCAACTGTGACGAGGGGTGTCAGGGCTGCCAGTTGTTACAGATTAATGCGTATTCTACCTACTTTGAGGTCTTAAAAATAACTTTGTACGGATTTTTAAGTGTCATGGAGTTTGAGCATTTGTTTCCCATCAAAAAATCAGTTGAAAATTATCTTTGAAATTGTCAGCGTTGCGAAGTGCATGATTGGCGAAGATCGAGGCAGGAAGCACCCGAAAGTGACGGAAATTATCGAGAACGCTAAATCAATGACCAATGAGACGTATCCCGACTTCCGGTGTAATATGCTATTTGCGTAATGAAATTTCCCTTTTGTGATTGGTCAGATTTTTGTGAAGGACTGACCAATAGAAAATGCGCTCACTTGATTTTGCATTATGGGATATCGTATGCTTTGGAGTCCATGTTAAGATGTTGAGACAGAAATTTCGGAGACGAGTATACTAATGAATTACATTATATTTAGAAAACGGGAATGGAATTAACCTCGTTTAATCACATTGTCTGGAACACTCAGAACCCCAATGCTCACAATACTGTTATGTATTTAGAATTACGAGATATCGGGATTTGTGGGGCTTTCGTAGTGTGCGAAGAAATTGACTATGCCGACAGCAAGAGCCGAAAAATATCGATGCGACGAGCTGAGTTATTACGTAACATTGCTTTTTTCGTTAAACAACATCTGAAATTGAAAGTTGTTGTTTTAGTGTGTAATGATCCATCTTGTGTTTGAAATTAAGACTTCCTGAAAATCTTTGAAATTGTACAAATTTTCACTTAAAAAAATACAGATTTTAGCATGAATGTTAGACGTTATGGTCTGAATGTGTTGGCCGCCCTGGGGTCTAATAGGCTTGTTGTTGTGCCCACTGTTGAATAGTTTTAAAAATATTGCTAAATTTCATTTCACATGTTGATAAGTGGTAGTTTTATGAAAAAATTAACAAATTTTGTTATAGTTGGTATGATCTTGTTATGGTTGACGTACAATATTGAGCTAAATAAATAGTTTGAAAAACAAAAAGCTAATAGAAATCATTTGGGAAGCATTGAAGAAAATGTTTGCTCAGAGTATTTTCCAGGTTTTGGTGCCAAGAACGTTGGTGGTCTTTTTTTGAAAATCTAACTACTGTAGTTATACGTCTGTTTTCAATGTATTGTTTAAGGTGGCTAGCTCCATTGTTGCTACTGCTGGACCAGTATGAGAAGGTGTCGGTGGCATCCAAGAGAAAGGCCAAACTACGCAGCATGCCAGTGAGTACTGATGTCATGGCCAACTGGGCTACTACCATGTTGGACAAATGGGATTATCCCCCCTGTTTCTTAAGGTTTTTAGGCCCAGTTCTGTGTATTTTCATGCGTATTTGCAAAGCTGTGAATTTTAACTTTAAATATTATATCTGAAAGCAGAAAGCCTATAGAATTTGATTTTTACTTTGATTGAGTCACGTGATCAATATGCCTTTTGTAAAATTTGTCAAAAAGGCAAAACAGTGATATCAAAAAGGTGACTAAATTTTGTTTGGCATAAATCTTTGAAGTGAAATGTCAAAAATGCTGTTACATTTTTCGAAATTGTCATTTCAGGGTGAATCTCACACCTGGAAGTGGTTCGATGACCGCACAGGCAAGTGGCAGGCGTACCCAGCCAGTAACAACAAGGTGATCGATGACATGTACCGGGCGGGCGAGCCCAGTGTCAGGTGATTAAATGAGGGAAGGTTCTGGTGAAGTTAAGATACTTGGGGAGGGGCCTGATGAGCCCCTTTAGTTTGTTTTTTCTTGCACACGCCCCAGGAATATTGATTTAATAGCTTAATAATGGCAGCTGTGACTTTATTCCTACGCTCTTTCACATTGCTATGAAAGGTAGCACTGTTGAATGTTGTTTAACATGGCTTCTCATTTGTTAAAGTTTTGGAAGCGATGTCATAACACTCAGTCATTTGCATTGGTTGAAAGTCGGGGAAACCCCTTTTAGTTTTCAGTTATCACTTATGGCGACCACCTTTGACTTGAGAGTTTGCATAATTATTAAAACAGGCAGTGACTGAAGTAAGCAAAATCAAAGGAGCCTTGATCCAGTGGCTTAAGCCCAATCACGTACAGTGCATATAGGCGTTTGCAAGGGCTGGCAATGTGATCAGTATACTTCTGACCAAGGCACGTCCACTGATGCCCACTCACGGAATAACGTATTTCGTTCATCATGTTTCCACATGACCACTTTTCAGTGTAGGCGGTGCTGTGTCAGAGGATAACTGTATTCCAGGATATGTGGTCATTGAGATTACCCAAAGCACATGCCGTCCACTTTACCTCTGTTAGCGTCATCACGGGTATTTAGTAATTTTGAGGGTGGTGAGCCTATTTGGATGGTTGTTTTTCTAGCCTGCACTGCACTGAAAGTAACTGTATTTTCATCCCTTTCAGATTCATTGCAAGTTGCAGTGTTATTCTGTACTTTTTGTAATTGTCTCTATTCTGCTTAGGTTGGCTAAAGGCTGGCCAGTTTCCTCTATTTACATTTCTCAGTATTTTTCATCTCAGTTTTACGATTCCTCGCCTCCAGCTTGCCGCAAGTAGACTGCGTCACACCACCTTCTCAGTATATGTCTAAATTGTCACCTCAACGTTACGACATCTCAGCCATCATCTGTATTTTCTCCTCAGGTTCACTGCTGGCCGGCGGCGCTACACCATACAGTTCAGCACGCTGGTGCAGGTGAACGAGGAGTCTGGCAACCGTCGCCCCATCATGCTGGCACTGCCCACCAGGGAGGAGAGATCGAAAGAGCCGAGTAGGAAACAACAGAAAGAGGCGACCTCAGCTGAGGAAAAGGACAAAGGTATTGTAATACATGGACTACACAATAATATATTATGAAAAACGTCTCCTACAATGAAACAATATTTTTGAAAACTGTTACAGCGTTAGAGACTGTTTTTTTGTTGAGAAATGGAAAACTTGTATAGTTCAAGGTTCAAGGATCCTGACTTCTTATATGGAATTAGAGACTTTAAATGGAATTTGCATATTTCAGTTGTAGATGCCATGATGGTCATTCTGACATTGTGGTTTGTATTACCAAAAGTTAAGTGTTAGAATGGAATCCATCAAATAACACACTTTCCGGCTTCAAATCCTTTGGTGACCATTTTGCAGCAGACCTGTTCATGGCAAGTAGTTGCTCCTTCTTTCTGAAGGTGGCGCTGTTCTTTTTGCGGTTTTGAGAAGCTTGAAACATGACAAGCAGCAAGATATCAGAAAAACATAGCAGTGACACAAATTCAGCAGAAATCCAACACATTTTCGAGATTTTTTTTGTAAATTATCGCTTTGAAATAAAATATAGAGTTGTTATTTTATTAAGAAAAATAACAAAATAAAACCAGAATTTGTGCAAACAGAAAACCATGGTCCCTACAATGTTTTAGAATTTTCTTCTTGAATATTTGTCAAATAAAATTACCTGTCAGAGGCATTAAAGTTTTTTGAAACCACTAGCTTTCTATGTTATCTCGAAACCTTTGTCGGGAGGAATGCTGGGTAACGATATCCTTTCCTGTATCTGTTGCCATGGTTAAAAAAATTTTCATGACTCGATAGGCAACTTCCCATAACTCATGTTTTAATGGAGGCAGCGACATATGCATTAATTCTGCATTTATAATATACCTTGACAGAGTTTATTCATAATTATTTGGTACACTCAGACTTACTGATGACGTTGTGCATAACCTAATAAGTATTTCTTGCTTTTCAAGATGAGAGTAAAATGGACGTTGACGATGGCTCTCACGACACTGAGGACAACCATGTTAGGCTGATTGAGGGTCTGACACCCGACCAGATGCGCCGTGTGGTGCGTGCCAGCATCGCTTTACTCAGCATCCCTGTGGAGCCGGACACGCTGCACGCGTGCCTGCGACTGTGCCTGCGCCTAACGCGAGCACACGAGTACGCGCGCCAGTTTGGCGTGCTCGGCGGACCGCGACTGCTGCTCGGGCTCACCTGCGCCTCTGACTTCCAGGGCTTCACCTCATTGGCCAGCCTTCTTCTGAGACATGTGCTGGAGGAGCCGGCAACATTGAGACAGGCCATGGAGAAGGTAGTGTCTTTTTGTTGAAAACATTTGAGAACTAGACATGCTGTAATCCGTTTGAGAACTGGTGCTGTAATCTATTTGAGAACTAGTGCTGTAATCCATTTCTGGGTTGCATAATTCTTCACTTGTCTCGCACATAATGAGATGGATAAATAAAGTTTTCAACCAACATAAAGATTAAGAAAATTGTAGTCGATTGTTTGCCTGGTAGATGTTTGTGCAACTTTATCAAAATGGCTTTTTTGTACGAATTAAGTGAAGAGGTACAATAGCCATGCATTTGCTTTTAAGCAACCTCACACAAAGCCTGGTAATTCTATTTTAATTGTGATGATTTCAGTGACACCCAGGCCAGTGACCAATTAAATACACTTCAAATACTCTATACTGACTGTGACCCCTGGAGTTGTGAGGTGGCTCTCTCTTGGGGCTGCTCTTGAGAAATCACTTTTCTTGCTGATTGCATCACTTCAAGAAAAGTTCTTTGCAAACATTAACCTTTGGTTTCAAACAGTGGCCTTGGAAAATCACCTTTAGGAAGTGACATGTTTGGGGCAGAATGGACATTTGAGAAAGGCCACCGAAAAAGGTTTTTGGAACCTTAAGTTATGTTTTGAAGAATGGAATGGAAGCAAAGACTGCGGGCTCTGACTGTTTTTAATCGCGTTTCTTATTCGTTTTGCAGGCTGTTCGTCTGGCTGCCGGTGGTATAGGGTCCAGCAGTAGTGGAGTCTCATGTGGCAGTCACGGCTCAAAGGAAATGAACTATGTCCTGCGCTGCCTCGGTCCAGCCGCATGCCGCCACCCTGTCCTCTTCACAGAGGTTGCTAAGAACGGGCTGTGCATCAATCTTCCACTGACCACAAAGAAGGGTAAGTGATGTCCCAGGGCATCAACTGAGTGATTAACCTTAAAGGTATAAAGCCTGGGGTCAATGCCTATGAATTATGTTTTGCTTAATACTAATTTCTAACCTCAACACCCTAAAGATCTGGTTACTTGACTGAAAAACGTTCGGTCAACTACTCTCGGTACGGTTGATATCGTTAGCGGTGTATTACAGATGAGTTTCATAGTCTGTAATTATTCCTAATGTCTGCAAACATTTTTTCAGTGTACAGAAACAAAAAGATTGGTCTTAAACAATGGTATCGTTCACTTTATTGGGATTTCACTAATTAAAGTTTACTTGCTCAACTTGTATGCTCCTGTGGCAGTGTTTATATGGATTTTGGTACAGCAGGATCCAAATGAACACTGAGCTATTTTGTACACTCACCCGTCCTCGCTCCAGTTTACTTCCATCTATGTCGTCATTGTTGCTTTTGCCAGAAAAAATCACACTGTTAACTTTGAAAGAGGTCGAGATCCTGATGAAAATCGATCATATTCTCTATTCTTGGCTAATAATAAACCGATGTACAGGCTCCATTGGGAGAATTGAGACTCTGATCATGAGACTGGTGATTTAGCTGTTGCAAGCATTTCAGGCACAATCAGTTTTAAAACATACTGTCGTAGTAGCTGTCGGAGTGCAACTGCAATTCACCATCGGATTAGTTACTATGGCTCCTCATGATGGGGAAATGGTATTTTGTCTGATAGCGTTTGGCCTGCACAGTCATTTGTTAGGTATCCATTTTTCAAAACACTAGTATTGTCAGGGTTTGTATTTCTTTGCTCATGAAAGAGAGGACTTTGCATACGAGTCTGAATTCAAGACATGAGGCTGACATTGCTTTTGGTGAATTTGTCTTCTATAAGCCTACCTTATTGGTAGAGTTTTGCACTGTCTTAAGCCTTTGCCTGTTCAACATGTCTTCTAACAGTATGATGGATATACTCTAAGAGACCACAGAATGATTTTGATAATATGTCATGTGTTAATGTGACAATCCCATCGCATATGCTGGATTGTATTGTATTTTTCACTCACAGTCAACCTGAGTTGAAATGGCTTCCAAATATCACCCAGGTTCATGGAACACCTCTGTCATAAGCAGATCAGTATTGAAACAGTTGCATCCTTTGTGGTTTTCAAGGATTTCAATCAATTTTTCCGAAATTGCAGTCTTTGGATAAGCGTCGTGGAAGTAAGTTGTGATGTCTTGTGATTGTTTCAGATGAAGACTTAAGCCGTCTGGTTGCTCCTAGTGTTCCTCAAATTCTGAAAGCAGCGCCCAAAGCGTCGACTGTTGAGCAGCCCACGCTGGACGATTACGTCCAAAGTGTACTCATTGACCTGCTGAACGCCCTGACTGTTAAAAATACGATGACACCCGAAGAGAGTAAGTTGTTTGTCTGTCGTTATCAACTGTCTTCTAAGTACTAAATGGAACACGTGTTTACGAGAATTTATACCAGTGTCGTATTTGTGATGTGCGCTGAGTTTACTTAATAGTACTTTGTGCTCGCCACTTAGCTAATCGCTCATTCGCATTTGGCAACGTGACAAAAATTCCAGGTTGTCAAACGAGATCTGATGTCACCAAAACTGAAATTCTCGGGCGTGGAAATAAATGCTGAGGTTTCCTATCCAGAATCGTTTATCGACTATTATAAGCTCCTTCAATTTCCACTTCCCCTTTTTATGCATAAATGTAGGCGTACGCTCAATCTCTAACTCAATTCTTTTCACCGATGAAATGTAGAATGCCGACAAGCGCATGGGGTTGGTGGCGTGAATTTTGTCGATCTTGCCCAATTTTTGCTGAGCAATTCCGACTTCCGTCTGTTTACTTTGGGTTTTAATTTAAATGTGGTGGCAAATGCGCTGATTTCACGAAATAAACGGAGCAGTTGTTAGTCAACGGTAATGAATCGAAGAATACTGTTACTAATTTAAGGACTGAGTGTCAACACAAAGTTTGAAACGAATTTAGAGCGATCTGTTGTCCGACTGAGATACTTGCATTGGCGACTTTGTGGCGAATTGGAATTTTTCCCAAATCGCCAAACAAAATTTGAGGTCTCATTGGCGATCTGCAAGTAGCCAAATCTAGTGCTGGTACTGATGTCGGACTGTTAAGTAAGCTGAGCTATAGAATTTATGATGCAGTGAATGGCTTGATCATTGACAGAAGCGTTGAAAATGTCTACAGCATGTCGTGGTGCTGAGTGTATGGGACAAAAGGTAAGCCTACCTGCTGTGTTGTGGTCTGTTTCTGATGTGTTGTGTTTGCTCAAAATAAGGAAGAATGTGAGCCTGGGTTGTTGGGCTACACTGAAGGCGGAGTTACATTGGCTTAACCACGCCCATTTGTTCATTACAGTGGAAGAGTCCAAGAAGGGCCCACAGTCACTGGCTGAGGCTATCTGTGAGGTGGTGAATAGTACCGAGGCCCGCCTACTTGGCAGTGGTCCCAGTCTCTTGAGGAATGACAGTGGGGCGGAGCTTACAGCTGCCGTAGACGATGAGGCAGGTGCAACGGTGAGTCTCATTGGTGGATTGTGATGCTAAATTTAAGGTTTTGCAATTCCCGTAAATGNCTGCTGTGTTGTGGTCTGTTTCTGATGTGTTGTGCTTGCTCAAAATAAGGAAGAATGTGAGCCTGGGTTGTTGGGCTACACTGAAGGCGGAGTTACATTGGCTTAACCACGCCCATTTGTTCATTACAGTGGAAGAGTCCAAGAAGGGCCCACAGTCACTGGCTGAGGCTATCTGTGAGGTGGTGAATAGTACCGAGGCCCGCCTACTTGGCAGTGGTCCCAGTCTCCTGAGGAATGACAGTGGGGCGGAGCTTACAGCTGCCGTAGACGATGAGGCAGGTGCAACGGTGAGTCTCATTGGTGGATTGTGATGTTAAATTTAAGGTTTTGCAATTCCCGTAAATGGTGGAAGTGATTGACATTATTTTGACACTCTGGCCGAGACACATGCCTGAATAGAATGGTGTGGATGCCAGTAACGTAGGACTGAAATATTACTCCCAGCATTAACTCACTCCAGAAGAGTTGCTTCTCTGTAACATTTTGTGTTTTAAACCTTTTTCTTTCACTCGCATCCTTACTTTCTCAAAGTTTTCATGAAATTCACAATGATGTCACAATTACAGAACCTATCGCACCCTCTTTCAACTGAATCAGGGCAAAAAATTTGGGTTTCATATGAGAATGCGTTTCATTTTTTTAAATCTGACAACCTTTGCACTGACGATCTCCAGCTGTCTTTTCTGTGTTGGTGGAACAGCTGGTCAAACAAACAGTGCTACATCATCTAGGCACTGTCACCCATGACTACCTTGGTCTAGGAAGTCCGACAGGTGTTAGTGTCATACAGTTGAACAATAATAGACGTTTCTCAGCTTATAAGTTCGTAACAATGGGAGTAGGATCAGAAATGCATCACGCCTAGTAATTCGCAATAGAATGAACTTTTTAATTCAGGATCTGTCGATATTTTGACATTCCTGAACTACAGGGTTAGCTTGGTCTCAGAATATGCTTCACGAAGACAACATGACGGAGAATCTTGCTTTTTGAGGTTTTTCACAATCATCCAACAGTCAGTTACAGACTTTTATTTATTTATTAATGTAATATTTACAATGGGGGTAGCCTCATCAGTTCACACTGCTTTTCATGGTGCCCTCAGGCACTAAGCACTCAAATTTAGCACTCACTTCTGGACTTGGTTGTTCCTAAGTGATGTCACAGATTTTTTCAAGACCGTCTATTAATAGGATGTGTTATTAAGTTAGCTGTTGCACTGATGTAAACATATTCAATAATCTGGTATTAATACCTCTTTCCAAATCGTAATTTCTACGGGTGTTACCTTGGGAGTGTACCTTTAACCTTGTTGTTTGCACGCGTTCCTTCTGTGCTTCAGTTGGCAACATCCAAGGAGGAGGCGTCGAGGAAAGAGGCGGAAACTAAGGAGCGAGAGGAGCGCAAGAGGAATCAGCCACTCCTACCCAAGTCGGCCATCTTGCGCCTGTTGGCAGAGATGGTGCGCTCGTATGCTGGCGTCGGCTCGTTCGTTGCACAGCACACGTATAGTGCCGACCTCCTTGAAGAGGTCACGGAGGTTGGTATCAAGGATTGCCTAGGTCAGAATCAGCCTTCAGAAACAAAATATTGTTTTCCCGCCATGAAGTGTAACTGTTTGAACAGGAAAAATTATTGTAATATCTGTTAGGGCGTCAAAATTCTATTTACAGCGTGGCTTAGCCACCTTTACTAACATTCTGGTTAGTTCTCCATCATTATTGGTCATTAAGAAGGCTGTATTGATGATAAATTCAGTTTCCAATTCTAAGTCATTGTGTTGGAGGGGCCATGGAAATAAGATGTTGTTCCGTCTCATAGCTAATTGTAATTTATCAGTAGAGAACTTGTTACTTGATTGCTTCAAAGTCCCAGATTTTGTGACTGTAACTTCATTGTTCTTGTTTTCTCATTTTTGTTTATCTTTGCAGGACTGTAGCGTGTTGGCATTTGTGCTGGACCACTTCCTGCCACAGTGCCAGAGGGATGGCGACAAGGACTGCCCGGCACTGGCGCGGGTCCTCATCGCCAGCTTGGCGTCGTGCGCCACCTGTGTGGACACGCAGACAGTTCTGGTCAACGAGGTGAAGTCTGCCCTGCAGAGAGCTTTGGTGCTGCAGGAGAGTGCTGCGAAGCATGCACGCGTGCAGGCGCTGGCATCTATTGTTAGTACGATGATCGAGGCGTGCCCGTCACCTGGTCAAGTGCCCAATCAGATCTTCAAGAGTCAGCAGCCGACGATGAACGCGGTGGTCCGTGTGTTGGTGAGTGAATCTTTCCTATGAGATTTTCTGTTGGAAAATCTTTTAAATCATTAAATCTCCCCATTTTTGTGTTTAGTAAGTTCACTATTGAACATAACTGGTATGTTCTCCTGGCGGTATGTTTTTCGAGGAAAGAAATTGGTTGGGATGTGTGTTATAGTGACTGTGAGCCTCTGCGTAGATGTTGCGGGATCAGTGGATTGGTGAAATTCTGTTTCGCACTTTCCAATTCACATTTTGTTTTCCAGGTGAAGCGCAATTTGGTGCAGGATCTTGCCCGCATCCCACACAGCCTGGACCTGTCCAGCCCACACATGGCCGCCACGGTCAACAGCGCTCTGAAGCCGCTCGAGACACTATCGCGCATCGTCAACCAGCCGCAGCCTGTTGCGGGGGGTGCTCCCAGCATCACCGGTGGAAACAAGTCAAGGAACCAGCGCTCGGTGCAAGACGATGATGACGCGTCAGCAGAGGCTGTGGTTGATGAGACGGCAGCGAATAATCCTCCAGGAGGTAGGTCGAATTTATCGCGAGGAACAACCTTGCTTTTGATGCTAGGCGTCGTAACATCTAGGTATGTGCAGATTGCTTAACGATGCTTAAAGTTTAGTTAGCATTCTGTGTCCTTTCAGTTTGCTTTGGCTTTGAAAGTAGATTTGGTACTCTTTGTTCTGATGAACATTAAAGCGGCGTGTGGCAGTTTGCTAAAAACGTTGCTTAACCCTTTTAGGGACTAATTGCGATAGCTGACGCCACAAGATCAAATTTTATGCGCTTAGACCAATCACGGTTGGTCATTGCCGGAAGTGCCTGTGAGCAAGAAATGATCCTCACATTGTTGTCAGTGATTGTTATCAGAATAGAACTTTGTTTAGATTTGGCCCTGAGCCGTGTCTTATTACTGAGAGGCATATATGTGAAGTCTCCATTTACACTGCATCAGAAACCAACACGTGTTAACATCTATTGTGAACCTGTGTTTCTACTGATGCTAGAGAAATTGTTTTGTATCGTTATTCTTGATCGCACTTTTGTGTATCAGGGACTTTTGTCAGAACAACACTGAGAAGTGGCGCCTTTAATCGCAATCTATGAGTTGGTATTAGTATTGCCTGTTGGATATCACATTAAGTTATTTTGTTATTTTTTGAGAAATGTTTTTGGGTATTGAACAAATTGCTGCAGTTATACCATCGTCAATGGCAGGTTTTTAGGGGCAAGTAAGTAGTTGGTAATCGGTCGTGGTCTATATGAACCTCCAGACAAAATTTATTCCTGTCTGTTGAAAATGATAGAAAGATACGATGTTATAAATTGACCGAGATGAGTACAAAATGAGACTAAGAAACACTTGAAAAGAGAATTTGAATCAACGTTCCAAGCTGTCTCGTGGCTGTAGTATTTGGACACATATTTGTGTTGAGAACAGGTTATGCTGCCTTTGTTTTGATTTTGAATTTCCAAGAAGAAACAATTCAAGTTCTGAAAATGGGGCCTTGAACTATTTAGTTTATTGTGCAGATGTCAAAAATTTGCTTCTTCTGAGATTAAAATGCAGTTGTTTCTTGTGCTATGTGCGGTCGTGTATCTAAATTAGACTGACAACACTGCAAGTAAATTGAATTTTGAAATTGCTGTGCTGCCAATGTGTGGATCTTATTCTAATATTAATATGCTTTTTGTGTCAGATGTGATCACTGACCAGTCGACTGTTAACACAGCCCCGTCAGTTCGTGACGAGGGCGACGTGACCATCGAGGACGTCACGGACACCCTGGGAGAGACTGAGTGTGATGAGACCCACCCCCTGGATGCCGTGGAACCGGTTGAGTCACAGGTTGGTTGACCGAAATATCTGGCATGGTCACTTGTAAAGATTTGACAGCTATCAGACTCCTCCATTGCCTTTGGCTATTCTTAATGAACGGATCCGTTAGATAAAACTATTAAGCAATTTTCAAAATAAAAAATAGGTTTCTGGCAAACTGTGGCTAGTGTTAGTTTCTAAAGAATAAATTTCTTAGATACTGCTGTAGAGTAATTTTCTTAAAAATTTTTCTGTTCAGTAAGTTGCTGAAATTCGGTATTAAACTTTTTTTTCAACAATCTTGTAATAGGGGAATGGTTGCTTTGATATGGCATTTCCAATCTTTTGAAATATTTTAGCGAAGTCATGCTGTAGTTAACTTTCCTCCCACCTGTGGTCTGCATCTAAAACCAACGCGTGCTTACCTGTTATGCAAACACGTGTTTCTATCGATGCTAAAGAATTTGTTTTGTATCGTTATCTTTGGACGCGGTCTGGTGTTCGAGGACTTTTGTCAAAACAACACTACATGTATTCACTGCATTTTTTGTGATCATTTCAGTATTTTGAAATGACTGCTATGTAAATATTTTAAATTTTCTGATGCGAATCCCTATCGTTAATTTGTTACAGCCCCACCTGGAGACAGACGAAGAGTGGGACACTCTATATTAACCTTTCTCATGAAGCTGCCTATGTCATTTCAATTTAAAAAACAAGTATATTGAAAATAATAACGTATTGCTATTTTTAATTCGTGGTTAAGGGAAAAAGTTGATAAAGGATGAGAATCGTGTTTGTTGTATGTAAAGTAGCGAATTCCATTTCTTTAATTTCTGTTGCCATTTTGCTGTTAGGCGTAGACAGGCTCTTGTTGGTCATGTGACGTTGCTTTTTACAGCTTGAGCACGAGTTGGATGACGTACTGGACGAGTTGCTTCAGAGAGAGGCTGACCGTGGTCCTGGCCCGGACATTGTAGCCGAGATAATGGAATCAGGTCAGGAGTTTTTTATGAAGTAGTTTTCTGTTTTGTTTTTAATTGTTCAGCACTGCTTTATTGTTTCAATGGGAATTGGAAGACGTAAACTCCGTACTTGAAGAAAAGTTTGGGTGGTTTTGGCACTGAACCTTTGCACTGTTTGCATTAATGTTTCTGTAAACCAGCATTGCTCTATGGGTGGGAAGCCACAATATGTTGGAGAAATTGTGCTTTACTATTCCATAGTAGGCTAAAAATTGCTTTTCACCCTTGGCATGTTTCTACAGAGAAGCAGGCCTTGCTTGACCAAGCATGCTGGTTCAATGTTACATAACCTTCCATCACAATGAGGGAGGTTGTTTTGCCTTTTCAGGATTTTTATATTTGGTTGGTTGTTGTAATCTGTAATAAAGTGTTTAATTTGTGAACAAGCTGGTACTCTTTTTGGCACCATAAAAACCACATCATTGTGTATTATTTTATTTTGTGCATGTTCATATTTTGTGCATGTTCATATTTTGTGCATGTTCATATTTTGTGCATGTTCATATTTTGTGCATGTTCATATTTTGTGCATGTTCATATTTTTGAAGTTGATATGCTTGGAGAGATGTGTTCCACTCTTGCAAGTCACCTTGCTGCTCGGAAAATATTTAAGACCAATTTAAATTCATGCAATATTTGCTAAAGTGGTATGGTAAATGTTTTCTTTGCTCATTAGCTTCAGCTTTCCGGTTGGGGAAGTGGGAAAGCTCTCATTCCCCGTCTTATTCCTTGATTTATAGTCATTTAAGGCAATAATAATGACTTGACTTGTCAATAAATTAACACGTGTTTGTAGTGTTTTTTAAAACAAGATTGGACTTCGCCAAAGCAAATTGTTTGGGGAAGTGCGTTTTTACGTAGCGATGCACAATTTCAAAAGCAGTGTTGTGCAGACCAGAATTAAGTTTGCTGTTTTGCCCTGATATGCATGTTTGTAAGCATTTAACTGTTTGGAAGTGAAGTTTCCACTCTTGCTGTTTGTCTGTAAGCGGTTGATAGTATTTGTTGATGTCCTGTTTATTTTTTTTACTTGCTTCTCCAGATGGTGGTAGGGTGCGAGTCGCCTCTCGTCGCAGCAGAGGCGATGATGATGACGATGATGATGATGATGATGACGAACTTACTGACGTTGAGGTCGAGTGCGTTGTCGAGGATGAGGTCGGGCACGTTGTCGATCGTCACGACTCACAGATGTTGAGTCAGCTCAACTCTGACGACGAGGGCGATCATACAGAGCGTGAGTGAGAGGGGAGATAATTACAGTCATGATAAATTTCAATTTTTAGTTCATGGGGGGACAACTCTACTTGTGCTGCGGTCAGAACTCCCCAAACCTGGCTCCATCTGCTACTAGCGACTCTACTAGAAATAAGCAAAGTTCAAATGTTCAATTCCATTTCTGCTTTTTTGTTATTTGTGGGGAACACGTTATCATAATTATTCAGGTTATTTCTGGTCCCTTCTTCCTCTCATAGAAGGTTTCTTCAGCTATTCTCAGTTCCTTGCTGCAGCCTTCATCACGGAATGTTTGTGTTTTCAGCCATCGACCATGAAGACGATCACCAGGATGACACTCAGGAGAGTGGCTCCGATGATGACGATGACGACGAGGACAGGGTTGGTGACAACGGGGATGTAGAGGATGACGAGGATATCGACGACGATGATGATGACGACGATGATGAAGATGATGAGGTAAGTCGATTATGTTTGTTTACGTTACTCGCCACAAATTACCATGTGGTGAGTATGAATTTGCTTTTGGCACAATGACATTCTGCAACATAATGTGCTTGCCTGAAATTCTGTGACATTTTCAAAAGTATGTGACAGTGTTAGAATTTTGGTGAGCCATGTAAGCTGTCCCGTGTTTAGAGTTTCTTATTGAGGAATACCACCAATTTTTTACAGTTGGCTACAACTCAGCTCCTCATGAAATGTTTTTGCGCTCATACCGCACATTGCAATGATGATACATACTTTGGCCTGATTCACTGCATTCAACAGTGTGGAGGTTTCACCTTGGAGAACTGAGCAGTGCATTGTGGTCTCGAGTAAAATGAAAATTGCGAAAATGCCAATAGAAGTTATGTGAAGTCGCTGTGCGTTAGTTGTACACAAAGTTGCCGTTAAGTGCAGAGTAAACCAGTGAGAAAATTATTTGAAATGACGTGTTTGTTTGAAGTAGTTGTTGGTGTTTAAAGTGGCCATTAAACTGTAGTGTCATCCTCAGGAATGATGAAAGCTGGATGCAAACCGTTTTCTGGTATTAAAAATATCAACTTTAATCAAAATGCCCTGTTAGTTCTAAAGTAATATCGTGCTTTTCCGTTATGTGAATTGAAATTGGTTTTGATCAACTGCCTGCAGTTCCCTAGTGGCCATACTGCATAGGCGACTGAAAGTAACCAGCTGTGACAAGCAAATTAATACACCTGGTTGGATGGTTGAAGCAGTAACAACAGGTTACTCTCCAGTCCAAAAACTATTTCCAATCTGAGTATGAATCAAAATGAGACTGATTCCGTAACAGTAAGTGGATATTGTACAAGTTATGGGGTTGTTGTCCATTTTTTTTCACACCTGACCACCCGTACTTGTTGACCTCTTAATTTTTTCAAATAATATTAGACTTGCTAAGCATGCTTGTTATGTCTTCTCCCACAGATTATAACCTTTGTCTGTATTTTGGTTGTATAAAAACTGATCACAGTTGAAGTAGTTGGGTAATAGCTTGAAGGAGTAGGTCCGCTTGTACTAATTAATTTGATGACAATCTGAAGTCTGATACACATGCGTGGTTAGAATTTAGGGAGTTGCAGGTGCCGCACCTTGCTGAAAAGGCACTAACAAAACATGACTCGTTAATTGCCAGGGTTCTGACATGGAGGCAGACAACGATGACTTCCTGGAGATGGATGACCTGATGGCCCCTGACAACGACCTTTTCGTTCACCTCGAGGACATGTTGCCCCCAGGAAGGACAAGTAGGTGTAATTTAACAAGCTCACTCACTAAGTTGTAGGGCGTAATACTGGCCCTGTCTCTCAAAAAGCAGGCTATGGCATGAAATGAAATGCACAGCCCAATAAAACAGTGGTATCACTCTCGGACTATTTCAAAAATCTTTCATCATTTCAATCTTATCTCTAGAAAACAGAATGCAAGCTTCATGGTTTAGATGATGACTTTTCTCTCACCCTGATTTACTGATAATATAAATTAGTAGTATGAAGGGTTCACCTTGGAGAACTGAAAGCCATGAGTTTTAAGCTGTTTAGTCGTCATTGAGATTCACATGTTTTGACTGTAGTCTGATATCTTTTTTTGAGCTACAACATGTTAGTTTGTGTTTGTTCAGCAGCAGGATGGAAGTAACTTCATCCATGCTTGATGTCTGCAAATGTGGTCCCCGCGTTCCACGCTGCGCATCTTTACGCATTTCCTGTGCCATGAATTGCTTGACACATGCACACACATGGCACAGACACGCACGCTTACTTACCAATTGAGTGGCTCTGCAGTACTTCCCCCCATTATTATCCCACTTTGCCATGTGCACTCTATCTGTTTGCAGGTACGGCACCACAGTTCATGTTTGGTGACTCCGCCCAGATCCGCACTTACCAGCTGCCCATTCTCTCTCATGACGTCGACACTGTAGCGGACAATGCAGGTAAGTGACTTAGCACTGTGTCAAGGCTTGTTCATGCACCAGTTGCCTTGGTGAGCTGTGTGACAGCTGGCGCCATCACTTGGGTGTTTTGTTAATCGTAAGTCTGTTATTTGCCCATAATGGCTTGAATGATGACTCTTATTATGTCCTTATCTGCTGGTGTCACGCCGGTATCATGAAGGGTTCACCTTGGAGAACTGAAAGCCAGAAAATTTATGTCTTCATTTCAGCTTATTAGGAAAGAGCAATTTTCATTAAAAACTTTTAATTTTGACTTTCCCATAAGCGCGTTACTTAGGGTGTTTCCTTTCGACTTGTGGCCTCTTCATGGAATTCGCTACAGTTTGATATTTAGACTGCCTTCCACAGACAGAATATATTGGCTTGCAGTTGCAACAAAAAAAAATTGGTTATGGACGACGAACAGTGTATTCTGCCGCATACTTTATTAATTCAATGAATCTGACCCATAATTCAACATTCCATCGTCAGCGACCAATCACTTCTGTCATTGGCCACTATTTTACAAGGATAGGCTTGTTGTCTCTGGAGCATACCCACGAAACACCGTTGTCTACTCGCGATTTTACAATATCTTGCAACATCTTTAGTTTTTTGCAAGAAGCTTGACTTATGAAAAATTACTCTGATTTTGCTGTCTACTTGCTGTGACTGCGGGTATTTTCTTCAATTGAAATGAATTGAGATGTCAACTGCGATTGATACCACGTGGCCGTTCTGGACTGGTTGGTTATTAAGTTTTTGAAAGTGTTGACATTTCTCCTTTTTATTTGCCTGTACAACTAATGATCTGTTTACCGGGCTTGGAATTTTCTTCTTTTTAGAGAATTTACTCTTTTTTAGTTTCAATTTCGGATCCTTAATTATCTCAAAATTTAGTTGGTGTTGGAAAATGCTCTTTAGTTAAAAATGGCATTGAAAGCGGGGTTAACACGTGTTTTACTTGTTTTGTATCGACTTTTATGCGTTTTCTAGTCCCATCCATTCCACCCGCGCCTAGCAACGTGGTGGGTAGCCATCCCCTACTGGTTCGTCACCCCGACACCCAGGCAGGCGTGTCGTCGTCAGGAGGTGGGGTCCTGGCCTCGCGTGTGCACCGCGCGGGGCGACCAGCGGGTAGCCGGTACCGGTACAACCCCAACACACAGACGCTCCATGTCCATTACAATGCAGGCTCACATAGACATCCCAACCCACCAGCAATACTTCAGAGGTAAGTGGGGCTGATTGACGAATTGATCAATTGATTGATAGATTGATTGATAGATTGATTGATAGATTGATTGATAGATTGATTGATAGATTGATTGATAGATTGATTGATAGATTGATTGATAGATTGATTGATCAATTGATTGATAGATTGATTGAGAGAACAAAAAGCACTTTCTTTTTTAGTGGCTGGATTGTAGTGTTTCTTCAAATGAAAGTCTGGCTTTGGCAAAAATCAAAAAAGAATAGAATGAAATATAGGAATCATCCTTGGAATTTTGCTTTGAACTTGAGCATACTTTCTTATGAGAAAATTTATCATCAACTAATTTCAACCACTTCTGCCATACTTTTTGGATTATTTAATAAGTAGATTTGTTGGACATTTGGCTTTTAAATTAAACTGATGTGATGACTTGTGGTGTTGTGTGAACTTTAACCTTCACCTAGGGAAGACGGGTCTTTATTCAGGTCAAATATCTACAAACCTTTGGAAGTAGTAAGTCTGTAGAGTTTGACCTTTGACTACCAATATGGAATTAATTGGGTCACATGACCATGTCTTGTCAGTCAAATTATCAAAAGGAAAATGTACATTCGTGGCAAAATAGTGGAATCTAAAATGTGTCAAACTTTCACTTTGTATAAATGTTCAAGATGAAATCTCCAAAACACTGTAACAATTTCCTCAATTGTCTTCGCATGAAAAAGTAAAACATTTTAAAACAATTTCTAACAGTGTTTTGGAGAGAAGTGAACGATCAAACCAATAGTATCTGAAAGTTAATCTGGTCGTCCATGTTTGAAATGTGTGGTTCTTAAGTTTGTTCATTAAAATTTCGAAATTTTTCTAGCATCCTGTATGTATCCTTAAACATCAAAAGTGTTACTTAACAGTCGTCACTGTGTAAGGGGAACAGGGCAACAATACTGTGCCCAGAAATGTATTAAAAACGGCAACAATACCACAAGTCAAGTTTAACAATGTGTTTGACATCACTCATTGAGGGGTAGGATAAGATTTTGACTTATGGTCAACCTAGCCTTGTTTGGCAGTTGGAGAACTATGCAACAGTGACTTCTGCTGGCTGGAGGGATAGTCAAACGACCAATGAAGCCACCACTATGCCAATTGGATGGATAGCAATTCTGTTTCGAATCTTACGGTTGTTTATTCAGTTAGCATTAATGTACATGCTTGCACCCTCCCTTCTAGGCTCATTGGTCAGTCAGCTGCACACGACATCCTACAGTTGACCAGCACACTGGGTGGACACAGCATGACAGGTCACACACGACTGGTGGTCGCCAACGACGACCTACGTGTGCTACGCTCTGATGAGGACGTCAGCATGTTTGAGGACCTGTTCAGTGTAAGCACATTGGGTGAAATGAAAATTATGTGAACCATTTTACAAAAATACTGGATCATGTGAACTTGACCACAATTTTCATGAATGCGCCCACTTTAGTGATTTGTGTTTGATCTTGGGTTTTAACAAGAAAACGATTGAGGGTTGATGGTGATTGGTCGATTGGAGAATGGATTCTCTGCGACATGGTGACATTCTGTGACAAAACTTGCTGGTTTGAAATTCTGTGACATTTAGAGAATCCTGGGATAAAATGTAATCCAAGTAGTTAGCGATTACTTAGTCTTTCCTTAGGACATTTTAAGCTGCTTCAAGTGGTGGTTCCTTTTTTCACAAATTCTGAAATATTTATAGAACTCACTACTAATATTGTGTCTCACATATCTCACAAAAGCAAAGTTAATGTGACTTATGCCTGTGGAAAGCACTTAGTCTAAAAAGTTTTCCCAATTAGACTTACCCGTAACATTTTGAAAATTTTGCAAAGTGACAAGTTGTCACTTCCACTCAACGTGAATCCATTCTCTGGTTGATGCAATTGACAAGGGATAGTGTGACCTCTCTATTAACTCATAGTTCTGTGTGTGTCATAATCCAGCACATTCATGCACAATGATCTGTCTTTGGCAGGACCCCTTTGCTGACCTGAGCAGTGGCAGCGGTAGTGGAATACTGTCCAGCATTCCGTCGGTGTTGTCTCGTTGGACAGAGGAGTCGCGTGTCCTCGACAACGAGACCGTGCAGGAGTGCGTTATGGGTAAGGAGTGCCAGCTGATAAAATACAATTTTCAAAAATTAATTAATATTGTGGTATTGCGTATTAATAATATTGAAGATGTTTTCTAGTTTTGCTTGAAGATGTGTTAACATTTTGGAGAGAACTGCAAGAAATGTAGTGAGGAATCAGTCGATAGACTTGAATGTAGAGGTGCCCGTGCACTATTTTGGTTGAGACTTTCACATGCTTGTTTGAAACTGTAGAAAATGAAATTTTAGGCCGTGCACAGGCAAAATAATAGTTGGATCTGGTTGATGTTTTTAAATTTGGTTTGCTGGTGGTGTATTTTTTCAGAAAAAGAAAATACACCTAAGACGAGGAGTAATTACGCAATGTTTTAATTTCTTATCTCAGTAAATGGTCGCGTTTCAATCCTTGCTTTGCCTTCTTTTGTGCCTTTGTGGTCAGTGAGCGCAGGTCGCAAAATGAGTCGGGTACAGACCATTACTGATTACTTTTGGCCTTACCAACAGTGCTTGACAAGCGCCTATTTGTTGACATAAGCACAGTAAAGGGAAAAGGATATGATGATTCTCTCACTTACTCCTTATTGGCCGTCTAAGCCATGAAGGGTTCACCTTGGAGAACTGATCCTGTCTCTTGTCAACATTTTCACTTTTCATGCTAAAAAGGGGGTGATAACCAGGCCATTAACTGCAGCAACGAACCACGTCGTTTCAATTGTAGTTCAAAGTTCAGCCTTTATGTCCTCCAACAAAGCTAAAGCTCACGACAGTCGGATATATATAAGTCGTGTTTTCGCTTAACTTGTAGAAAGTTCAGCGGTACTACTGTTTTAGTTCGTCCACTTGACCATTTTTATAAGTCGGACGTAGTCGGGTGATACCTGGCATCCAATTGGATCTGACGTGTGCGCATTTTATTGCATTACACTAGTAAATCGGTGAAAGCTGACTGTCATACACTGGCTTAAGACTGTGGTCGAAAGTTACATTAAATGTCCCTGAACGTCAGTCATAACTCGCGGGTCATGTTCGGTTGCAGAACCAGACTGTACTTAAAAGCCCGAATAGTTATTACCTCACATTTTGTGCTAACAGAATTAGTGGTTTTGTTGGGAAACGGTATTTTGTCCGAATACTTTTTGTCTTAGGTAAAGTAATTCACTAACTCAGAGACTGTGCGTTAGCGGTTGGTGTTTTGTACTGAACTCTACTACTTACTGGGCAAAACAAGACTTAAGAGGTCAGTTTAAAACATCTGAAACAGCTTGCGCCCAGTCTCTGAGTCAGTGGACTCCTTTACCACTTTTGCACAGTGAAAAACATTGAAATTGTTCTGTACTGTAGCAATGAACGTTACACCCTTTATTCGCTATTTGTGTCAACACAGCCACGAACCATTCAATAGAAATGGCCAGATTTCTTTGCCGTGAATAGTGTCTAAGGTGATTAAACCAGTGTCTCTACTTTCAGAGGTGAGGATGGAGATAATTGACCATTGGGAGCAGGTTCGCGACGCAGAGATTGCCGAGCGTCAGGAGAAGCGGTCGCGGGAGCTCAAAGAGCGAGAAAAGGAGAACGGCGCAACTGCGGCTGCAAAAACCAAAGGAGACGATGGCCAATCAGTGAACAGCCTTCATAATAAGACAATAGAGTGGTCGACACCTCGACCCATGGAAACGCAGCAGGTAGTAATTTCTGAAGTCACGCAAATTTTTTTTCGTCATGGAGCTACTTGGCTCGAGCATGATGCCACAATTCTTAATATTCCACGTGAAGAGATTCCCAGTCTTAACCACAGTGGATTGTTGATTTTGGTCATCAAACCATTTTAGTTACGACTCGACTATTCACGGATTCACTGTGTGGTTACTTGTGTATGAGAACAGTTAAGGTCAATATTTTACGGTCATCATCCAGATATATTTATTTCTTTTGTTTGATGGGCAGTAACTTCATACAGGACTAAACTATAACCAGGCAAACGAAGAAATTTGTAATATTAGTCGAATATATACAAGACACTTCACACACGCCTGTATCGCTTTGCTCTATGATACAGTTTTGCTGGCTTGTCTATTTTGTATTTTGAACTACTAGTGATCTTACTTGAATGACTGACTGTATTGTTCATTGAACCAGGTCACGTCCACCGCCCAAAGTCAGGCTACGCCAGCTGAGGTCACCTCAACAACAACATCAACACCCTCCACCATCTCCAGTGGGACCACTCTTGTGTCCAGGCTGGACCCATCATCCATACCTTCGATAACGCCCTCTGTGGGCCTGGCTGAATCTCACTCCGACGCGTCCCAACTGGCAGAGCGTATCGCCACGGCAGTTGTGGAGCAAGTGTTTGGTCCTCCGGTAACCGTGACGACTACTGCTGGATTAACGCCATCTATAGGAGAGGACAGAAATTCCCCACTGTCCACCACGAGTAAGTTCTTGAATTCCGTCTGGAACTTTCTTTATTAATAAATTGTTTTACTACATAATAATGAATTTCAGTACTAATTTATGTGTTACATGTTGACTTCTGCATGAAATCTGATTTTCTTTTGCCACGGAACGGTTCTTTGCAAATCTCGACAGCATTTTTTTTTTGAAACAATGCCTTTTAATTATAAGTAACTTTTGTGTCAATTTTTCCTATTGCAACTTGAGCATGGGAACAGAAATCATGGAAAATATTGGTTTGAATTCACCTTGCTGGTTATCAGTTTTCAAGCCAAGGAAACATGCCATTGGGTTTTAACATAGATATCTGTTGTCATAAAGCCGTAGCAGAGATCTATAACCACGAAGATCTGTAGTTATCTTGGGGAGACATTTTTCTGTGTTAATTACCGTAGCCCTGAGGCATTTATGATCTCTATTCAACAATGGAAAGTGACATAAACTGGCCAACAGGGGGCCTGCGTCTTGGCTCTGCATTCACTTCCATTGAGCAGAGACAATGATTGTTCAATAGCCAGGTGGACATTATGTTTCCTCTATGGAATTGAACACAGACTCAAAATGTGTGCCTCTTTTCAAGCAGTTCACCACACTTTCCATTGCTCCATAGATGGCCTAAACATGCCAGGGAAACTGTAATTAACACAGAAAAATGTTTTTCCAAGATAACCATGATTCTTATTTTTTACCAAAACGTGACATCAAGAACAGTTGCTTTCTCCTCTAAAGTCTCTAGTCACTAATTCTTAACTTTATGACAGAAAGTATCCGTTTACAGCATAGCCTATCCAAATGCTATTATTGCAGGTATGTTCTGACAAATGAAAGTCACGTCACTGTCTTCTAGTTTTTTGAAAGCAAGGCATTTGAAAATGGCTAATAAAGCAACTAAAAGCTTATCTTGTAAGTCTCATATTATGACATACTCTACTGTGACCTTTCACCCTTCCAGCCGAGGGCAGCACAGTGTCACTGCCATCCCAAGAAGTCGCAGCGCTCATGTCTGCCCCTGTGCCCGAGATGTTACAGACCCCAGCACAGAGCCTGCCTATTGTCACTCCTGCCGCACCCAACAGGTACAAGAATGTTATAATTCATATCAAAAAAAAAAAATGAAACGGGTATAAACAAAATTATGATTCAAATCATTTTTTGTGATGAAAGGTGGGCTTTTTATAAACACTTTGATATTTCTAAGATCAGCCTGTCTGTGGTTGTAGAGCCAGATTTTGCATGCCACATTGCTGTTGCCGTCACAATACAGCAGCACAATATCAGAAAACCTGACGCAGGGAGTGGAAACGATTCCATGGCCGCGTGTAAATGCAGTGAAATTTTTGATTCCGGTGCTGTGATGTTAACTGACATGATAATACAGTAGGCTTATCTTGTACATTTAATTCACAACAGTTGGTCTTAAATAGTTGTTGCAACACAGTAACTGTATAACTTTTTACTAGCATTTTGTATCTCTGGACATCTTAATCCAGTCAGATGTTTGACTTTAAAATGGAAGGGGGCCATGCTGGAGGGATGGTGTTCCCTTGTACCTCGTGTTGTTCTGTGCAGTATGCTTTCTACAATTTCTGACGCATGGTAATCGTCATAGCTTGTAGCTAACACCAGAAGGAAATGTGTGAATTTTTCATTCTCCCACTTGTGGTGTGGCTTTTGTTTTAGGAAACTGATAAAGGTGTGCTGAAGTATTCTCAGAATTACATGTTTTAGAACAAGCATTGTAATTTCTTTGAATTCATACTGCACAGCTGACTTGCCACGGCTACTTAGAACAGCCACTAGATCGTTCCTCTGAACATTGTTGCTAATCTCGACATTCTGCAGGTGTTAGTTTTCAAAAAAAATCAACAACATTACGTGCTTCTCATCAAAATCGGCAAAAGTGTGAAGCAGGATAGTTTTCAAAATGATTTATTAGCTAAGGAATTATTATTTTTCACATGCCTTCCTTTAGTGGGTCAAGTAGATTTGTGGTGGTTGTGACTGAATCATATGAATACTTTAGTGATCTTAAAACTGCTTTCAGTTACATTCAATGATTTCTTGTCCTGTTGTTAGGACATCCAGCTCGGTCATTTCCCCATCGCCAGGTCTCACACCACTCTTAGCGCCAGGCCCTTCCAATGACACGCCCATGGACATCAGTGCTGCAGGGCAGGCGTTCTTCAATGCCCTGCGCGGTCCTGGCGCCTCCCTCATGAGGGAGCTGCTGGCCGAGGAAGACCCCGACCTCATTGGTGACGCTGGTGTCAATTTCCTGTCTACAAGCAACTCAACGCCGGCTCTTCCAGTTCCACCTGTGTCTGTAGAAGGTTTGGTTGCCACGACAACATCAGAACAGCCAAGACTGGTGGCTGGGCAGGGTTCTTCTGGCCAATTACCATTGGTGGATTCAGGTAAGTTGTGATGGCATGAGGTGTGGTGCAGAATGTCTCCCTTGCTTGTAGAAATTGAATTTTTATTCATCTTCGGCCCCCATTTGATGGAACTTTTAGTCTTGCCTTAGGCAGAAATTAGGCTGCCTAACTTTCTTTAGCACTGTTTCATAAATTTTATAAAGATCAAAATAATGGTGGATTTATGTCTTCAGAATGGCCAAAATACTACTGAGTATTCTATTTGGAAACTAGCGATGTGGTTTACCTTTTCCTTGCAGCCCCATCCACCACTGCTCCGGCCATGCCTGAGGGTGTCGATCCGTCGTTCCTGGCTGCTCTGCCCGACAGCATCCGCCAGGAAGTGATTGCAGAGCAGCTTCGTTTGCAACGCATTCAACAGAGGGTGCAACAGCAGTCTCAGCTGGCCGAGACACTAGGGGGTGTTGGTGATGTCAACCCAGAGTTCCTGGCCGCTCTCCCGCCTGCCATTCAGGAAGAGGTGGGTTACAGCATTTGACTTCATGGTTTGGACGTTCCAATTATTTCTGCTAAATCGATACTTGGAAAAACATGTCAGTTAGGAGTTCGTGGTCATTATGTAGATGAACATTTTGAAGGCTTGCTTACAGTTCCTTCAGAACATAGAAATATCTTTGCTTGTTTGCACTCATTGTGTCCTATATCTTCCGTCCTGTCATGTTCTTTGCTACACGCAGTCTGCTTCCACCACCAATGCTGTGGCATGGTTTATAGCATTGACTTAATCCCTCAGTCTCTCTCTCCTCCAGGTGTTGGCTCAGCAGAGAGCGGAGCAGGCACGCATCCAGGCCCAAAGCCAGCCGGCCTCATCCACTGCAGTGGCGGGCGCCACGTCTTCACTCCTGCCGGCAGCGGAGGCCAGCTTGTCTGACCCAGCGGGGGTCATCTTGTCCCTGCCAGCATCACTACGGCGCCAGGTGCTGGCTGACATGGACGACAGTATGGTGGCTGTGTTGTCGCCGGAGCTGGCTGCCGAGGCCCAGGCGCTGCGCACAGAGCGCGAGCAGAGGCAACGAAGAGAGATGCAGGAGCGATTGTTTGCACAAGGTGCTGGCTCGGCCATTTTACGTTGCTACTCAGGCAAGTGGGTCCAATCTCGGCCCTGCACCAGTGAGAGGTCTCATAGTTGGTTTCACGTGCTGTCGACACAACTTTCCTTTACTGTTCATTCACTCATATCAAAATGAACAGAATTTCCCGTCCCTTCACCGTTCATTCACTCGTGTCAAAATGAACAGAATTTCCCGTCCCTTCACCGTTCATTCACTCATGTCCAAATGAACAGAATTTCACGTCCCTTTATCGTTCATATCAAAATGAACAGAATTTTCCATCCTTGTACCGTTCATTCACTCATATCAAAATGAAATAACACTGACTTTCTTACCTGGAGTCGGAAAGTAACACTGTTGCATACTTACACAATTCTTTATTAAATATTAGTTGTACATTTAGTGGATTTTGGCATTTACCCTGCCCTCCTGCAGCCATAGTTCTAGGGATGAAGTGAGTGACCGACTGCCCCACGAAAACAGAATTCTTGGTTTCTTTCCATTCCATTTTTGTGTACCACATAAAAGTCTCAAAAGTTGTTCTTCGTTTGTTGTCGTTTGAGCCCAGTAAGGCTGATTCTTACAAACTAGATTCCCTTCTCACTTGTAGAGAATAACTGTTTTCCATTTTGAGCAAACTTTGCAGGTATAACCGAATTACTGCTCCCTGTTCATTGCTACTATAGCTCCATCTGTTGTGTTTGAACATAGTGAAACCAACTGCAACATGTTTTGAAATTCATTGTCACAAATTACGAGACAGCAAGCAATGTATGATGAGACTAGAATAACGTAGAGATTGCTTGAAGGCTTTCCCACTGATAACTTCCGAAAAATTGAAAAACAAAAAAAAAACTTATGCTTATGCCACAAAATTTTCGCAGTGTGTGGTGGTTTCTTAAGGTCTGGTGCAGGATCGGTTGTTAGAAGTATGGGACACGAGTAGTTTGATTGGATGTCATTTTGTTCTTTGTTGATTTCTTGAAGAATGTTCTTGATAATTGTGTTTTATTTGTTGGCTAGTCTTGCTTCATTATGAGTTGCATTTCAGTTTTGCGCAAACTCTTGGTTGTCTTTCGTCATGTACTGTCACTGAGTGCACTGGATTTCAGTTGTTATTACATCCTATGCATACTAATTACGTTAATTAAATCACAGGACTGGTATCTATTGCAGTTAAAAATGTGGTATTTAATCTAGACAACGCTTTCCAAATAATCAATAATTTATTTTAATCTTTAGGCCTCTGGATCACAGGTATAATGTCAACAGAAATTAGGCTACAAGTCTGAAAACATTTCCTGGCGGATGTCTTAAGTTTAGAGATAAAATCAAGAGTGCTTATTTGTAAGAAAATGGATCTGTTTTACACAGAAGCTTCACACTCCAGAGGTTTCTGTTGCTGATGAATTTCTTGTCTTTCCAGGTCTGACTGGACGATTTTCGTCACAGAGGAGCGGGTTCCGGTTTGGTGCACATGCCCCCCGTGCCGGTCAGTGGGGTTTCAGCTCGCGCGTGGGCCAGGTGGCACCCTCTGGTGCCAACTCAGTGCGGCTGCGAGGGCGACATCTACTGGACCACGAGGCATTAACCTGCTTGCTGGTCTTGCTATTCGTGGACGAGCCCAAATTGAACACTAGTAGGTTGCATCGTGTGTTGAGGAATCTGTGTTATCATGCTCAGACTAGGACTTGGGTGTTAAATTCTCTTATTGCCATTCTTCAACGGACTGCTGAGTGCCGGGCCCTAGACACTCCCGAGGTCAGTTCCAAGGGTAGTGACCGTTTGAAACGGAAATCGTCGTCGCACGACTGTGCTGGTGTGGACTATGTGAGGGCGCCGCCGCAGCACCCCAGTTGGCTCTCCATTGGGATGGAGGCGGCGCTTGGCTGTCGCGCCAATGTGTTTCAGATACACCGTACCGGTGCGAGTAGTACGCCAGGCTCATCAGGACTGGGAAAGAAGCATGGAAGTAGCTATAACGCCAGTGCAGCGCGGATCAGCATCCACCCTCAGTCGGCTGGTACTGTCTGCCGACATGTGTTGGACACTCTGATTTCGCTGGCCAAGAGCTTCCCTAACCACTTTCTGCCATCCAAGGCGAAGGAAGCTGTGTCCGCGTGTGAAAAAGATAAAGAAAAGGATGACGGGCGATCAAGGACGCCATCCAAAATGGACAGTAATAAAAAGGAGCCGAAGGACAGTGCCGGTGCAAATGATTTCTGGGAGCTTTTGCTCAAGCTGGATCACACCAGTGCCAGCCGTAAAGGCAAGAATGTGCAGCGAACGCACAGTGGTCCATCCGCAGATGCGGATGCATTGCCAACCAATCTGGATTCGGCGCCCATTGGCCTGTTGATGGCTATGCTTGCGCACCCGGTGATTAGGCGGAGCCAAACACTTACGGACCGTCTTCTGCGGCTACTTGGATTGGTCTCCATTGGCTTGCCCGACCTCACTGCCGCGGCAACAACCTCATCGACGTCGACCACAGTCATCACAACAACGGCAGCATCGTCTATGGTGACAGCTGCAGCTACGACCACGACCACGACCACATCGACAACTTCGCTTGTTGTACCAGCTGTGACGTCTGCAGTGCAGACGCCGACACCGCCAGCACAAGCTGTTGTAACTGGGTCTCATAGTGTGAGTGAGGTGCCCCTTTCACAAGGTTAGTTGTGATGTATTTTGGTGTTGTTATGACGTGCAGTAGAATAAGGCAGTGTGCATGGTGTCTTGTGAGTTTCAATAATCATGTTATACATACTCTATGTCTCTGGACGTGAGATTCTGAATGAAGCAAAACTATTGGTCAGTGTTTTGTTTTGTTTTGTTTGTTACATCAGTGTTATCAATTTTTGTACCTGAGTACTCATGTCGACGGGATGAGATATTTTCTTAATGTTGGTCTATTTTTGTTGATACTTGCAAAACGTTTGGATGTGAAAATAGATATGATGTAAGTAAAAAACATGCTGTTCTCTATCTCCCCATTGCCCCTACAAATGTTGACATCGTGAACTTCGTATGTAAACAGGGCACCATGGAAGTTCGACTCATTTTTCCTGAGGAATGTCCTGTTTATTTTAAATTTACTGCATGAAGGTTAAGTTGTTCAACAAGAGTTACCGTGGATTGAACTGTCGGAGAGTTGACATTTGAACTCGTCTGTTCCAGAGGAATTGGTGACATCCACGCCACTGCCTGTGAAAGATGGCAAACCTGCAACAAGTCAACAGCAAACTGCAGAGGAGGCTGTCCTCGAGACACAGTTGCAGTTGGCTGTTGAGGTAGGTTGGCTCATTAACGTTGTGTTCACTGCACCCTTTGTTGAAGTACGTTGGTTGATTGGAGTTGTGTTCACTACACCCTTTGTTGAGGTAGGGTGGTTGATTGTTATTCTGTTCACTGCGCCCTCTGTTGAGGTAGGTTGGTTGATTGGTTCGCTGCACCCTCTGAGTGTGGGGGCAAGTATGGACAAGATCTGTCCAAGAGATAGACTTCAACAAGACCCTTTCTGGTTTCACAGTTGATCATCTCTGATGTACATTCAGCTAGGTCATACTTTCACAAATTTAGGTCATAATTTGGCAAACATCTAAAATTTTATTTTTTCATATAATATATATTAAATTAATGCCTTACAAGTGTTCAAGTTTCGTATGTCTACCATCACCCAAAATTTTGAAGCCTTTTTGGCACTCACATAACAATGACCTTGAAAAATGAGAAAAGGGCAACAATTTTAGCGAATATTTTTGTCCGCGTAGCAACACAATGGCAACCATCTGGCCATGCTATTAAGGTATGAGACAAAGTGACTTTCTATGAGCACTAGTCCTTCTTCCGAGGGGCATTACTCATCAAATGAGGGAGTAGGGTACATTGGTATGTGTGTGCACTGTGACATGGCTTAAGGCTGGCGTCTTACAGTTGCACGATGTTGAAATTTCAGTGAAAACATTCAGGAAATCTATGTATTTTGTATGTCAACACCAAGTTGCTTGCATGTTCAAGCCCAAGGGTTTTCTTCTGGAGTTCCCATTTGACAACTGCAGTGTCGTAATATTTTCAGTGATATTCAACCAGTCAGAGCGATACAGATGGATTATACATGTCCACAGGCATTTTAAAGAGATTGTTTTCTTTCGCGGATGCTTTTTGTCTTATGAGAATGCTTTAGTGAGAACTGAGATGGTTCTTTTTTCACAGGTTGCACTTCTTTATCAATAGAAAATTAATTGCGCGATCGTCTGTGTGGTTGGTAAGAAGGTAAAACTGCCCTGTCTCATTACAAATATAATTATTCAATTCCAGTTGAAAGTAATTTCCAAAGTTAGATAGCAGCCTAGTGTGTTGTGAAGCATTCTTGTAGTCTTGTAGAACTCACAAGACAGAAACCAATAATGTACCCTGGTTACGTCCCTCGGTCAACAAAACATAAATGATGACTTTGTTTTTGGCTACCATTTATCATCATGATATTTCTTTGAAGAAAACGATGCCAACATAGGTTGTCACGACTGTGAATTCAATTCAAACGGATACTACCAGTTCTAGTCCATGATAGTTTTAATTTATTTCAACCAATATTTTATTTCCATGCTCCACACAAAAGAAGCAAGATCAGTGATCGTGACATCGAAGCATTCTGTCTAACGTGAATTGTGTGCAAATCTTTTGCAAGTTTGTAATGTGCCAGTGGTGTTCAGATGATAGTTGCATGTGTCTGATGGTTCTGCTGTGGTCTTTGCAGGTGCTCACATCCAAGGCATGTTCTGAAGAAGGCCTAGAGGATGCCACACACCTTCTGCTGCAGCTGTCCAGGGCCAATAGCGCCACCTGTGATATGGTGCTCAAACTACTGCTGTCCGGTGCCAGGGAGCTAGGGAGCCGTGTCTGCGAGCACATCAGGTGTGACTTCACAGTTGACGCGGTGCTTTCGGATCGCTAGTCATTGTAACTCAATATGCTGCACATTCCGAAGCTACGGATCACCTTTCACATTTTAATCAGTCTAGAAGCAGTGGACAAGCATTTTGAACATTTTAAAGGTTTCTCTCTGCTCAGCTAAACGCTAAAAATTTTATTTAGGGAAAATTGCGATTCCTTTTTGACCTACGAATTAGCTGATCAGTGACAGAGTTGAACTGTGATGGTTTTTCAATGGTAAATTTGCATCATGAGTGTACAGTTCATTTTAAATGAAAGACAAATGCTTTATAATGTCAACTAAAGCAAGCCGATTGAAATAGCATCTTTTCAAAATGTAGAACATTACGAATTTCGATACTTGACATTTTTGTTATTGCCACCATAGGGCGCTGCTTTCCGAGCTTCAGGAGTTGATGAACAAGCTGAGGGAAGTTCAAGGTCAAGTTGAAGGTGACGAGGACCAGGAGCCGGTGACCTCTGGTGGTCAGAAAGGACAGTTGCCAGACAGGTGAGTGATGTTGTATCAAGGTTTTGTTGGCATTCCACGGATAGGTTTTAGGAAAAACGATATAAGTACTAGGTATCTGTCCACTGAAAGTGATAAGTGCATTATTATGCGCCCACATATTTATATGTGCGAACTTTCGGACGGATCCGATTACCGGTGTGCCCCCTAGTGGCAATTTTATTTTTTTACGCTTACCTTTGTATCTTCAAAAGTCCTGAACGGATTTTCATGAAATTTGGTATGTAGGCATCTAGTAGTGAGATGACGCTATCCTGCCGTTTTCAGATGGATTCGACATAGTTTGCGCCACCTAGTGGCCATTTTTAGTGTTTTCGAGTCTGTTTTTGTGCGTCCACCCCTCTATCAACCAAACCGCTCAAAGGATGATTGTGAAAATTGGCGTGTATGTGCTTACTATAAGGAAGACAGCTGACAATGATTTTCAGATGATTTGGACTACTGTGGCGCCTCCTAGTGGTAGTTTTTTTTTTTTTGCGCCCATGGCTGTATCTCCCAAACCGTTTGCAGGATCTTTACTAAATTTAGCAAGTGTATTTATGTGATGTTGACAACGGACGATGACGACTTTAGGATGATTCTGACTACCGGTATTCCTCTAGTGGCAATTTTAGTATTTGCCTCTAGTGGCAATTTTAGTATTTTACATTGACCTCTGTATTTTCTTCAGGTGTGTACTTTGTGTTACTTCGTGACTATGAAGGAAAAGTTCCAAGTAGAAATTTGTTTCTGGCATTCTAATGCTGTGCTAATCTCGTATGTTGGTAAATTTGTTTTTAATTCTATGTTTCTGTGGTGCTTTAAGCAACTGGTGTATAGGATGTGCTTGTATTATGAAGATTACTCACATTTTGCCCCTAGCCTATTGAGGAGACAAGGACCATGCCTTTCCATTTTGCAAAGTACAACATACTACATATATGCCCTCTACTGGCCACTTTATGGTACCAATAAACAACCCTAGAAGGATACCGTATGCGGTGCAATTGTGGGCGCATTTCAACGCTCTGCGTTGCTCTTGTGGATTGATTTGGACTGTGGACGCTCATTTGTGAGACCCCTAGTTTGAGCCCTGGTTTCATTGTTAGACTGGCTACCTTGCAGTGGGTTCTCTCTTTCTTATTTGTGCTTGGTATAAATTCGAGTGCATAAAATGTATTGAATCTAGTATGCATGTCGATAAAATCCTACTTGACTGTAGTTATTTTTTAAAAATGAAAAAAACAGATAGAAAATGAAGGTGCTTCGTTACTCAGACATATTTTTCCATGAACAATCCCTCATGGGCCAGCTTAACAATTTGGCACTTAACACCCTTGTGGACACTTGTTAAGGACGCACTGTTTTAGGCTTCTTAAGTTAACCTGATTGGTAAGTAACGATGGTCTGTTTTGTAGACACTTAAGAATCTGTATGGTCATCACTTTCAAATAGTGTATTTAGCACACTGGGTTATGCATTAGCATTAAGTTGGCATAGACAACCTCTTAAGGACAAGGAACACAAGAGGACAACAGATTGTGTTTGGAGGTTTAAATATAATGTTCCCCTGTATACCTGTTTGAAAACATTCGATCGTTTTGGAGGTGAACACTGTATTAGTCGGCTTGATACGATTAGATTTTCACTCTCTAATGAGGACTCTTCTTGTTCTTATCCATTTCCTACTTACATTCTGGTGATTAACAAAATTGCAGGTACGAGTCTGGTCATTCTATTGTGGTCAGTGCACCGAAGAAGGTCAAGGCAGGTCGAGATCTCCAGGTGCCCTCCATGTCGCTATTGACAACCAAGACGTCAAGTCAACAGTTTCTGCTGAGAATTCTCAAGGTCATCATACAGCTGCGCGAAGCAGCTAGGAACGCTCAGAAAAAGGCAAAAGGTTGGGTTTAAACTACCGTTGTTTTGGTACCATAGTTTTATTCCTTCCCAGAATTCCCCCGAATCATTCTGTGAGTTATGTACATGCACTGTAGTGATTGTATGCGAACTTTCTTTATAGGGAGAGGATAAGATACATCTCGATTTTAGCCAATTTTGATTCAGGAATACATGACTGTCTTTTTCCATATTCGGTCAGATGTCATACGCCAGCAATTTTGATAATTTTTTGTAAAATTATAATTACAATAAATCTAGTTTACAATGGTTTGCAACACGGTATTTTACTGGCTCTTGTTACGGTTATCACCCAAAGTACACATGCCAAAATTATTTCCACAAAATGACCCAAAATTCCCTGTCATAAGGGCTGAGCTGAAGCCAAATTCACCATCGGAATAGACTCCCCCAACAACAGTGGAGGGATTTTCAGTAAAGTTGGTGGCAGTGCTAAGTCATTTTTACACTGCCCTATCAGCTATAAGCAGTCATTTCAATATTTGGTGTTACAGGCGTAGCACTCATGACAGTGTTTCGCCTGGTTACGTTTGTAAGTTTGAAACTTTGATGTTTATAAGAAGTGTGAGACTCGTGGAAACAGTAAGTATTATTGTCATTCCTGTTATTTGACACTGTTTCAGACAATGGGGGTGACATAAGTTTCCTGGAGCAGGAGATTGAGCGTTTAACTGAGCGGGTAGAGGCAGCACAGAGGCGCGTCCAAAATCCAGTGACTGACCCCCCTATGGACGTCGACCAGCCAGGTACCCACTTGTTCTGTACCGCTTCACCAAGAGGTGGTAGTCTGTTACTGACCTGTTAAAAGGATTTTTTTTTAAGAGCAAAAAAGTTTGTCTGTGTTAATATCTCTCTATTTTGGGACTAAAGAATTCACAAAGTTGCCCATTTTCATTTTGCAGGGGCATCAGTTTGAATGCTACCCTATTTTTTAATGTTCTGTCCGCGCATTTTATTATATTTCGGATTTGATATAAAATTTCCGCTGCAAATTCCTTTCTTACCGCGGCGTTGCAGACGACGTTCACCTCCAAAAGCGGAAGTTGCTTTTTATGTTTCGGAGGAACGTAAATTGTCAACATTGCCAGGGCATCTGGGTAAGCGTGGTGGGATTTTCAATGGCGTCTTGTGTTATTGTAAACCGCGGCGACAAATACTACGGCTCTGCAGCCAAAAATGTGTGGCTTGGGAGTGGAAGGACGAGCTAAAAGGATGCAGACGCGTGCTAGTGGTATGATGGTGGTAACGTTTTTTTTTTCTTTTTTTTAGTCCTCCCGATACTTGTCGGGGAAAGGTTCACATCGACCATTTCAAGGCTGGGTAGCGCGCATGATTTGGGCCGTAAAAGTTTCCGCGTTTTTTGTCATTTCTCATTCCAAGCCCTGCATGTAATTGGTTTTCGCAACAGCAATTCAGAAATAACTTATATGATCTCTTTGTTATAGGCACCTCAACAAAGTCGGGTGACACGAAACAGACTAGCGTTGCCCCGGCGATACCCCAGTTGCCATGCCTGAGTGAGCAACTCCAGTTGGACGAACTGTGGGAGGTGCTTGGGGAGTGTCTGTCATGGCTGGCCAAGACCCCCGACCAACACGCTGTGCTTGTATTACAACCTGCCGTGGAGGCCTTCTTCATCGTGCATGCAGGTGAGATGATATCCTGCACATGGTTTCAAGATATGAGTAGATTGACGAAGAATTTGAGTAACTTCAGAACATTGGTATTTCAGAAAGACTTGATCGTAATTGTTCGAGTTTATCCAAGTCTGTAGCATTGGCTGTTCTAGAAAATGCCTTTAGACAGTTGTTTTTAGTTTCATTCTGTTTTGCATTGTGTAGTGTCAGATGTTGAGACTTGGATCAATACTTCCATTAAATGGCAAATATTGAACTGTAACGGCATTTGTGGTTTTAACATGAATTTTTACGATTAATGGTCATAAGCAATTTTAGGGAATTGGCTTTTTGACGTTATTTGCTTTGACCAAAATCCGTTGTGTTTTTGTCATGTTATTACAATTTTCCAATTCTTGTCGTTGGCTGCCAGTCATTTGGTGAAATCCAGGCTAGTGACATCATCTGTTAAATATGCTTAAACTAACCAAGCCACTGGTCTGTTTACCATGTGTGGTTTAGCTCCAGTTGCAAGACTTTGACTGCGACTGCTGGGGTTGTGAGTTCATTCTATTCTGGGGCTGAAAAAACAACTTTTGTTACCGTTTATGTCACAAGACTAAAAGACTTTCTGTCTTGTTGATACCGTTGCTTTGTTATTATATGATAGAAACACGTGGATTGTTATGGAATTCATAGTTTTGTAAATTGGGTACATCCTGTAGTAGTCACCTTTAATGTATGCCGCTTGTTCTAGTCTTGTAGTATAAATGCTTTTGATGCCCTAGGTGAGAAAGAACAGAGCAAGGCAAAAGAATCGTCTACGCAGCGTCGGGAAGACCAGTTGGCGCACTTGAACTATGATCAGGCACCCATGTCACCTGGCAACCCGCTAGAGGCGCTGGCTGGGGCTGTGGGTGGAGCCCCGGGCATGCTGACTCGCGAGAACTCAGTCATGTCGGTGTCTGGTACAACTGCATCAAGCCTACCGCCAGACACTCAGAAGTTTGTCAAGTTTGCAGGTGAGTAAAGTTTCCATTTGTCTACGTATGGCACATTAAAGTCTCTCACAGCATGTTCCACAAGCTATGTTGTTTGACACTTGTTATCTCAGAGAATTGACATCTCAAGAAAGGTAAATAGCCCAAACATGATGAAACTGGTCATGGAAGTTTTGTGTATTACCTGAGTACGCTTTTAAAAGTTTTGGATTGTTAACGCCGGAGCCAATCAGCCGTGACTTATAAATGCTCTGGCCAATCAGTTGTGACTCACATGTACTTTGGCCAATCAGTTGTCACTCATCAGCCAATCAACTCAGAATAACTTTTTTCAACTTTTGCATTGAAATTTATTAAAGAGGCAGTGAATTCAAGGTGGCTATTTGATTCACAGCCAGATTTTGTGTGATTGATTTTTGATATTGCATCCTGATGATTTTTAAGCTATTGCGGTTGTACTAAAATCATTCAATTATTGAGTGCAAGGTGACAGTGAGTGACAGGTTGCAGATGACAATGAGTGACAGATGTAGACGTGTACTGTATGTTACAGAGACGCACCACACTGTGCTCAATCAGATTCTGCGCCAGTCATCTACTCACCTGGCCGACGGGCCATTCGCTGTCCTAGTCAACCATACACGAGTCCTTGACTTCGACGTCAAGCGACGCTACTTCCGGCAAGAGCTTGAACGAATGGACGAAGGCGTGAGGTAAGGGAGGGGGGACTTCTTGGAGACAGGATAGTTGTCGTGTCGTCCGGTTGTAGCTTAAACAACTGTGTCGTGATTTTTGTACAGCTTAGCACGTTTTCGAAATGACGCATTGTGATGTGGCTTATGCCATGTTTGCTGATGAATTTCTGTAGGTTTGGAAGCTTGTATCTTGAATATTATTATTTGGTGAACACTTTGCGCTAAGACATGGAACTTTTTCGGTGCCAATTGGCAAGTTTGGTACTTGCCTTTTCTGGATGAAATCGGTCCTAAATTTGGTGGATTACAACTGCAGTTTAACAGCATTCTTAGCCAACAGACTGACAGTTTTACCAGGTGCTGTTCTATTCTTTTGTTTGAATCGGTGGTAATGGAGGTCGCATATGTAAGAATTCATTAGCTGTTTATTCATACGTTGTAAGACATTCATCAGCACTCTGGGGCTGATGCTCAGAACCATCTCTTTATCGTTTGCACTAAACTCATATAATTTTCATTGTCCCAGGCTGAGGAGAGAAGACCTGGCTGTTCACATTCGACGCGATCACGTGTTTGAGGACTCGTTCCGTGAACTCCTACGCAGGTCTTCCGACGAGTGGAAGCACAGGTTTTACATCGTCTTTGAAGGTAAATTGGGGTGTGTGTAAGAGGTGTGAAACCGTTTTCCATTCATGTTGGAGTATCATGGCTTCAGGAATTTGAAGGAGGCAGCCATGGACTTATTTAATGATGTTTTATTAGCCATACGTTACTGAAAAGAACATATCTAGACATGAGATTATCGTCTGCCTAAGCATGTGTTCTTGGATCTTTCCAAAGCTTGCGCACATTGCATGGGCTTTGAAGAAGTTGTTACACATTTGTTTATTGAATCTGCAAACTTCTTTAGATTTAATTCTGAGCTGTGGTCGTTGTACTGAACTCAGTGAATCAGTTGCATGAATTATGTTAATGAGGACTAGAAGGTAACCAGGTCAATATTGATTTTCTGTCATAGAGGACTGTGGTCTTCACTTTATATAGGAACCTAGTAAAAAATTCCAAATTGCCTCACTTCGGATCATCAAATCTCAGACATGTCTGATTGGATTCATATGAAGCTTTCACATACTTTGCTTTATGCATTGTGCTCCAAAACACTTTCACGAATTGGTTTTAAATATCCCACTTTTGCTATGAGGCTCTATAAATTATGGGAATTCTGATTTTCATGAAAGAACTTGGAAGTACTGTCAGTAGCATAAAACAAAATGATGTTTTAGGAAAGTGTTATTGTGTTTTTGATTTTGTTGCTATCAAAGTGACTCGCTTTTTTGCTAATTTTTTTAAAAAAATGTAGTTGCATGATTCCATAGTAACAGATTTGCTAAAAAGTCAAAAATGAAATTTTACAGGCTTGCTACTTTCATTCAGAATTTACTGAGTTAAAATCTATAATTTCATAAATATTTATATGAATACACAGGCATGTTGATAAGGTTCTGCATAACCTTAATTCCACTTGTTTTGGTGCATGTTACATTTTCTTGTTGATTGGGTAGTCGTTTGGTAGTAGTCGTTGAAATCAATTTGTAGTCATTTCGTAATGGCATGCGTGACAGCCTCTCATTGGCAAAGGCATGAAGTAGGGCTTGGAATTTTCCGCGGAAACGCAGATTTCCGCTTTTTTGAAATGTGCTTTCTGCTTTTTTTATAATATTTCCGCGTAAAAAAATCGGATTTGATATGAAATTTCCGCGGCAAATTCCTTTCTTACCGCGGCGTTGCAGACGACGTTCATCTCAGAAAGCGAAAGTTGCTCTTTATGTTTCGGAGGAACGTAAATTGTCAACATTGCCGGGGCATCTGGGTAAAGCGTGGTGTGATTTTCAATGGCGGCTCGTGTTATTGTTAAGCGCGGCGACAAATACTACCGCTCTGCAGCCAAAATTGTGTGGGTTGGGAGTGGACGGGCGAGCAAAAAGGACGCAGACGCATGCTACTGATGGTGGTAACGTTTTTTTTTTTTTTTAGTCCCGATTTTTGTCGCGGAAAGGTACACATTGACCATTTCAAAGGCTTGTTATCGGGCATGATTTGGGCCGTAAAAGTTTCCGCCTTTTTTGTCATTGGTCATTCCAAGCCCTGATGAAGTTAACAATCAATGCTTTGAGAAAAGATTATGCAATTTCCAACGGTCATGAACTTTGCCCTGCTTACAGGTGAAGAGGGTCAGGATGCGGGTGGCCTACTGCGCGAGTGGTACCTGATCATCTCGCGTGAGATATTCAATCCTATGTACGCACTCTTTCTTACCTCACCCGGCGACCGGGTCACGTACACTATTAACCCGGCCTCGCACTGCAACTCCAACCACCTAAGTTACTTCAAGTTCGTCGGCCGGGTCATCGCCAAGGCAATATATGACAACAAGCTGTTGGAGTGCTATTTTACCCGCTCCTTCTACAAACACATCATGGGCAAGCCGGTCAAGTGAGTGACTGCATTGGCAGCAATTGTTTTCAACTAAATCTCTTCTTGTTAAAAACTGATAAAATCTTGGGACAAAACTTTTGAATTTTCTTAAATGTTTTGTGGTATTTTACTCCCAGGTTTTGGACACTTCTTAGATGAAGTTTGAGGAATGTTTGATGAAATTCGCCTAATCAGTTGTTAAATCGTAATACCTATGACAATATGTAAAAGGTATATTGAGCGCTATTTAGATAACACGGCTTTACCTTGGGACAACTTTTGGTGTTGTTACCCAGGTGTTTCAGACTAGCATTACAGCGCTCCCCCCACCAATACTGCGGTGTTAGTCAAATTCTGAAGATTTAATTGTTGACAACCTGCCCAGTGAGGGAGACGATTGATGAAAGACGAAGCATGTTTTATACAGTACTGCCTTTTTACCCTTCTAGGTATACAGACATGGAGAGCGAGGACTATTCATTCTACCAGGGACTCGTCTATCTGATGGAGAATGACATCGACACGCTCGGCTACGACCTCACTTTCAGCACGGAGGTACATTTTGTTGGGACTGTTCCAAGGATGCTTAATGGAGTCTTTCTCAATTTACTTTGAAGATGGCTCTCCCCAACAAGATTGGGTGCGGGATTTCATGGAGGAAGCAATTAATGAGCCACTGGTTGCTAAGTTACAGTAGTCAGTCTTGTCACTGATGAAATATTCTGAGTGTTTATTTTTGCTGGTCTTGTTAGGCAATAGGATATGTACGTCTGGCCATGAAAATTTCTCAGACTTTTTTCCAATCGCTGGCTTGAAAAATTTCCAACATTGTTATTATAAGCTGGTGAGCACAATCTGGAAAATTAGTTTCCAAACATTTTTGATTATCATGAGTTCTTGACAATTATCACTAAAACTGTTGTGTTACGGTTTCACTCATTTTTTGTTTTTTGTTAACATTTAGTACAACTCTCAACAATTTTTACCTAAAATTAACGTGAATGAAACTTTAGGATTTTTTGATAATTAGTTGATTGATGTTAATGAAACTGCTGTAGACCGAGTGAAGATAGCTGAGATATGGTTGGACGTGCAGATTTGTTGCAGTTTTACAAATCGTTACATTTCAGATCCAGGAGTTTGGCGTAACGGAGATCCGTGACCTCAAGCCTGACGGTCACACGATTCCCGTCACTGAAGAAACGAAGGCGGAATATGTCAAACTAGTCTGTCAGATGAAGATGACTGGTGCTATCCGACAGCAGCTCAACGCCTTCCTGGAAGGCTTCTACGACGTCATCCCTAAGCGACTAATCTCCATTTTCAACGAGCATGAACTGGAGCTGCTCATATCCGGCCTGCCTACCGTCGATATCGATGACCTGAAGGCCAACACAGAGTATCACAAGTACCAGGCTAACAGCCTGCAGGTAAGCAGTGGTGGAGAAAGGTCACGTGACCCGGGGCCTTCAAATTGGTGAGTGGTCATCATTGGGTTTGGGTCGCTATGGCTTTGATGGAGTTATTTTTTTGCACATGGATTAAGTGCCAGGGTACTTGTTATTCGTTTTCTGTTATTTGATATTCTAACGACCAATCTACTGCGTTATAAGTGGGAGATAGCTCACATAACATTTCTTAATCCTTATGCAACTGCCATTATTGTTTTTTTTTTGTCGAAGGCAAGTTTACGGTGGTCAGTTGCATGAAACAGTCCCAGTAGAGACTCGGCTGTGTTTCGCAAACTTTTATCACATTGTGGTCGTTGGGCAAACACTGCTTGTCCTTTCTTCTTCAATTTCATCTTCATCGTTACATTTTAGCTTTGATACATAGCAAGGGAAACACATTTTAGCTTTGATACATAGCAAGGGTAACACATTTTAGCTTTGATACATAGCAAGGGTAACACATTTTAGCTTTGATACATAGCAAGGGTAACACATTTTAGCTTTGATACATAGCAAGGGTAACACATTTTCTGAGTTCTTGATGTTATTGAAAATAATTAGAGGTCCTTTAATGCAGCCCCTCTGTTGGAAGGACTTAGTACCTGATGTGTATTTTCATTTAAATAAGGACTCTGTTTTCAGAAATATTAGACGTAATGAAAATTAAATGATTAGTTCACGATGAAAAAAAAGTGTTTGAAAATTTTAACTATTTACTGTGTAAACAAAGCCTGTGTTTCTGTTTGTTTTTTAATTTTATAAAACTCCTAATCATGTGAACTCTACACAACACAGCAGTCGCATTCTTGCAGTGGAGTTTCTGACATATAACCACGGCTCATGGGTGCAGTAAACTTAGTTTGCCAACTCACAAGCCCGACTCACTGACTGCCAAATACAACAAGTCAATAAACATTCCCACACTGGCGAGTCCATGCAGTAGTTTGTGGGTTGTTTCTGCTTAGTGTTATTAAATTTCTTCTTGTTGCACAGATCATATGGTTTTGGAGGGCGCTGCGCTCATTTGACCAGGCGGAGCGTGCCAACTTCCTGCAGTTTGTGACTGGCACCTCCAAGGTGCCCCTACAGGGCTTTGCCCATCTGGAGGGGATGAACGGGGTGCAGAGATTCCAGGTGCACCGCGACGACCGCTCGACAGATCGCTTGCCGTGTGCGCACACGTGGTGAGTTGGACAAATAGTTCTGCACACCGGGACTCAAATACGGCATCAATGCCGATGCTTATGGTTCAAAAACCAAGCATTCAAATCAATTACAATTAAGTAAACCATACTTGTTTCTGTTGTATTGCAAAAATAGTGTTACGAAAGTTGCTCCAGGGGTCTCTCTCTCTCTTTCCAGCTTCAACCAACTGGATCTGCCTGCATACGAGACCTACGACAAGCTTCGCAACATGTTGTTACTGGCGATCAACGAGTGCTCCGAGGGATTCGGTCTCGCCTAAGACACAGACGGAGCCCTCCAATAAGGTCGTCAACCCAAGGCACGACATTCAACTACTAACAAAGCTCAACACTAACGGTGCAATGGGCGGCTGATGACAGCACCATTTGTTGTTCAATTCGACTGGAAATGTTTGTGTTTGTGTGCATAGGGGGCTGGCTTATGGCCTGCGATGAACTCAGGTCTCAGTGGAGGAGAGCTACTTGAAAAAGTACAGTTGAAATTTGTTTTGTGGTGGAAAATGTGATGCATAGAAATGCCAGAACTGAATGACTTGGTAATGTTGGCATGGAGCTCTGTAAAACGAACGAAACGACATTGGATATCGTTCCACTGAATAGCGTGTCTGTATAGAAATGGTTTTGGTCTGAATTTCATTGGTGAATATTGTTACAAACACTTGGGTATAGTTTTGTTACTATTGATAACGCACGTTAACCAGTTGTGTATATGTTTACACATGTGTACACATGTATTCTGTTGATTTGTTCACATTAACACTGACTAAAAATGCTTTGTATCAATGTTATGCATGTAACTGAGATGTAGACAAACTGAGATGCAGACACCAGGTGTCTCCACTGAGATGGTGTAAGTAGATGGTGTGTTGCTGTTTCTTTTCTTTGGGAATTTTTAACTCCTCACTGCTGTACATGTCCAGAACTGTGAAGAAAGCATGTGAAGACGGGTGGCAATTATGCAAATTAGATAGATGCGTTGCTAAGGAAGTGGCCAGCTGGATACAATAAAAAGATGGTGGTCTAAAGGCAGCAGAATGTGCTTCAATGATTTCACAAATTGAGATGAATATTTTTCTCATAATTTGATGAAACTCTGCTTTTGTTATTGTACAACTAGCCTGACTGTGTGGAGGTGTGGAAGGATGCTTGTGCAATGTTCAGTCATTACACAGTGTGCCCAGTGGAATTTTAGTGTGCCAATGTTGTGGGGCGTGTGCCAAAGATAAATCCTGTACAATAACGTGTCCATATGCCCCAGTCGTCAGTATCTTAGTGCGAACTTAAATGCAGGCACCTTATTAGAAACTAGATTGGTTTGAGCTGATGTGTATTGAAATGAAAAGGGCGTTTAGCAAGTTGTTATGAATATGTAACATATGTTGTGTAGCATTCAAAGATGTAAAGCTAGTTTTGTATGCAGTCAACAAGCTCATTGCTATTGGACCCAGTTGCTTGTTTATTCAGACATTTCATGTTTCGTTGTCGGTTCGGTTTTGCATTGTGATCGGCTGCGGTGGTGAACTTTACCTAGGCATTGTCCCCTGTGGGGTTCAACTGCACTGGTCAGAGAGCCAAGTGTAGATGTGTTGGGTGATCAATAGTCACGTTCTCTTTATGGCTACTGCTAGGGCACCATTATTTGTAATTTGTATTGAGTGCTTAAGAAAACCCATGCCAATTATTCGCATTTTCAAGACAGTTTCGGTATTGTATATGATGCTTTTTGGTTGTTGTAATGTGAATACGTTTCTTTCAATCAGATTATTGTAAATGTAGTTATTTCTTGTTCTAATACATTTTCAATTCGACTTCGGCGTTTGTGTGGTTAAGGTGGCAAAGTTTTGAAATTCACGATTGAGGAATGTCTGACCGTTACAGGTGTATGTATCTTAGACGTTCTTCTTTTTATGACTAAGTGCATCTGTGGTGCTATTGGATCCTTAGGGTGCAGTGTTGTCTGAAATCGGACAAAAAACTATATTTAACCCCAGCTCCATAAGAACACTACACAATACACGTAGCAAAGTCAAGAAAACAGTAATTATTTTATAATATAATGTTATTTCTTCAATTTCAAGCTGAACCTTATTACATTAGTTCATTGATTGCTTCAACGGGACAATTAATGGACGTTACGTGTATCTTGATTGCCATTTTTAAAAGTTGACTTAACCTAGCGCTGCCTGTGTGTTTAAGAAATTGATTGCCGGAGAGGCAACATTTTACTAGACATACGATTCTTGTTCTAAGTCGAACAACTCCATGTCTTCTCGGTAGATATGCGCAACATTTTTTAGTAAAGTTCTGTTAACTCCTTTGTAGAAATTCCGAGTAAGGACGAGTTTCGACGCGTTCTGTGCAAGCTGTTCGTGTGGCATCCTGGTTTCTGGAAACTCGCCAACAATTTCTGTTATATTTGCTTTTTGGAGAATCAAATTCGAATCTTGCGCAAAAGTTCTAAAGTGTCCGATGAAGTCGTACGAAATGTCACAAGGTTTGCAAAGCTGGTGGTATGGAAGCCAATGCTCGTTTTCGGGATAATAAATGGGATTTGTACTGAGGCTTTTTGGGTCCTCTACTAAAAAGCGCAAGAAACCTTCACGTGTGGGTTGCGGGGAATTCGAAAACGATCTGAGACTGGGCATTCCCGCACTATACAAAAATCCCGGATCATTCTTGCTCATGTTCGCGTATTTATCTTTGAAACAGGACCTGAGACGATCCCAGTGATCTCGAACTATGATAAATTTTTTGTAATTCTTCAATCTGTAATCGATGGCTGCCTCATCACCAGCAAAAGATGCCAGCGTATCAAACGGTTGTCCGTGAACCGCACCGCGTGACATGCCGGAGACGCTCTCTTTATTGCGACCGCTGAGCACCAGGAACGCTCGCTTCCAATTTGTGCACGCCACTTTCGGGACGATGCACCAGATGATCTTATACATATCATTAACGACCAGTCGTCGAAGTAGTTGATCAGTAATTGACCCTGCGCGTAATTGCGGCATTTTCTGGCACTGTTCCGCCACCCGCCTTTTTGCTAACTCGTTTCTCTCCTCTGCTGTGAGCTCTTTCACAGTTTCTCGAGACTCAGCTGCTCCTCTTGTGGTAAACCCTTGAAAAAACAAGAAAAAACAGTATAACATTTGTACAATTAGTAAGAGTAATTCTGATAATTAGATGATTCAGTTTATGAACAGGCGTGACTATGAAACTGCATCCGAAGTGACGCGTTGGGTGCACAAACATTTGATGCACGAGGTTTTCAAAATGTATTTGCAACATCACTAACTTTCAACACAATTTAACTGACAAATGTCTTTTGAGGCTCTTTTCGACTGTTAAGCGAAACGAATTGGACTATCTTGATAGGCTTTTTACTGCAAATAAGTTTATTTGCAGAAACATAAATTAACAATGGAATACAATAAAAGAAAACAAATAAACAAAACTACATTCATTCTCGCATTCACACATTTCAACTCTGCTTAGAATTTATACTGAATGTATAAAGGCTTCAAAAAATCCCAGCAACTGAGGGGGTGATTCTCTCCATTTCATACTTTTCCATGTCTTGACAATGTTAAATAAAATTTGGTGAAATCTCTTAAGTGCAGGAATACATGAAGACTTGGAACAAGTATGTATGCAGCATTGAGCTAAAATTAATATGTGGTTAATTTCATAACAATGATCTCCAAAGTATACAAATGTTAGGACAACATTTGAAATACATGTATGTAGTTCATTCAAATAAGAAAGTACATGCTCACATTCCAAACCAAGTGATTAAACGTTCCTACGAATCCACAAAATGAACATTTTTAATTTTCTTTAAAATATAGTTTGTCTATTTTTATGAATTTGTTAATGCTTAAAAACGTTCAAATGAGTTTGAGCAATAATTTAAAAGGCATAACATAAATCAGTTTAATTTGTTAATCTGCTGCTTCGCAAATAATTCTAACAAACTGTTCTACATTATGAACTGATATCTCCTTGGAAAGTAATACATCTTTTGTCCATCGCGTGTCAATCTGATGTGGTGCTGCTGGCTCTTTCAATTAACTCAATGTTTGAAATTTTAATTGCCTTAACCAGAGCGTTGTACCTTATCCAATTGCTTAAACTGATCCCCTTTTAAGCCCACTAAGATAATAATTTGTTTTCAAAATCTAAGAAGTCTTGAACAAAAACAATTCTAGCATTATATTAAATGATGCAGAACACAGTTTTTGATTTATCAAAATATTTTTGTTATTCCATACAGTTTGATTTTTCAAACCAATATTCTTACATAAATGTAAAGAGTCTGTTATTTGTTCCCAAGCCCATAATACATCAGAGTACAATAGTTTGAAATTTTCTATAATCATATTGTTATTAGCATCATTAGGTTTTAAGGTTAAACAACCTCCATACTTTCTATAAACGTAATGAGGGAAAGCATCCCATTAATGCTTATTTTTTTCTTCTATAGTAGTTTATTTCATTTAATTAACAAGGACGTATACAAAATGTTGATATTTGGAACAGCTAAACCCCCTCTTTCCCTGCTATTTACAGCAATATCTCTTCTAACTTTTGGGGTTTTATTTTGCCAGATGAAACCCTGTATAATATTGTTCATCTCCTATTTTTTGTAAGGAAGCATATCTAAAATATTCATAACATAAATTATTTTGGACAGAGCAAATGTTTTGATCACTTCAATTCTTCCAAGAAAAGCATTTTCCCATATACAGCGTATCTGTTTTTTGAAAATTTTAAATTTTGTCATCATCATTATGGCAATGTTTTTCCTTATTGTGTCCAAAATACATACCTAAACATTTGATGGCTCTGCAGACCATTTAACGTTATGGAAGCCTTCACACTTATTTGGATTTAACTTTAATCCAGACACTTCCCAAAAACTTTGAAGGCAGTCTAGTAAGTTGAAACCCATTGTCTTGTGTTGAACAAATATCCATTGAGTTCTACTTCTGATCATCTATCCTTTTACTTTTTGGGTCTGCAGTAATTTCAGTTCTGCTCTGGCTCTGTTCAAGCCTTACATAGCTTCATTTTTAGTTATCTTTTTCTAATTTAACTGTCAAATTATTTACCAAATTAACGAGTTCCTTTTCTGTATTATTATCAGTGGTCCCTTTTTGTTTTGAAACAAGTATGGTGTGTTCCTTGATTTTAATTTTTACCGTTTCCCATTTTGTGTGTTCATTGGTTAGGTTTGCATATTCCTCCACCAGTTTTGCAATAATTTCTTTCAAACTATTTACAAAGACATATTCATTTTCTTAAAGGCTGTAGGTAAGTTTCAAAAACCAGGCCTTCTGGCAAAAATGGCATTGAGTGAAACTGCGATTTTAACAGCAGCATTCATCAAAATACATGAATCGTTAAGAATACTACTTTTAACGAGGTCCTTAAAAACTCGGAATGAAGCCAAACGTTAATGCTGCTTTGGGACTTCAAAGGCTTATTATGCCACGTAAACTGCTTTGCTGCTTTTTCCAGGATGTTAGATACCTTCAAACGTCAAAAAGATTTATACTTTTTAGATAAAATATTGATACGGTCTTTAACAACTCGCTTGCAGCTTGTGTTCCTCAGCCTCTGTTTGTCTTATTTTTCCTAAGAGACAGTTATAATCCCTTACACAGAAAATATTATTAACATTTCCATATTTGTGTAAAACAAAATTTATTTTATCAAAAAAGATAGTTGAAAAGTATTTTCATCCCGACAAGTGCTATTGTCTGCAATAGCCTCCACATAAACATATGTTCCATCTGGATCTTGGCCAACAAATTTAAATTCTATGGCTCTGGAGCAGAAGATGGCAACTCCCCGACTATGTTGAGAACCCTGAAAAGCAAAAATGTAACCCTTACATTCTAAATATCATTTAGATCAAGCCATGTCCGAACTATAGGTTTCCTGTAAGAAGGCCGCATCAATCTTTTGTTTTTTATAAGGAAGTCAAAAAGTTGACGTCTATTTGTTTCATTGTTAACCCCCCTTGCAATTTAAAGTAATACGGTCTGATTTAACCATTATCTAACCAGAAACCCTTATCTACATGACAGTACAAGCAGACGTAAAATAATATTAAATTTCCAAAAATAACCATAACAATATACAATTAATTGATACATGCACTCACACATTTATACAACGTAACTACAACACAAAACTTAAAATAACTGAAAGTGTCCGCAAAGTCTATGTCCGTCTTCGTTCTTCAATCAGGTAGAAGTTCAAAAGTCGTCAACCATATGACTTAGTGTAATTCCCAACATCAAATATCAGACTCATGCAAGATAACTTTCGTTGGACCACTGTTCAACTGGATAAAATACGTCCGTCTTTGGGTCGACTGGATTTAACTCTGCTGTCATTATAAGCCGTCTTAAGAAGATGATAATAGCTGCCTTTGAGAGTTTTGTCTTCTCCGTGGCTCTCTGTTTAGATTGGTATGATGTGAATTTTACAATTGTTGGCCTTGGCCTAAAGTTGATTGGCAGTCTTATGGTTCTCGGTGAGGGTTTTCCAATACTGTGGGCTCTATCAATCATTGATGGCTCAATCTTGATATTCAATAATTTCTCTACAAAGCCTCTAATCACTTCCAAGCTGTTCTCTGTGTCGTCTTCTTTCAATCCACATAGTCTTATGTTGTTTCTCCGTAAAAATTGTTCTAGTTTATTAATCTTTTCATTGAGTACTTCATTTTTTGATCTTTGATAATTCAGTGTTAAGTTCCATCATTTCTTGTTTAATTGTTTGCTGAATTGACTTGATAATTTTTCTTCCATTATCGCCAGCCGTTCTTCCATTTGTTTTGCATCCATTGTCAGGACTTAGAATCTCAGCGTGGACTGTTCAGTATTCTTTAAAGGTTGACAACAGTCCTGTCAATATTAAAACATAGTGGTCTTTGTGTGCCACCACAACGCACACAGCAGAGGATGACCCAGTGTAAGTAGTAAGTCAGAAGTCAAAATCAGTTTGCCCAAGTAATTCCTTTACAAAATCGAGATGAACTATATTCAAATGACCGAATCTCCAAAACTTACAACATTGGTTTCTCTGTGTGTCCTGGTTATAATGATGAATCTCAGTCCAAAATGAATATTTATCACCAGTTGTACAATTTGAACAAGTTACACAGCAAAATCTGGGATCTGTACAAGGCTGCTTCACTACGCCCCCTGATGGAATACATAGCCCGTTCCAAGAAAACTGCAGCGTGATACACACCAAGAATAAACTCTACATTGACTTCAGCATCCCTATTTATTTATAAAATAAAGAGTCGGACCCAGTATTCAGTAATATTGCTACAAATAACATGAGTAAAAGAGGCGTTTTGTATTAGAATTGCAAATAAACAAAGACACAGTTTAATGCTCTAATTATTTAAGCGATTAGTTTCTGCTTGAGACTGTTTCATGCAACCTGGCACAGGGGGCGACACCGGCTCGTCAACGAATCGGCTCACCAAGAACTGCCAAATAACATGTCGTCGATGAAACTCGACATTTCGAAAGTGCTCTCAAAAAGATTGCCAAAGAGACAATTTACAAGTAAGGAAAGTAGAAAAAAAGAAGTTGATACAGCTAGAAAAGTGGCAATACTCATATCCGTTAATTTCCGGTGAAATGTATTCTTAACACTAAAACGTTTATAGTTACCTCTGTCCTCAACGGTATGAATGACGTCGACATGTCTTAGCAATAGCTTGGTGTTCTTCTGATAAATGAGTATCGCAGCGATTAAAACGCTGGCGATGAAAAAGACCAGTCGCTTTGGTGGTATACGGATTCCTTTTAACATGGCATCGGTATTGTCTGAAAGATTTAATTTCATAAAGATTAATTGTAAAAGTTTGACATACAAGGGCAATCTAGACTGTAAAAATACCTTACGAGTAAACCAAAGTTGAATTCAAAAAAAAATTTTATTCTTACGTGTACGTTATTGATCCAGTCCGCAAAAAGAGTAACTCGAATGTTAATTGAGCTGCCCTGTGTCCGAAAATAGTGGTTAATAATGTACAGGTATTACAAAGGCCTGGAATGCGATAACCAGACGAAGTTGCAATATTGAAAGTGGTTCTCGGTCACTGAAACAGAATTCAACTTGGCCGCCAGGTACTTTTACGGTTTTTCGTAAAGATTTTTAATTTTCGTTGATAACAAGTCATGATATGATAATTGCTCGCCACTTTGTAGATTTTTCTCCCACAAGGCAAAGCAGGTCCCCATATCTGGTATGGCAAGTCATAGACATAACACATTTCCTTTATGTGGGAAACGTGACCTTTGACCTCAAGCGACTTCAAGCAACTGACAGTCATACACATGTAGGGGGGAGGGGGATTAGAAACTCTGAGGTAACCATGGAAGTCTTCCTTCGCACGTACTTCAAAACAGTGAATGGTGTGATTTCTTCAGGAATTTCCTTACAGCGGAAATAGAATTATTTTGTACTAGTCGTTGTTAGGCAGTACTTCCATTAGGAATTTTTAAATTTTTTTTTTGAGGTGCTTTCGCGTTCCAGACCTCTTTAAGCTACATACGCTAGGAAATTCCGGGGAGAGAGCAAAGTGAGGCCCCGTCTCGTTGTCATTGGGGCACTCGAACATTATGGCGACTGGGGACGGGGAAGCAGTTTTACAATTGTGGCGACAAGAGAAATGTAACGCGACCAGGGGCTCAAACTTTTTCTAGCACTGTCCGCAGTAATTATAAAACGTAATAATAAATCCAACTTTGTACCTAAATCCAAACACAGCTGAGGAGTATTCGATATAATTCATCAGTTTAAAGGCGAAGGCAACCTTTTTCCATGTCATTTTGAGCTAAAATAAGGTTGGTTGGTTATCCTAGACATATTTCCCACTTAATTACAGCTTTTCGTAATTTTATTAATTACTCGTCCGCTACTGCGGAAGTGACGTTTTAGGAGGCAAGCGTTTCCCGCCACTTGGTTTTGCGTAGACGTTACCGTGCGAATCTGTTCTATTCTACTTTTGTTTTGTGCTGTTTTTCAACAATTGTCGCCACCACTTACCATCGGCAAGTATTCTGCGGCAAGATAGGTTAGTAGAGAACTCAACTACGTTGGATTTAGGGAATGTTTAGTGTGTTGTAAGCTGTAAATGGCTGAAGTCGGTGACCCGTATCACAGTGACAGTAGTATGAGTGACGGAGACCTTGTTCACAGCAGTGGTGACGAGGATTTTTTTCACGGACATTCAGTGGGTGGGTACATGTTTGAGCCCGAGTTAACGAGGCAGAGTACGCACAGGCATAGGCAGCGGTTGAGAGAAACGAGGCGGCTACTGAGAACAGACGTGGTGACACATCTTGGTGCAAATGCACTGTGCGCGTTGTTATCCATACCTCAATGGAATGCTTGTGCTGTTCAGAGTTTGACGAGGCCAAGCCACTACTGGACATGGTTAAGTGGACCTCCGGCATACCACGGACACAGGAACAACTGTTCCGCACTCAGTTACCAGAGTCTCCCGGGACACACTCCCACTAGATGGTGACCTGAGCACCCAAACTGCTTACATCGTGTCGTGTGACTCCCTCGCCACACACTTGGCACCTTCTAAATAGACAAGTCCACAATAAACTTATCAAAGTTTGGCTCACCGATCTGTTCACTGAACGACAAACTGTCCTCTCCACTGCGTGTCGAACTGGTCCTGTAATCACGTACTCCCATTACTCAATATCGCTGCAGGGCTGCTTAGAGGCTCTGGGCTGGAGAAAACAGCACAGGGCGAATCACTACTGGTTCCAGGAATTGCACGCTCTGGGGTACGTTCGGAGGCACGGGTGACAGTAGATGAAGTGCCTCCACTGGCTCCAGTCACTGTACTGGCCACAGCCCGCAAAGCTTGTCGCCTCAAAAAACGCACTTCTCGGGGGTGGCGACGGGGCACTGCCGAGAATCAATACACACGGAATGGCATCCTGCTTCAGGCGTTGTTTCGCAGGGACCTTCATCAGATCAGCGTACAGATTCCTTTCGTAACCGGAGGGCAGAAAGTGCTTGCCACACACACGGTAATTCTCCATTGCTTTGTACGTTGCGTGAACGGGTAACGCTGCGTTCTTCACACGAACGAGCCAAGTACGGCGAAGTGTGTCATCCATCGAAAAGCGATGCAAAGGTACTCCCAAAGCGCGCGTGAGCCGATAACTAGTACATTCCGGTACGCAGCAACAGTGTGGCATGTTGACTGACTAGCAAATGAAAGCAAACGACGACGGAACTTAACACAACCGAGGTAGAACAATGACTGACTCGGCAGCTCTCACCGTCAGACTATATGAAAAGAAATTGGCGCGAAATGCTTGCCTCCTAAAACGTCACTTCCGCAGTAGCGGAGGAGTAATTAATAAAATTACGAAAAGCTGTAATTAAGTGGAAAATATGTCTAGGATAACCAACCAACCTTATTTTAGCTCAAAATGACATGGAAAAAGGTTGCCTTCGCCTTTAACAAAAACCGTTAATCATACAGCCATAGGTGTACTGTATTTAGGGAAAAGGAGCGCTCCTACAGGCAATTCAAAAAACGCCCCCTCTCCATCCAGGTACGACAAAATCCTCGCAGGCATGCCGATTGAGGAACCTTGCAAAATTTTTTGTTTGAAAACTGCGATCACATTTAAATATCCTAGATCTGCTCCGATTGTGACACTTTCCAAAGAAAATTCCAAACGTCACGGTGACACTAATTGTCTGCTTTGTTTTTTTCGTCCTAATTTTTGTTTTTTACCAATTTGCAGAAACAACAACAGTTGCACATTATTTCAATTTTCTGTAAGCATGAAACTATCATTTCCAATAATGATAAAAAATAAACATCTCAATGCAATTAGTTGCCTTGCAAAGCAAAGAAGTTCAGGGTTAACATGGCTCGAGATTTTCAGCATGCAACGTCAGAACTTTGCAAACATGGCTCAAGATCTTCATTCATACTCCTCTCTAAAACCACACCACCGCACTGACAACGTTTTCAGCACTTTCCATTTCAACAGCTGTTTGAATGGCTCTTAGAGATGACTTAGAAAACTATGCATAAGTGAGAATTTTCAGGAATATCTCGATCAACCATTTTTTAAATTTGAAATTTGATTAGCACGATCACCCCTGAGAGCAATTGTTACAAACGATGTATTTTCCTCGGCACTGCGTTCCTTGCAGAGACACGGAGGTTGAAATGTGTATTCTTTTTCAATGGGAATTCTTATTAGACTAAAATCGCTACTTGAAAAAATCTACTCAAATTACCGTGGCGTTTGGCAACACAAAGAAAGAAACAGAACGAGTTTCTCATAAAATAGACGAATACAAACAACATAACACCTTACGAACTGTATGTGTTTTGTTTTTGAAGTGTTTGGAAGCCAGTGTAACTACGTTTTTAGCCTTATAAGTACAATTTTAAAGATAACTCCAGTTCCAGAAAGTATATGGAAAACAGATCATATTATAGAGGTTTCGCAGATGGCTATCAGAGTAGCTGTCTCGCAACTAGAAAATCTAGCCAAAATCACGTGTTCTCAGTTAAAACATGAGACAATATATCATGTAATCTCGTGAGGTCTTGCTGTTCAGCGAGGTCCTAGCGCTACTGGTTTCACTAGCTGGAGGAATACGTCATTACTCTTTTTGTACATGTAGCTATGACGTACATGTATCCGCATTGTCTGCTTCAATTCAGCAAGATACCGGTTGCTGTACTATCTTTGTGAGTTAGTGATATGATGTTTTTGCTATGAAAAAAATGAGAGCAGAAATTCACTGAGCCGAACTCACCGACCGGAGTTGTCAAAATGCCAGTTCCGAGTGTCTGTTTGCGTGGGAGTCCCAAATGAGGGACTAAACTAATACCCTTGCGTATTTGTAGACTTGTGGAAACGCTGATTGTCCTTAAATTGTTTTGCCGTATTAGTTTCATTGCAAAGTCAAATTTGACTTCAATATAAAGCAAGGGTTTACTTTGAACATAATGTTGTTATCTGCATAATCCTCTGATGTTGTCAGCCATGTCGACCCCAAAATCTGGCACGGCCTCTTGGTGGCGAGTGGACTGTGACTGGCCAAGTCTCTGTCCATCAGATGATGACTTCTAGTTGAGTTGCTCTCGTCTACACCACAAACATGCAGCATGATGCCCGCTCTGCCGCTTCACTAAATTGTCTCACTGCATTACAGTGTTCCTTGAAAGCAATGGATTGTGTAGTGTTGTCGATGAACAGATTGATCCAAATTCGACATTAAAAGTCCGTGCTGGCAACCTTTGGCTAGTACTGCCTGTTCCAGCTCAGAATATTCTCTTCCTTCTTTCTTTCAAATGGTGTCTCGATTACTTCTTCCCATGAGACTGTAAGTGTCACCACTACAAGTTTCTTCTGCTTTCTGAACCAAAATACAATGTCTGGTTGAAGATTTGTTGTTGCAATGTCGAAAATAACCATTGGCCTGCCACCGTCTACTTTCATCTCCCAGTCTTCTAAACGTTCGTGCACTTTTGCGGATCTTGCTTTCTCACCAGGACTAACCAATGATGCATGCCTCTCACACTATGTCGCATGATAGGTTTCACTACTCACCTCGCCTTCTCCAGAACGTCTTCCACTTCCATTAATATCTTTTTGTGACGCCACCTGCTAGAGAGCTGTCCTGCAGGATGATCATAACACATGTCTCAATGATCCAATTCCTTCACATAGTGCACACTGCATTCTCTGCACAAGTTAGACAAGTTGTTGGTAACAGATCGAGTTTACCAACCTAAGCAAAAATGTATACTGAATGATGAATTCCGGTTTCATGGCAGTAGTCCGTAGGTGCACTAGTCCGTACATGTAGGTGCACTAGCCCGAAGGTTCACTAGTCCAAAAATATATGAGATTTCGTACTCGGTGTATTTTTCATATTTTTCATACATGCAATAATTTACAAAGCTTCGGTTGTTAGACGCAGCGGCGCAGGCTTACCTACCAAAAATATATTCAACCGCCGGGAATTCACAAACGCGATTCCTACGTGTCCAAAATCGGGCTTCAAAATATGCCTTGAATGCTTACAACACAATGTAACGAAAACCCAATATTTCAACAGCCCATTGTTCAGGTGCTCATTTCCGCAAAAATTTAGCCATTATTCCGGCAGCTCATTTTTCCGACAATTTACCCATTGTTCCAGCAACTCAATATTTCCGAGAAATTAACCAATTTTCCGACAGCCCAGTAGTCCAACAGCCCAATATTCAGACAGTGGTCTCTTCTCTAAATTGTTTCGTGTTTTATACGTTGTTAACCATTTCTATGCAATTTCTTTATTTATTGAAAAAATCTCATTGGAGAAGAAGTAACAATTAAAAACCAAGAGACTCAGTAAATTATATTCCATGGAGACGGGTCTACCTGTATTCTTAGAGCCAAAGAGAGTATATGGGGAGTCTACCACAACTTTGTCACTATTTCTTACTACATGTATATCCATGTTACCCCCAGCAAGTGGCCCAAACAAAGTCTGAATGGTGAATAAACCCGTGCAATATTAGAGGCCTCAAAAGGTAGATTAGTATAATTAATAAACTTTTGAATGCATGTACGTGTACGTTTTGGGGAAAGATAACCAATCACATGGCACATAACCAATCACATGGCACATAACCAATCACATGGCACATAACCAATCACATGGCACATAACCAATCACATGGCACATAGTGAAGCAAAAGTTTCCGATCCTTGATTAATACTTTCTATCCCTCGCTTTTTTGCAGAATTCTTTGGAAATGATACCTCTGGCTTACGTGGACTTTTGTTTTTTACCTTAGTTTTCGTCATAGTACACAAATAGTTCTTGAAGAAAAATATATAATGGATTGAAATGTATCAGTCTTTATCCATCCCGGAAAGTTCATAGTCATAACAAAGGTAAAAATGATCAACTGGATATGGGCTTTCGGAAGCGTCCAGCGCCTTTCTAAAGGAATAGTAGAATGATGATCATGAACAGGTTGGCGGAAAAGGTGCTTCGTGGGCAATTTACAAACACCTACATGCCGACGGTCACGATTTGTGACAGTGTTGAAAGTTTGAGGTGGGAAAAACTGGTTTAAAGTGAGTCAAGGAGACCATCTTCATAAGGCGGATGTGGTAGATTTGCGCCACTGTACTGCCGCATGAAACGCTTACGTAGAACATATCTCGTAAGAATACATCGAGGAGTACCACGTTTCCAAGAACTTCATGAGTTTTCGTTGTTCACCAGACTTATCTTCGTAATGACTAAAGGAACTGCGTAACTATTTCGCTATGGAGTAGCATTAGTTGCCAGTTTCAATGCTGATGTTCTGATAACCAATTAAAAGCGAAAATATTAAAGCAAATATTTTTGAAGGCACAAAAATTGTTGAATACATGCTTATTAGGCTCTGGGGTAAAAGTTTTGCCCATTAATATAAAAATTTGAGGTTTATGAGTCGCTCGACGACAGCCAGTCAGGGGGCAGTCCCGGATTACACAGCAACACTCGAATCTCGCTGTATTTACCCACGATGCCGAAAATATCACACATTTGCTGCCTCGTTTTCGTTTCACTGCAGTTTCACATGTAATTTGTTGTTGTCTGATTCTTTAGGAGTTTTTCCCGGTTGGAATACTCAATTCGTCCTTGCAATGCCAACGAAATATAACTGCTGTGCTGTGCCAGGGGACTGTAACTCTGAATTGAGAAAGTTTACTAAACTAGACAAATACCCTTGGATGAGTGATCTGAAATTCTTGGCCTTTCTGAAATCAATGAGAGACACAACAATGTGCCTGAATTCCAAAATATGGTCACGCGCTGTACAAAAGGAGAATTCTCTCACTCCCAATTCTGCTATAGAGCAGTTCCGTATGTACTCACAATTTACAGTTCTTTCATTTACTGAGCCAACATAATGAGTCAACGAAGTATACGTGACGTAGAATGATAATTCGGTAAAAGAAGACAAAGCGTATTCTTTATCCTGCGAGAGTTGCGCGTCTGCGTACATATGGCCGTTGGTAACACAGATCTACGACGAATGCACAGCGTCGCCGCACATTGTCTTACGGTGACTGTAAAAGGACGGCACGGCAACATTTTTCTTCCTTACTAACTCTATCGATAGACTTACTAAGTCTAGCGACATACTTATTAACTCTATCGAAAGACTTACTATCTCTACGGATAGACTTACTATCTCTACCGATAGACTTACTATCTCTATCGATAGACTTACTAACTCTATCGATAGAGTTACTATCTCTATCGATAGAGTAATTAATTTTATCGATAGTCTTACTATCACTATTGATAGACTTATTTACTCAAGCGAGACGTACAAACTCTATCGATAGACTAACAGTACTATCTCTATCGATAAACTTACTAACTCTATCGATAAACTTACTAACTCTATCGATAGACTTAGTAACTATATCGATAGACTTACTAACTCTATAGAGTTACGATGTCGAAGTTGCTTCCTTGGTTTCAGATTGAAATGGAGGACCGAAACAAGCATATTGTCGAATTATTCAAGCTAGGACTGAATCAAAATGAAATAATACATGTGCACTGTACTCTTGCGTCGTTTTGGAGCGTCACTAAGCACAACGCTATTGAAACGTGTTTTTGGCGACTTATGGATTTCTGCGCCTTAAGAATATGTCTGATTTTGATGAAATGGTTCGTTTTGTTGAAAAGCACGTTGCGGGTTCAGATCAGAGGCACGGTTTTACATTCAACAAATGGTGTTACTGTACCACAAGGCACACTTTGGCGATTGTTAAAACTGGCCTTGATCCGTCTGGAGTTGAAGCCAGACGTTGTAAACGACTAGTTCGGAGGATATATTTTCAAAACGTGAGCCTAACAAAACGCCAAATTCAAGTGGCAATTCCTTTTCGTTGTCTGGATCCCTCTCTCATGACGAGTTGCTATCACCAGGTCCTTTTAATTTAATGTAATTTGTCTGTTGTCACTTATTCATTGTGTTTTATCCCGTTCTTCCTTGAGGTCATATAATAAATAATTGCTCATGACGAATTCAAACAGTTAGTTCCTATGTTACACTTTTTGTTTATATGTACATTTTTAATACCATATGTGAACGTTTGCAGTGAAACGACAGTAGTATTCATTGAATATTCGTTTAAGAAAAATAAGACTCATAAATCCAGCAACACCTTATCGCTCAATAATAACAACTCTCATAAATTATCAGTACAGTCGTACTGGCAACTGCACACAACCTGATTGCATCTGCGATAAACAGGCGGTTGAAACATGGCACTTGGCGCAATGATCAGCTTACCTTCAAAAATGGAAGCTATTGTCGATAGGTCTAAACTTCTGAAAGTAACAAATCCTAGACTCTTAAAGAACCATCTCACACGTACCGATACGTGTATCTTGCTTATAGTTACCGCATCACCATTTTTATATACACGCATAACACAAGAAATCATATATGCCAATTCAAATTTTGTTGTAATAATAAAGAATGACTTAAATCCATCTTACAAATCTTGGTTACACAGTTACCGCCACACTCAATGTGTACTTTGAAATAAACAATACTCAACAAATCAAATACATTACAAAAGCTTGTCTACACGTACTCAATTAAAAAACAATTTCAACAGTTCAGCAGTATGTTGGGTGCCTACATATGACCTCCTGAGCCACAGCAAAAGCCAACATACTGATTAACTTGGAAATCAACAGTGCAGTGATCTAAGGACCATGATTTTAGACAATTGTGCAATCGTATTAGCATTGATGGACTCTAAAACCTTGCTCAGGTGTATCTTGTATCTTGTTTACCCAGATACTGGCAAACCCAGAACGAACTTTTCACACCATAGAATTGCAAGTTATATAAAAGTGGTCGCCAATTTCGATGACCAACGGCACCTCTGCAACCAAAGATAGGGTCTGTGCGCCCGGGATAACGGCTGATAAAACCAAAATGAGCTAGCTGCTTCTGCATTTGTATTGTATGCTGAGACAAGTGACCAGCGATTATTATTCCGTAGCAAACCTCTGTTGGATGTATGACAGATATAAAACATCATGGTATTCATACGAGATCATTTAACTGTTTAATAACCTTTGCACCTGTCGCTGTGCCTATGTTGTGGGTCATGAAACATCGCATTAGTCCCAAACAAATCGACAGAGTTATTAAATTTATCGATAGAGATACAGGTAGTAAGTCTATCGATAGAGGTACTAAATCAATCGTTAGAGTTAATAAGTCTATCGATAGAGTTACTGAGTCTATCAATAGACTTAGTAAGTTTATCTATAGAGACTGTAAGTCTGTCGATAGAGATAGTAAGTCTATCGATAAAGATAGTAAGTCTATCTATAGAGATAGTAAGTCTATCGATACAGATAGTAAGTCTATCTATAGAGATAGTAAGTCTATCGATACAGATAGTAAGTCTATCTATAGAGATAGTAAGTCTATCGATAAAGATAGTAAGTCTATCGATAAAGATAGTAAGTCTATCGATAAAGATAGTAAGTCTATCGATAAAGATAGTAAGTCTATCGATAAAGATAGTAAGTCTATCGATAAAGATAGTAAGTCTATCGATAAAGATAGTAAGTCTATCGATAAAGATAGTAAGTCTATCGATAAAGATAGTAAGTCTATCGATACAGTTAATAAGTCTATCGATAGACTTAGTAAGTCTACCGCTAGAGATACTAAGTATATCGATAGAGTTACTAACGGAGAAAAAAAAGTTGCCGTGCTGTCCTTTTACAGCCACCACATTTCCTTGAGGCAAGTCGCAAAAAAATCACCCTACTTCATACATTACATTTTTTATGCAACGTTTCGCTGTTTCGATCCCGTGCTCACCGCGCGCTTAACCACGAATACTTCAACATCCGTTTAGTAATTGTTTTGCCCCGCGTGATTGATTGTACCTCAAGGTTGACCTACTTACGTTAAATCCTCTAACCTAGTTTGACTCGAGGCATTGAAAATCGACTTACAGAATTAAAACGTATCTGTTTATTATGCCCTGCATATTCAGTTGACATTACGTGTGAGTGTTGAAATGAAGAACAATAATGGCATGCAAAGGTTATAGTAACCAAAAGAAGTTTTCACCAAATAACTTATTGAAAACCCTGAAATTTCGACTTTTGGCTTTTTCTCGACTTCGGCAAATCGACTTGATTTGAATTTATGGACAAAGGTTCTCGAAAGCGGCTCTTTACACACCACAGAAACTTTCCAATTTTAATATTTATTTATCGACCTCAGAAACGCTGTTAGGATTTTTAACTCCTAGTAGTTTTATTGCATTGTGCCATAAACGAATATGACAGCTTCTTTTACAAAATTACCGCACGTTTTATAACTTATTGATTTGGCAAAGAAAAATACTAAATGAGTATTCGAAAAGTGCTAGCAGATTTTTTGAAACATATCGGCAAGTTTCCATGCAAAGAAAGTTTCATTAAAATCTACTTAGGGGTATATGCGCTTCTTGCATGAATGAAAAAATGAAAGAAAATGGAAAAATGACTTAAAAGGGTGACCTCGTTATAATAACTGACAAGTAAGTTTGAAATATATTTTTACGACCCGTGATCTTTCTACCTTCAGAACATGTACACAGCCTAATTTTTCTGGCAATTGATTTTGAATTGGCGATCCTCAATAAGATCCTACATAATCGTATCATATTACATTAGCGTGATATCGCTAAGAACACGTGTTCGGTATTCGATATCCTCCAATTTGCCGTTCCCGAAATCTCTCTACTACCAGGAAGAGTAATAAGACATACCCTATCGGAAATGAAAACCCTTGCTGTGTGCTATTCGTAACGGTTCTTTTAAAACGAGATCAAAATTTAACCCATTTAAACATGTGGTCGTTAATCGGTCTATCATCCCACAGAGATGAGTATGGTACAAGGTATGCGTTAAGCACACCTTCATCACATTGCAAAAGTGAGCGACAACTGAAACCAGTGGCGAAGGGTAATAGAGCGATCACGTTGCGCAATACGACACCTATGTGGTCGCATAATTTCGATAGATAAAGGACATTTAATTAATAAATCAGGATAATTAGAAGAAAGAGCCTGCTACACAAAACCATCACAAACTGGGCAGCCGATCTGCGGGTGTAGCAAATCGACACTAACTTACCAAGGAATGCAACTGTTTTGTGAAAATTACAGACACAACAATTATTGTCATTGTAGTCTGTCGTATAGAAAACGGATTCCTGTGTGCCTCCCTCTGACCTCCCTCCCCACATCGTTATCACCATCTCATTATTCCCGGTCAGCATTGCCGAAATTTTAATACGTTTTTCCTCAATCAAACCTTAATGTATAGTGTCATAATATTCTACACTTTCTCATCTTTTGCCTCGATCTTTTCCTCATGGGATTCGACTGAACCCTGTCTCATGCTTTTCTGACAATTCACTTCTACACCCGTTCTGGGCAGGAAAAATTTTGTTTCTAAAAATGCCGAGAGCCAAAGTTGCAGCAGGAAGTGATGGGAAATTCGTGAATAATAGACTTTGGTCTGGCTCTCCAAAATTGTCTCCTGGTCGTCAAGAGCACGTCAAACGGTAGTCAGCAATTCATCCATAAGAAAAATGGGTCATGGGTGAAGCGCATCACCCACAATTCAGCTGCTGTTGGGGGCATATTCGCATACATATACGTAACATTGAATCTCTCCGAACCTGAAGAGTCATGTTACCGTGTACGTTACGTGACGCCTTATTTTCACCACATTTGTTCATTGATCTGTAGTGTAAGTGACTTCATCGGTGATGTTGACGGACGGAAACCTAGATGCACCTGACGACTGGGCCATCTGTATCAAGAATTGATCACCTTAGTAAACACATCTGTACGCCAGCCGTTTCTTGCTACGAGACAAAAAATGCCGTTTCATTCTCAGGCAGACGTTGTTTTACCAAAGCTACAGTATGTAGTACTGTTTATGTCAACTGCATTAAATTTCAATCTCTGATAAACCTTGAAATTTGAAAAAAAAAGAATATTTACTCGTGTATGCTTCATATACTTAAAATTATGTAGAACACTTGAAAAATGTCCAAATTTGTCTATCTTTGGAACATCGTATCTCAGAGATGGTTGATCGCTTTCATATGGAACTTTCAGGTACTGTGTTTTGTGCACTGTTCTCCAAAACACTGTAATTAGGAATTGTTTTGCAATTTACCACCAACTTTTATGATTTTTTTGAAAAAAATCAAAAGTTGCATAAACCGAAAACGACATGACAATTTAGAAAACTGTAAGCGCGTTTTTCATATTTCATCTTGAACATTTACTCGAATGAAATAGGTCGTGTTGTTAGTTCCTTTCTTATTGGTTAACTTTGCCAAAGCATAGTCACGTGACCCAACTAATGTGAGCTTGATATAATGTTAAAATCAAATTATACAGGCTTCCGAAACCTACTTTCAGAAAGTAGTGTTTTATGGAGTAAAAACCAAAACTTTTGTTGATGTTTGGTCTGATACAATCTTAAAGATTAAAGTTGTGTTTTTACCGATCGCGTGAACTTACGTGGCCAACTGTTCTAGTCATAATTACAACATTTCCCGGTAAGTCCACATGGGAGCGTTCATGCCTAATCATGTGTTCCCGTGAGCAAAACATTTGAGTGCGAAAAAGTTAAATGGGGCATTAGAGAATGCAAAATTAAATTACGTACAACATGTTGAATACTACATGTACCTAGCAGCTGCAAAAGAACACACAATACCCGAAGTACCAATGCACGGAACACCTGTTTGCGCCTACTGTATATTTGAAGCTTAGGAACATAAGGGCCTACATACAAAGTACTTAAGTTAAACGTTTTTTATAAAGAAACATTGTTAGTTCAAACATCAGCTCACGCCTCCACATGCATGATCATACTATGTCCGTGTAAAGAAAAGCGGGACTGCTTAAAATGCAGAATATGTTTTACTCTTTTTCCGGGGACTGTTCCACTAAAATGGCATAACTTTACAACGTTTTGAAGCCACAGTCTTAACGGAGACTTGCTACCAGTGGAAAGCTTAGGGATAAGTCTGCGTTTAGATTCTATCTAAAAACATAGAAAGGTTACGACATTTTAGTGAAACAAGAGCCCAATACGTATGAACTGTGTCACATTTAGTAAGAATTCAATTTAACTATTATTGTGTCACCATTTCTGCTAAATACTAAAAACATCTTAATTGCACCAGTGTATGCCCATCGTACGATGTAATTATGAACATATACGTATATACCGTAGGTTCGTTGGTATATGTTCAGGTTTTGCATCCCATTAAATTTTAGTTAAAACTCGTATTATAATCTCAGTGTTTAAAGAGACATTATCTTGTTTGGAATATTGTTTGATGAGATACCTATATATTAAAACGCTAAAATAGGGCCCAGATGTTGGCTTCATCGGGAATAGTATCAAAATAATTTGATTAAAAATTTTGTTTACTACAGCTACGCGTGTAAAACAAACATTCATCATACATCTGTACATATGAATTTGAGGTATGGTAATAAAGACAAATCGCGTGTATGTACTACTTGGCATTATCACCATCACATTTGTATACAGCGAACTGTAAAAATGGACATTCCATAAAAAATGAAATGTGACATTTACGAACAAAAAGTGATGACAGAAACAAATGATACTTAAGAAACATTGATAACAGCATGGCGTTTATAAGTGATATTTTTGTTTCCTAACTTTGGCATGTATCATCAGGGCAACTTCCAATGTCTATTGTAAACACATCAAAGCTGTTTACCGTAAACTAGCTGGTACCCCTGCGAAGAGCTATAAAACCACAAAAGCGTTTGTGTTTTTGTGCTTTTCTTACAAACCGACAATTCTCATCAAAATTTGCCAGACATTCAACAAAATTTATCGAGCGAGATTTTACTCCTACAACAGAGCGTTGAATTGCCACCGCGGGAGTTTGCGGGTTCGTTTCCGCGCCGAGGCTGATCTCAGAAATATCAATTTTCTCGCTGCTGATGTTGCGTTGTTATGCATTGATGCAGAGGGTCAGGGAAAACTTCGGACACTTGTAATTCGAGTTCTCCAAAGTTTCACTGGTGCTAGCAGAGTTCATTATCATGTTCACGCAGTCTTATTCATGTCCCGCAAGTTTGTTCTTTGTGAATACATTTCTTTCCTCGTCATATGTTTCCAGTTGTAGTGTAGAGGTGCATATGATACATAGTACCAAGCATACGCTACATACTGCCAAGAGTGTGCAACTTGTGTCTCTTACCCACTCCGCTATAAAATGAAGCGAGTGCGGCATCATAAGAACAGAGTCGCGGGAAACCAGAAAAGAACCTTGATACAAAAGAATTGAATTCATAAGAAAAGTACACTTAGACAACGAGAACGCCCTATTCAAGGGCGGATCCAGGATTTTGATTTGGGGGGGGGGGCGAGATCACAAGAATAATCAGAATTTTGGCAGATGCGCGCGCCCAGCTTAAACTGCGGGGATGCAAGGGTCTCGAATGTTTGGGTTTGCGCTCCTGTTGTCTAAAAAAAAAGTGTAACGGGGTTGTTCAGGGCCTATGCATTGTTTATTCACCCCCGAGCACCCTGGTTGCTTGCATGTGCCAGTCAGTAATTAGGTCCCGAACTCCCAAATGGTATCTGGTAGAATTTTAGGGGAGGCATGGCCCCTTTGCCCCCCCTAAATCCGCCACTGCTATTGCGGCCCCTGACGGAGAAAGATTCGACTTAATCACCTTCGCTGACCAAGTTCTCGAAAATTGCAACATAGATATAAACTTAGGTTACATGTATGAACAAACTGCGTTTATAACCACATAACGTGTGAGGTAAGACTCTCGTTCGATATGCGACGCCGTCACTTTGGTCAAACTGACATTTTTGTAGTTTTTTAGAGAAAAGATTTTACATTTGTTGACCCTGTCTGATATGAACTATTAGAGTTCGTCTTTAAGCAATTCCCTCGTCCATAGCATGACCGAGCAATAGACTTAGTCAAAGCTGCATTCGTCAATCGTGGGTTTTTCTTATATTTTCAAAAATAATATACATGTGCCGTATCTCATGTAAAACTCACCTGTAACCGAGAAGAAATCGCTTAAACAGCTTACATCACGGAAGAATTGAATCAAACGGTTAGTAAAAAGTGGGTATGCGCAAAGACATCGACAAACACACAAATAACATGAATCGATTCTTAATACTCTAAATGAAAATTACCATAATTGCCTCAAATTAATTTTCGCACTGCAATGTTTACCTGTCCAACATGTGTTTTCATCAGGCGGGGGGTACTGCTTTAGTTTTTGTCTTGGTTTAGGTAGGAAGACTAAAATTTAGATAAATCTAACATTTGCCCTGCCAACAGTGAGTTCTAGATGCCCAGATATAATAACAGAGTAACAATATTGAGGTGTATAAATGAACACATAGTAAACTACTTCATATTGATTGAGAGCATACCCAATGTTTAGCAAATTAGACGTTTAGTGTCATACGTGTATTCTCGATCAACGCACAATTATTGATCAATTGTTATTTATATGAAATGTGGTCTAAATTAAGAATGGATGGAAGGAAAACTGCATACTCCTATGCACTGTACAGACGTACTCAAAAAGGTCCCATAAGTTTAACGGGGTGGAGTAAAAGAATGAAATCCTTATTTGTACTGACAGTACGTAAAGATTTCTTGCAGGGCTCATTTGAAAAATATACAAAAGTGCAAACATTTAAAACCAGATGAAAGACCCAGTCGGCACATGCAGTACAGCCTGAATAAAAATAAATCCACGTATCATTTGGTCGTACATGAAACAAAGCGGAGAAATAGTAAAGTGAGGCACTGTAGATAAATATTCATAAATTATGTAGAAAATAAATCGGATATGAAATAAACAGTTATACAAGTATGGTAAAATAAAGAGTGGGGTAGAACGAGTCAAATTGTTGTTGCACTTGTAAAACATGAAAAATGTAACTGAAATTGACAGTATTTACAATTAAGAGGAGGAACGGTAATTTTCATGTGCGATTATAATTTGTGTGTTCTTTAGCTGTTCAGGTAAATAATGGTGTTTGAAAAATCAATCTTCTGTCTTATTGCTTGTTTCAACTAAATGCCATTCTTACAGCATGTTTTTTATCTTTGACACTGATTTGATCGAATACATATGTTTGGCATTTTTGCGGAATCCGTTAAAAGAAAATACTCATTTATTTTTTTGGTCTATTTACAACTACGAATGAGTTTCATCTAAAGAAAGAAATCATCATAGGGACATAAACGGATTTACGGGAGAAAAAATGCGCTTTTGGTGTTATTGTTGGATACGATAGACTTTTTGAATTAACTAGCTTTGGCCATAGCTATATAACAACAAAGTCAGTTGTCCTTGTGTTTTTACTACAAATCGAACATTTCCGCCGTTGTCAGACATCACCTGAATTGAAGGCCTGTGACTTTACCTATATTGCTTATATAGAACGTTATAAACGCGTGTGTGAAGTTATCGAAACATGCAGAAAACTATGAAGGCCAGTAGAATTTTTGACTTTTTACCCGTCTTGTATCAATTGGTTCACGAAACCATGACTTTGATAAGATTTAGCAAAAACGAAAAAGGTAATTAAAAGCTAAACAACGGTATCGATGGTCAAATTTTATCTCATTTAAATATTCAGTGAGAGGTCAAAGAGCTGTGACAATTTTCCATAATACCATTTCGTTTCCATTTTATGAAACTTTTAATGATTTTTCATGAATATCGTAAAAGTCCTTCTTGACGATATCCCTTCATGCAAAAGTTTATACTTTAAAAACAACTTACTGTCTTTAAAACAGTAAATAAATATAGATTATTACATGGCGAAGTGGTTATCCCCCGTTATCTAGAGCCCGAGTGAATTTTGGAGAATTATCGCCCGAGGGGCGTTTTTTGTACAGTACTTTATGACTTTTTCCTGGATTTTGTTCACAGATTCTTCCAGAGGTTTTGAAAGTACGCCCAGAATCATTTGTTGTAAATTTTCTTTAAATTAAGGCAACTGATTTCAAGGTAGCAAAAAAGCTGTTTTTAGTTCTTTAGTCAACATTGTGTGTCAATGGACAATGTCCGTGTTTGAGAGACTACTAACGATGGTACTTCCTGTTATTGTTGCACGTGGACGAGTCTACAAGACTGACAAAACATGTGGTGAACTGCACAACTTAAAAGGAACGTTTCCTCAACATGTTCTCCTTTTGATTTATAAAGCTCTCATTTTACCACACTTTACTTATGCTGTAACATGCTGGGGTTTCCACAGCTGCCGTGGACTATAAGTATTACAAAACTTGCTGTTCGCGAAATATACCTCATCATACTTCCTATCTCATACTAACCCGTTATTTCGGTCTCTGAATTTTTTTCCTTAAACGACATTTTTCATATTTCCAGTCTAAAATTTATCTAAAAGTCTTGTAATAAGCTCTTACCCCATATTTCTCAGGTTTTCATTATGATATCAATCTTGATTCATCCAAACGATAAAAAAATGTCTCCTCAAGATTCGCCGATTTTTGTGTAATCTTTCCACCTCTCAACCCATCATTACCAATACCACTCACTCAAGCCAAGATCCTCCGCAACTTTCGTCCAGAACTTATTGTTATATTATTCCAAAAACATAATTGAAAAGATATTTACCCACTCCATTCACGCCTTCTCCTCAGCATTTCTTTGATTTCTGGAATTTTGCAGCTTGTCAGTGACTACTATCTCTCCAAATTTGCTTCTAATTGTGCATGTACGATGACTTTATTTGGCACAGTTTTTTATTCTCTGGGTGATTGAATTTTTCTCTACTCATTCCCGTGAGGAAATCTTTTTCTCATATGATATAAGTTTTCAAAATTTTCGATTTATTTTTGATTGGTGGAGACCCGCCGTGTGCACTGATTAAACTACAGCCATTATCCACATGATTGACACACTGGGGTGCCTTGGATGCTACATGTATAAACGTGGGTAGAGTTCAGTAACGCTAGGATCTCGCTGAAGAGGAAGACTTCGCAAGATTACGCGAAATATTGCCGTGTATTTTAAATTAGAGCACGTGACTTTGGCTAGATACGAGTGACTGCGTATTTTCACTCGTATTTTCGGATTTGACGAAAAAAGCATTGGATCTCCGCCCCCACGTTGATGCAAGCAATCCAATTTTGGGCTCGTATTCCTATTTTCTCCAATCCTTTTTTCGAGCGTTTGCACTCTCAATTACGAGTTCATGGGTGTTACATTCGTTGCCTGTGGCAGTGGTCGCCGAAGACATGGTGTTGTTATTCTTTTCGCAGTGCATTAAGAATGCATGAGTTCTTCAAGTCGACACTTCCCAGGTGTCGCTGCCTCTGATACTACGCGACAAATTTATTTTTCAAAAGAACCATTCATTTCTCGCAGATTTAAGAGTCAAATCAATATCAACATTGTTCACATCCGATGCCGAAGTAACATTTGCTCTACACGTGCTACCTATTCTTTCATAAATAGCACGTAATCAGTGCCAAACAAGATCACGTGACATTTTGTGACTGATCCATTTTCCCAAGTATTGTGCGTATTCAATGCCAAAGTAGCAAACTTGAATCACCTTATAATGGAATTCCGCCCGCACAAACCGAAGTATTTCGCGGATTTTAATTTCGGGAAAAACTAGTTAAAAATACGTATTCAATACTAGACACAAGACTTTTTTGTGGAATTTCCACTGCATCATTCTCGTGCATGATTCGACTTGGGTATACAATGCCTCGCGGAAGTTCTTTTTACGGAAAGTTTTTCAATTGTTCGAGTTTCAAAAACAGAATACGACCGCTATTTTCTTAAAACACCGTACGTTTTTCGAGTTGATTTGTCCTAGAAACCAGTGAAGAGACTAATCGAAAAGTTCTACAGCTGGGGTAACTGGTGAAGTTTTCATTTAAAAAAGGTTCCGTTAAAATTGAACGAGGCGTTATTTTGCTACGAATATACTTTTCTTAAAAATGAAGTTTTGACTTCAAGAGGGGTTAATATAATAATAATGATAATAATGGCACATAGAAATAAAATATATTTTATAATCTCTGATCATTTCTGTCAAACATATAATATTATGCTTTTACTAGTTAACAAAACCTGGTTTATTGATATACTCGTTAGAATGGAGGCCCCTATATAAGGTTTGAGATAACCTCAAGCACCCGGGCTTCACTGTCGTTAATGCAAATGTTTGTCGTATATAAAATGAGAGGGCTTCATTGTACGCGGAAATTGTGTTACGAGGACTCTGTGAGTATTTAAAAAGTTTCCAAGATAACCTTGTGTCTCAAAAAGAATTTTATTAGTACATCTGAAGATACTTGTTAGTCTTCAGTATACCTGTTCCCAAGAAACAAGCCAAAAATTTTTTTTTCTGTTATCGCAGTGTTGTACGTAATGGGTGGAAGAACGTCTCTGACTTTGTTGTTTTTACCAGTGCTATTCTGAGGAGTTGTGAGGAAACTCCGCAGACAGCCGCCTTTTCAACTATGAAAAGGTGCGGTGCGTCCATGGAGCCTGCAGTGACAGCAACGTCTCTGTGTTTAAATTTCCTGCACAGAGATGGCATCGGTTTGTGCGCCGCACGAGAATATGAAATGTCCAAACACAAAAGCGGTGTTACGACGGAGGACTTGCCACCTTGTAAGTGTATTTGGCCCTCGACCCCGGTCCAGATCGAGTGCTACGACAGATAGGCTTATGCATTGTGTTTAGCCCTGCCCACGGGAAACTGGGGCGCAAGCTCCTCGAATAGATATCGGTAGATGGGGTTTCTTTCTGATAATACTAAAGATAATGGTAAGCATTTATCGGTAACCGGCTCGTGGTACGATATCCGAGCGACCTGTATTGTTATAACCAACTTAGACGCAAGAAAGGAGAACAATGGTAGCGGGTCCCATAGGCGATAACGATGCCACGCGCTTACGCCCGTCGCATGCATTTCGTAACTTAAACAATCGCTTGCGAAACCCGTACGACATCATGACAATAGTGAATACGAGTGACCCAGGTTTACTGAGGCCCTTTTCAGAGATTATTGAGTGTCTATTTTGTGAATATTGACCATGCAGCCGTTGGTTCAATTGGATGTGGCTCAAATATGCCTATAGCATTTCTCATGCAAGTGGGTCGAGTTTATACAGCCTCAAAAACCACGAAATTTTTCTGAGTGGGAAATCGAATTGATCGTCTGATTCTCTCAGTACTTGAAATACCAGAAATGAGGATGCTGTGACGGTTGCTCGCAAAAGAACGGGACCCAAATTCGGATGTATTGTGATCCAGAAAGAGAACATTCTCGAATTACCTCGTGCCAAAATTTCAAATAAACCATACTCGGGCGGAAATATGAACTTTGAACGGCGAATGACTTGACGAAAGTTTTTATCTACTTGTATATTTTTGCGTGCTGTTTAAGTTGCTTTCATCGCTGGAAATGGGAACAGCCCACTATTTCAAAGGTTCACTACTCCAAACTTTCATTACTCCGAAGGCTCAATGCTCCGAAAATATCTAAACTTTCAAACTCAGGTGTAATTTTTATACTTTTACATGCAAAATAAACGTTACTTTGGTTATTAGTTCGATGCACCTATACCGAAAACAACGCCCAGGTACTAAAACGCTTTGTTTGGACTTCATGTAGAGAGTGACCACCGTCTCTAGCTGGCCAGTACAACTAGAAACGGTGGTCAGATTTCATGTGCATGTGAAATTGCCCGCATATCTTAAAATGAGTACGCACCTGCATTTTTAAAATGGTATGAAGTAGGAATACTGATGAATTATCAACCACGACACATTCATCAAATCTATGCCAAGATCGCAACGCAGCGCTACTGAGGAGTTTAGGGTCGCTGGGCCTCAACCTCACCCAGGGAAGAACCTCACCACGACCGGGTCGAAACTAAGTATCCACTCTATTCTCTGTCTGCATAATAATGGCCCAGTTCTTGCTTAAAGTCGTCCTCGTCTTCTGATGTGCTGTATTCCGCCATTGCAATTGATTGTCAACTGGCCCAAAGTCTTCCACCCATTACATTATTTGGCGAGAAACTTGGAAATGACTAATTTTGCTTCAAAATAAAAAAAATCACGACTAGTGCTTGTTTAGGTAGATTTTATTCATTTCACGTTAGCAAACCAAAACCTACAAAATAAGAAAATACATGGTGGTAACTCTTTATTCCACGAAAAAGAGAGAAGAATCTTTTCTATTAACAGATTTCATACCTTTTTTAACCTGCCAAAAACTACACTGTATTGTCAGGCTTCAGTACTAATACAGCGAAGTCCATGCACAAGTTTAAACTAATTAATACCAATTTGAAGAAGGAATTTGATATTTTGCCAAATAATTTTTGACATTTTGAGTTTTACCCTGTAAGCGTGCTGTTAATCGTCGCATGAGCAGCACCGGCATTGGTTTTAGTTGGAATGTCGGGGAACAGATGACTGAATCCAAGATTTGTATTTCATATAAGAAATCACCAAAGAAAATTTTTGAGTGGACTTAAGCAAAATGTTAAAATTTGAGGTACTCAAAATCCTGTATACAATACATGCAAACCTGCCCTGCGGTCAGTAACGCTAAAACCTCCCTAAAAAGCAAAGACTGCGTGATTACGTGACATATTGCCGCGTATTTTACATGGGAATACATGATTACGACTAGATTTTATCAAGGTACTAGCGTTATTGAACTCTACTCTGGCAGTGTAAAACTAAATTAAAAATCCGTTTCTACAATTGATTCAATTAGAGGTGGTTTTGCACTAATCCACCTAAACTTTGCATTTTTGGCAGAGGTGCCTCCACTACGGAGAAATAGAAAGCAAAGCTCGTCAAAATAACTTTTGAACAAGTGTTACGTCTACTACAGAATTATTCACTTTCCCCAGTGAGTGAATTTCCACGAAAAATCAAAACTCCACAATTTTTGAAATTCATGAGGAGAAAAAAACATGTAGTCCTCAAAGAATTTCTAATCTTCCTCACAATTATAATGAATGCCCGCATGCGCTCACAGTCATTCAACAAACAGGTGACTGACAAGAATCATATTACCGGCAGATAATCACCTGCGGTCGCACTCAAAATCAGAGGTCGACAACACAGTGTGATACAAGCCAGTGAAGCAAGAGATTTCCCATTTCAGAATATGCTTGGACAATACGATATACCTTTGTAACTAATTTCAAACATCAATTGCTTCTTAATCAGACTACAGGTTGTAGTCGCCATTGTTTTGTTTACATCAAGTCTCAAAGGTCAAATTTTATACGTATACGTCATGCCATGCAAAATAAGGAGTCTTGCTTTGCCTTGCGTCAGAAAAATCAACGAGGTGACAAACATTTGACAGACTTTTTTTTGAAATTTGAATCTAAGAGAAAATTGCTTTGAAATCAACAGCAATGCAAAATATTTACGAGACCAAAGTAAAAATATCTGGGGAACACGTTGAATTCTGTTTCAGTGGCAAATAGTCACTTAAGATCATGCAATTTATTCTATTTTTTCATTTTGAGGCCGCTTTAACATCACTCTTCCGCGGATATTTGTCAAGTTTATTCAACTTTCCAACGATCCTATTAACTCAATCCATATCATTAAGTAACCATTAGTATAGTCAGAAAATAATCCGTTAAAAATTTATTAAAAGTCGCTTTGTTGCTAGATTGAAAGGATACCGAACCGGGTAAGGTATGGCCTATTTGCTGATATTGAAGACGACTTTCTCAACAACAACAAGGTTTTGTTACCCTCGATTACTTCAAACGTTTTGAGCAAAAGTTGGAAACTCCTTACAAAGTCTCCTATACTGGCAAGCGTGACCTATGCGTTAGGCGAGTTAAGCAACTGTAGGGAAAGACCACCCACTAAGAACCATGTTATGCAATTTGTGACTAAGTGCGAACTTTTACTTGAATCCTGATTTCAATATTCACCAGTGATGCATTAGAAGGTGACAGATTGGTTCACCTGTAGTATCCTTCAAAGGTATAACAAGCTCACGAGATTGATCAAAGGACTAATCAAAACAAACTTTCAGGGATGTGAACTGCTTTAAAATACCACGAAAACCACGGTCTACTCTCCATCATCCAAGACGGGAAAGTAATCAGACTCTGGCCATTCCACAAATTGACGGGCACGCCTGTCTTGCTCTAGAAATCACTCCACCACCGGTGTGGGATTGAACTCCCCCAAGGAAGGGCCCTCAAAAGAAATTCGTACCAACTCGGTTGTGGTAATGTACAGTGTAGATGTCGCTTGGTTTGCAAGCGTCGCGTTCTCTACCCTCCTTAAAACCGAGAACCCTCGTTCATATTGTGCAGTGGACACCCGCAACACCAGTACGATTTTTACGAGGTTTAGTAGATTCTGCAAAAGACATTTATCACTGTTAAGGCAATTTTGTACAATCTACGTATTGGTTTTGATATTGTTACATCGGTTTCAAAAGATCAACGACCTGACGTCGGTCAATTCCTTGCTTCGGAACTCTGGGACTATCAGGACTGATGAGATTGTTCTGGCAAACCATTCCTGTAAATATAAGCTTACATTTCGATTAAAACAGTGACTATGATGATGAAAGTGTGAAGAATAATTGGTTTGATTTGTAATATTGTAACGCGCCTAAGTTTCAGGTAAATATCCCCCTCACAAATCTATACCTTTTGATAAAGTCTCTGTAGTAATCAGCCGATTCTTTAATTTCTCTGTTGCCAATTGTAACAAGCATTGTCCTCTTGTGCGGCCATCGACACACATCAAAAGTTTAAAAACTTACAGTATCCTCGACTCTTGGATCTGTCCACGTCTGTCCATCCCCGTCTGTCCACGTTGTCCAACAGCTCTATTTTTCCACCCCGAGCGCCATCCCGTACATGTACCTATGCTCTTCTTTAGAGTTTCTCATCTCCTGTACTATGCGTTTTTTTGTTCTTTCTTGGAAGGCACGTTTTTGTTTTTAGAATACCCTAGTCACTGTCTTCCACAGCACACCGTTCCTACTACATTGTATCAGTTGATGCCTTGTTCTGCTCTCAGCTTCTACAACCGCACACGACACTTTCCAGCTTCTTCCATGTGGTGCCCTGATGATACTGTGCTTGATGGCCGGGTCCTCATTATCACGTAGTGTCACCATAGCTATAACTTTCGCCGCCTTGTACTATTCTGCAATTGATGAAACTGGTAGAATTACTTCCGTTGACCAGCTTTACAGCTAAACGCCACTGAAACTGGGTTGGCACTCCCATCCACCGTCGTAGGCACCTGCTCGCTGCTCTTCCCATCACCTCAGCCGAGCCCGTAACCTCGTGCACCAAAAAGGGCCACAATAATCTTGGCAAAAGACCCTGCTAGTAACTTAAACTTGTTACATGTAGGTATTCCTCTTCTTTCGATCTTTGACAGCCAGGTTCTCAGCTGGTCTTTAATCCCTCTTACATTGCTGACAACATTCAAGGTTCCATCGCACACCTTCTTCAAGCATGTTACATATTTCTCTGAAATTTGTGGAATTCCTTTTCCCGACTACTTAAACGTCGTCGCCCTTTGTTGGGATCCTTTATGTATCAAAGAAAATTCTCGATTTCTCTGGTTTGAACTCCTTCCTCACCCACTCAGCTAGTCCTCCTAAACTCGTCACAATGCTACGTTTCTTTGCAAATAACTCAGCCATGACAGTAATGTCATCTACAAATGCTCAACAACAGAACTCTCCTGTATCCAAGCACTGGACCCATTCACTCCGTCCTCGCTTTGCACAATTTGAGGTTTATCGCCGATATGAAGAGCATGATGTAGATAGTGCACCATGTAAGAATTCATTTCTCTAGCATCTGTCATTCTGTAGTGAAACAGTCATTGGTGAATCACATACGGATTGAAATGTAGTAAGACTCAGTCAAAGCCCTGAGCCTGTCAGAAAAATGGCACATAGTCGTTGCTTCCCTGTTCTGCGCATGAGCGTTATGAGGGTTTGATCCGTACGCATTAACCATATCTAGCCAGACCATATTGAGCGCTTTTCATAACCATTAGTTGTGTGAAGACAGTGTTGTTCTCTAAGCAGCCAGACTAGCCAGATAGTCCACCATTTTGTATATACTTGTCGATGTAGCTATTCATCACCACCTAACCGTTTATTCTGTTTAACAGAAGTGACATGGATATCTCGCCTTCTACACGGAGTAAGGAAATATGTAGAAATTGCTTGCCGCCTTTTGATTTCCCCCTTTAAAAAATCCTGGATCCGCTTTTGCTAAGTTTAAGCTTGTGTTGTTGTAAAACTGAAAATTGAAAATATTCCATTCTCGCTCTAAACAACGTCGTAAATGCACACCGCGGCTTCATTTAATGCGGATGTTAGACGCAGTGTCGCCGCTGTACTAGTGGTGATTGAATTGCGCACGCGTCGCTGTTTCATGTAAACAGCTGGCAAAAAAAACGGAATTGTTATCAAAATACGTCGTCGCGCTAAGCCTTATTATTGCTATTTTCCCGGGTGCAAATCTTCGACAGGTGGTCACAAATTTCCAAAAGACCTAAGGTTACTACGGGCGTGGAGAATTTCGGTCAAAAGGGTCAACCAACTGACAAAACCTGTTTGGATGCCGAAGCGTCACGCCCCGTGTGTGTGTGCTCTATGCATTTCCAATTTGAGGCTACACAATCAAGTTATTTGGTAAGTTTTTAACAATCACCTTCCATCGACATCGCTCAGTGATGTTTTCCCCACAAGTTATCCCACCGAATAACCGATTTATTCTGTGGAACTAAGCGTTTCTCTTCAGAAACTCACCCGGCACCTGGATGTTAGGCTAGCAGCACATATTCACATATTGTCTTGGTTGGGAGTACTCCCAATATAAGAGGTGTATGGAACGTGCCGCTCAGAAGTCAAGGGTGACTTTTCCACAGCAGTTACTCTTCAAAACTATGCTATGTCCAACGAAATTCTCTACATGAGTGAGTTTCCTTATTTTATGGCAGACCACACCCCCAGGACTACCAGATTATAGTTACCGAATCAACATGAATGAGCTATTCAGTAAATTCGTAACATTGCATTGGAATAAATAATGACACCTAGAATGAATTTTATTTGTTGAGATCAGAAACACATTTTAGATGTCATGAAAAATACACATCCCTAAATCACTTTTAGCCTATTTCACATAATTTAACTCAGATCTTAAATAAAGCTTGGGTACAAAGATTATTGGTGTCTACATATAAACATGAAGATAAAATGTCAAGTAAGTTCTGCCTTACAAAAGTTCTTTTGTCGTTTGTTTTCTTTTATAATTTGCTAATATTTTTCTGACTATCCTGTTACAGGTGAGAGAAAACGACTAAAGTCAGCCGCCTTACCGTCTATCTTACCTATCGACAAAGTGAAAAGCAGTCCTTCAGCAATAAACTGAGAGAATTGAACCTCTCAATTCATAAAGTCAGCCCTTGATATCACTGATTATAGACTGTTGCATTGGGATAATTGCAGTTATTTTTAACAAATAACGTTGTTCTTTTGTTTGTATGTAGTTGTTCAGTTTGTTTTTTTAAATACACAAATTATTGTTTGTTCTCGAATATTGTGCATAGCAGAATCTAGAAAAACATAATTTGCTTACATGTGGAACTTTAGTTATAGACAAGTTAACAAAAAACTTGAAACTGTTCAAATGCCTTCTTAAGAAAGCTCTAAAATAGTTTCTCACTTAAACAAATCAAATGCAAACAAAGGGAATGCTTCGTTTTGATCGCCGTACATTTCTATAGGTCAACAGGAAGATGACAATTGGCAAGCGTATTCGGTAATCATTTCAACTTTATAAAGAACCTGCACAACAGCTCTGTATGGGGCTTTAAAACTGAAGAAATATTGTGGTTTGTACGGTGGCCCGAAAGTATCATCGCTATTTTAGTTTATTAATTTTTTTATTTTTCCTTTTCCACCTAGGAGGAAATATATCAACCTAGGTGGAAATTATTTTCACCCGGGTAGAAATTATTTCAACCTAGGTGGAAAATATTTTCACCCGGGTGGAAACTATTTCAACCTAGGTGGAAATTATTTTCACCCGGGTGGAAAATATTTCAACCTAGGTGGAAATTATTTTCACCTGGGTGAAAATGTTATACATCCGGGCACCTATTTTCATCTGTGTTGTGATTGGATGAAGTCTTGTAGGTGAAGGCCGATTGGGCCAGCCATTTTGTTCAACACTGAAAGTTCAGATTAGGTTGCAATGTCGGCGTCTTATCTGCCTCTTGGATTTGCCGCGAACTTTAACAGAGACAGTGTGATTACGTATTACTCCTAGTTCCAAAACAACTCTCTGAATAAAGTTGCCGGATTTCAGCAACGAACCCAAGCCATTAACAAATATAGAGTATGGTGTAGAATGTTGAGAAATTTCCGATAAATAAATGACAGATTATTGTTGTTGTCCAAAAGCCTCACCCTTCCCGTGCTGACAGGTTTCAAAGACTTAAAGTTACACAACTAGCAACAAAAGGCACAAATAGTGTTATAAATATCCCACAAATGGTATAAGACGTATGGTGAATCACATCTTATGGATTCACAAGAGGATACAAATTCCTTGCACAGATTGTCCTGTATATGCTAACACTTTTAACACATATGTCTGCAAACATGTGGTGGCAGAATGATCTAACCGATTGACATGAATAAACAAAACAAAGAGCATTGTTTTTAGAGTGCTACAAAAGGGTGTGCAGCTATGGCTTGACACGTGACTTGTTCCTAGCGCAAGTAGATGACGCCACGTTAACCAAACGACGTAAAAGCATGAAAATAATTTCCACCCCGGGTGAAAATAATTTCCACCTAGGTTGAAATAGTTTCCACCCGGGTGAAAATAATTTCCACCTAGTTTGAAACAGTTTCCACCTGGGTGAAAATAATTTCCACCCGGGTGAAAATAATTTTCACCTAGATTGAAATAATTTCCACCCAGGTGAAAATTATTTCCACCTACGTGGAAAATGAAAAATGAAAAAATAACTAAACTAAAGTAGCGATGATACTTTCGGGCCACCGTAGGTTTGAATAATTAGTGACAAACTTGAGTGTTGATGAAAAATTTATTCGATCATCAAAGTGTAACATTAACGGTCTTTTTACTGACAATTTGACAATCGATGCAGTCACTGAATGTCATTTCCGCATAATGCCAAGCATTAGTTTAAAGCCTTCCTTCTGAAAGGAAAAGTTAATGTCACTCAGTGAGAAAGACAAGGTATTTATACCCGATGCTTTTGGTTTTCATTTCACTGGGATCGAGCTTCAATGGCCTATAGAAGCGCTTGTAAAAAAGGTCCAGTTTCGGCTTTCCTTATGTAACCTCATTCAGCCTCAATAACGTCCACAATTAGATCCTTGAAGGTAAACCCAACATCATTCCACTTGACTCGCTTTGTGCCCAAAACCGGAACTAGACCAGAGTGTTACTAGGTCTTCTTTAGCTTCAGTCCGTCATGTTTCTTCCAGGAAAGGAAACAAGCCATTGTTTTCCACACGTGACTCATTGCCTATAAAAGGGCATCCTCACCAATGAGGCTGCATGGCTGGTGTAGCAGTCAGGTATAGTTCCTCTTCACATACAAACAATCCACTGCCACATTTTCTGAAGACAACTTACATGTAGTTCTGCGATTCACATTTCTCCAGGGCCACTGGCTTGCACATCGTGCCATGCAGCACTGCTGATGTGTGGATGACATGCTGTGGGAAAAGAAAGGAGTAACAAAGCTTGTCTATGCTGCGGCTTGAAGTGGCATTAAAATGTCGCTAAATCTGGAACAAATATTGAAACATGAATAATTAAGTACGCCAGGTTGGATCAAAAACGTTGCCCTTGTTTTTCAAAAATATGATATGGTAACTGCTTTAAAATTTCACACACAAGAGCAATTAACGCAGAGCGTTGAAATGCGCCCACAATTGCACCGCATACGGTATCCTTCTAGGGTTGTTTATTGGTACCATAAAGTGGCCAGTAGAGGGCATACTTTGCAAAATGGAAAGGCATGGTCATTGTCTCCTCAATAGGCTAGGGGCAAAATGTGAGTAATCTTCATAATACAAGCACATCCTATACACCAGTTGCTTAAAGCACCACAGAAACATAGAATTAAAAACAAATTTACCAACATACGAGATTAGCACAGCATTAGAATGCCAGAAACAAATTTCTACTTGGAACTTTTCCTTCACAGTCACGAAGTAACACAAAGTATACACCTGAAGACCTATGAAAATACAGAGGTCAATGGAAAATACTAAAATTGCCACTAGAGGCATACCGGTAGTCAGAATCATCCTAAAGTCGTCATCGTCCGTTGTCAACATCACATAAATACACCTGCTAAATTTAGTAAAGATCCTGCAAACGGTTTAGGAGATACAGCCATGGGTGCAAAAAAAAAACTGCCACTAGGAGGCGCCACAGTAATCAAAGTCATGGGAAACTCAGCGTCAACCGTCCTCTTTATAGTAAGAATATACATGCCAATTTTCACAATCATACTTATAGCGGTTTGGTTGATAGAGGGGTGGACGCCAAAAAACAGACTCAAAAACAGTAAAAATGGCCACTGGGTGTCACAAACTAGGTCGAATCCATCCGAAAACGGGAGGATAGCGTCATCGCACTAATAGGTGCCTACATACCAAATTTTATGAAAATCCGTTAAGGACTTGTGAAGATACAGAGGTAAACGTAAAAAAATAAAATTGTCACTAGGGGGCACACTGGTAGGCGGATCCGTCCAAACGTCGTCATCGTCTGTTGTTAACATAATATAAATACACTTATTAAATTTCGTAAAGATCCTGCGAACGGTTTAGGAGATACAGCCATAGGCGCGCAAAAAAAACAAAACTGTCACTAGGAGGCGCCACAGTAGTCCAAATCGTCTGAAAATCATCGTCAACCGTCCTCTACATAGTAAGCATATACATGCCAATTTTCACAATCATCATTTGAGCGGTTTGGTTGATAGAGGGGTGGACGCACAAAATCACACTCGAAAACACTAAAAATGGCCACTAGGTGGCGCAAACTATGTCGAATCCATCTGAAAACGGGAGGATAGCGTCATCTCACTAATAAGTGCCTACATACCAAATTTCATGAAAATCCGTTCAGGACTTTTGAAGATACAAAGGTAAGCGTAAAAAAATAAAATTGCCACTAGGGGGCACACCGGTAGTCGGATCCGTCCGAAAGTTCGCACATGCCGTCCCATTCATGAATGGAACACATGTGTCAAATTTCATGAACGTATGTCAAAGGGTTTTGGAGATAAAGCAGCGGACGCCGGACACCGGACGCCGCCCGGACGGACGGACGGACGGACGGAATGAGATGACGGCATAATGTGTCCACATATAAATATGTGGGCGCATAATAAATTAAATAATTACTGTTACCAGAAAGTATTGATTTGTATAGGACTGCGTCTTTATTTTTCAGCCATAACAATTCTTTAAACTTCGTTCTGCAAAATATGCAAGGTATTTGACACCACTTCAAACCCTTGTTACCCATTTTCAAGCCTTCTGAGTTTTGATACTTTCAGCAATTTTAAAAACCGATTACTGATTAATGGGTCAGTCAAGCACACTTCTGGTTTCAGGCTGAGGGAACCGCTTCTCAGATTTTTCTTCCAATAGAAGATATAAAGACTTGGGCCTTTTAAAATGATGGATAACCTTTCTGTATTTTAAGATTAATTAAAAATCCTAAGGCACCATTGTTTGCGCATTGTCAGTAAGAATGATATGTTCAAATACGACCTCACTCGTATGTTCACAGCAAAAATGCAATTTTCACAAAAAATGGCAGTCAAAAAAGTTTATAAACGACTTTTGCAACATTTCAAGGCGTGAGTTAAGACTGTTCAGTCATTGAGAATTAAGAAAATATAATATATTTTTATGAGTTTACAATGAATATCAAAACAGTTTCATGAAACTTGAAATAACTCCATGAAGGTTAAGAATTACCTCACCGTACTCTTTCCACCGGGCACTATTATCTGTTGTTTCGACACATCCAGTTGCTCCAAAGTTTACAACCCCAACCCCCTATGCCAACCTCCCGCTATGGACTAGAATAAGTAAATTAACAAAACAACTTAACTACCTTTCTTTAAAAATAGCTCTCCTTTTTCAAAGGCTTTGTTCTCTGTCTCCAATATAAAATTAACAAATCTGCACTGGATAGGAAGATTTTTCTGGTTAGCTGCAGTCAACTGCTTAAAACCAACTTTTGGTTATTCAGGGACGGTTGCAGAAGCGATGCACATCTCCTCTGAACGGAACTACCCCTCAAACCTAAAAACACGAAGCTCTTGTGAAAACAGATATGATATATTTCCATGTCAACGTGTAATAGATTTCCGGACGAGTAAACAAATACATGTAGTTTAATGGATATTTGTCAAGTAGCCTTTGGGCTTGTATTGTTATTGTAGTCTTACCTCACTAACCAATATCGAGTTGACAGCAAGCATAAGCATTCAGCATTGATTGATGTAACTGTCACTGATAAGCCTGTTAGAAATCATTCTAAACAATAATACTGCTTTGACGTACGAAAATGTCCCGAGTGCTACATAAAGTATCGTAAGCTTCACAACAAACAATGATTAACCCGACTGGCGACTACCGCGAAGTCGACATCGGACGGTAACTCAGTTAACAGCCATCGGTATTGTAAACATGGAATAATCGTTAAAATAATCACAAACCTTACCCTTCTATGAGATCATGCTTACTTCCTCTCGTAGAAGCATCCTTTTCCTGCCATTTCATATTTAGTGGGCACGCGGCTGAAAGTCATTTCTGCATGTATTAAAGGGCTCGAGAAATCGATGCTCCTTAATCTATCACCACTAGCACACGCGCGCCCTCTAGTAATGTAAAGTTTGTCGAATAGCCCTATTGCACCTATATCGTGCAAGCATGACATATTTAGGAGTATTAAGCCTGGGTCTGACCAAGTCTCAAGTTAAACTTGGTTTAACATCTTAATACAGGTCTAAGGAATATAGACCTGATCGTTGGTGACATGAAAACTAACTTAGACCAGGTCTAAACTGAAGTTAAACCAGGTTTTACTGGACCATTGCTCTAATAGTTAAACCACCTTAATGAAATGCAGATTATCTTTAAACCTGGGCCCGGTCTCTAATCTTTGTACTCGAAACGAACTCGAAACTATTTTTGGCAATTTCTCTGCTCCTTTTGTGCAAACTTAAGATAATTGGTTTCAGACTGTGCTCGAATACATTATAGTTTATGCATAGGAGTTTCTAGTTCAAGTTTGCTCTTGAAGACACTTATATTTGTACTACAAACTCGAGTAAAAACTCGAAATTTCGAGTTCAAACTCGAACTTATTGCTTTAATATTGGGTTTACAAACTGTGAACTAAGGGCAATAAATTATCTACGTAAGTTATTGTGTACTCGAGCCTAAAAGTAGAGTAGAAAATGCCAAACCTAATTTCGAGTTCCATTTCGAGTAAAAAGATTGGAGACCGGGTCCTGGTCTAAGTCCAGTTTAAACCATGTTTAACTTTAAATGACAATTAAGAAATCTGCTGCTAATGTTCAGATTGTTCTAAGACTACATCGACCTCGTCGACCCCCACACCCCACAACCCCGTCGACTCTCGTCTGCCGCGACCCACACCCCCCTCAACCCAATCCATACAACCCGGCTCAACTCGATCTGAACATAGAACAAGCGTTGACGTGCTGGACCAACGAGTTGGGCTGTGAGCTCGTCCGGATTTTTCCTGTTTTTTTCCAATTAAGAAAGTCGATTCGGCAAATTTGAAAGCCAACACCAGAAAAAAAAAAAACAACGCGACCAAATCAAATCAAAGACCTGCTAACGTTACAAATGTCGTTCGCGGCAGAGTTTACTCGTCTCGTCTGCTCTTCAGTGAATGGCGGGTTCAACCTTTTTGCGGAGAGTGCAAGGAGCCGAAAAAAATGAAATTTCATCACTAAATAGAGTTTGAGAAAACAAACTGTTTACTAAAAAGTAGCTCAACATTATGTGGAGTATATTTTAAACAAGTGTACAACAGAAAGCAAATAATGAAAATGTAAAATTATGTTTATTCAGGTTAACTTACTATCTCCCTAAGTTTAGTAGAACTGGGCCATTTTTAACCTCTAGTGGAACTATTTCCGTGCCAACACGCCAACAATCTGCTAATTCAGATCACATTCTCACGCCACTTTATGTTTTAACTACCAGGTTGAGCCAGAGCATATTCTCGTGTAGATATGTCTTGTGGGAAATAAAGTCATGTAATATGATTATGAAATGTGTAAAAAGCGCAATAGGTCGTGGTCGATCTTGGGGGTTGTGGGTCGAGGGAGTCGTGGGTCGAGGGGTTTGTGGGGGTCGAGGGGTTTGTGGGGGTTTTAGAACAATTCCTAATGGTCGTTATGTAAAATATCTGCTGGTGCGCCATCTCCCCAAATAAATACTTTTCACAAGACAGCTCAGACTTAACTCCTGGGTAAAATTCACGCGTATTTGTATTGTCTACCACCGACAACCAACGTTGGAAGTTATAATATCTCAGACTTTTTTGAATTCCGACAAAAATATTGTTTATCACCGACGCCCTGAATCTACCATACATTACCGAAATAAGCTGTGTACAACAATTTTTAAATGGGGTACACCAATTATTTTGACCCTGCAATTGCCTTTGCGTGTAACAGGAGAAACATTGCCTTTGAAGTCTATCTTTTTACATTTTCAATATATTCAGAAACATTTTACATACCTACACATAAAAGACACAGATAAATCACGACGACCACACTCTCCTTTGTTATGGCGTTGACAGTGTTGACAGTAACCATTTACAGAATTTCGTTCGAACAATTTCAACTTCTTTTCTATGTCTAGTACCCCATATTTCTTTCTGCTTCAGAGAATAAATGAGTGCTATTCGAAGAAGCTTGATCATTTTTCTGGAGAAGTACTCATTGAAAGTATACAGTTAAACAGATTATTGCACGATCTAGGATGTTACAAAGGGCGGGCCCAACTACAATTCTAGTAGGGAAAATGGTCGCGTAAACCTTATTTTTAGGTCGCCTTCGGAACAAGTCTTCTAAGTCCGCCTGTGGTGAACTCTGAGGAACTTATGTTTTGGTCCATTTTATCGCACGTGAATGAAATTCTGGCCAGTTTATATCACAAAAAAGCAGCAAAGGCATATGCCTAAACAAAGTGATTTAATTCTTTTGTATTACAAACATTTGGCAGAAGCCGGTATGCTAAAATAGGCCCTGGTTAAATAGCGTTATATATTATGAGGTCACAAGTTATACTTACCTGTGTACACGTTACGACGACGTGCGCTACTCACAGTTTAGACGAGAGTGGACTGGCCTTGCATAACGCAGCAGAGCCTCGTGAAGTAAAACTCGAAAGCGCTGCGTTTTACAAAGGGAAGTTTCCTGTTTCGCACAACATCATTCAGTGTATTTTTCAATATAAAATCTGCTTACGTAGCTTGTTCCATTGTAGGACCTGCGTACACTAACACTTGACGGGTCATTAAACTTTATTACCTCAGCCTCGTGGGCTGCGCACCATAGGGGGCTGGGGGTACTATAACCCTCCACTTAGAGTTTTTCAGTGCTGCGCGTCATGTGTAACATGGGTGATGCACCATACATGTAGTAGCTGGAAGCCCCCTCACTTATTTCACAGCTGCGCCGCCCATGAGCCTATAATATGTAATTGTTTTCGGTTATAAAAATACATTTTCTTAACTTTTAGTCGGTGGTTGCTTTGATGTTTTATTCGCGCACCGGCAGAAAGTGGTCCAGCGAAGCAGAAGGTTGGCTGAGGCACAAGCAATGAATAGGAACAGCTAGCCAGGGTAGGCACGGACTGGGGTACAACACTGGAAAGCCAACAAGGAAAAGATCTAAAGACCCAGACATATATATATATATATAGAATAATAAGGGAGGTTAGATAGTCAGACAACGAATAAAGGTGTGCTCGAGCAGTCCAGATGGGACAGCAAGGGCGTAGACACAGTGGGAGAAAGTCTTGTATTAATGCACGACCATCAGTCCTTCGATAGGACACTTTATGTCTACTAGGGGGCGTTGTATTTACCCTTAGGGCGTTTTCAGGGTGCATCGTAATTGTGGTCTAATACCGCTCCTAAGTAATTATTTATTGGCTAAGTATATGTTACCATTGTCATGTAACCAATCAGGGCACTGTTTGATGGTTTTTAGCTTGAGTGGTCATTTACAGCGCCCAGTTCGAATACTGGTTCTCGGCATGTAGTGATGCATTGTAGAGAGATCATTAGCTGGGCCACGCGGAAAACTCCGGCAAGTACATGTTATTCAACGTTCAGTCTATTCATGTAGGTCTGCTGGATATTGTATGCCTAATGTTTAATTGTTGAACTGCAACGGCTGCTTTGTGATGGTTTCGTTTGATGCAAGTTCGAGTCCCGTGTGCTAACCGTATTGTTTGGTTCTGTTGTCTGACAAACTTTATTTAACGTTTGTAGATAACCGTCACTTCAAGAATAAAGATGTTGAACGAAGCTGACGCGTTATTACATCGCCCACACTAATATCTTGCAAATCAAATCAAGTGGGCGGATTTGTGGATGAACCATTTTGTACTCTTCCAGCGAAAAATCTTTAATGAAGGTAGTTCTCGTAATTTTGTTAGTTTTTTTTTTGTCCCAGATGAAAGTATAAAATAGTCTATCTAGCAATTCAATGTTGTCAATAGGTTGACCAATTTTGCTGGACAAAAGATTTAAAGGAGAATGCCACCCTATTTAATTAGTCTTTTTTACCATTTTTATCGGTCTATATCCACATCACCTTGTATACCGTCGAGTTTACCTCGCCGAGAAGTGTCGCATTAACCCGTGAGGAAGGTGAGAAACGGCGCAGCAACGTCACTGGTTCTTCTGTAGTGAGTGCCGCTATGGTGTGATGTATCGCTCCCGCTTGAGCGAACTATGAAGTTGCGAGGAAGGCGTGCATGTCGTGTTTTCGACTTCCTCGAGAGTTCATCATGCGTTGGAAGTGGCTCGAGGTAGTGAACAATGAAAAGTACGCTGTTAATACCAAGTATGAGGCCGTGAAACTTCTCCGTGTCTGTGGCCGGCATTTTATCGACAGTGATTTCACTGACGATGGAATGCCGGCTTACCAAATAGCTCATGCCAGGGCAGAAAAAGAGACTGATGCTGAAGTCTAATGTTTTGCCTATAGTGTGTTTGCGTTCGACAAGCAGGAGACAAAGAAACGCGGATCGATTGCTGATCAGTTTTTGATTATGGAGAATTTTAGTTAGCCATTAAAACATAACCAGTTACAATTAATTCAAGGCATGAAAACATAATGTTTGATGACTGACCCGTTTGTCAGGCTTCTGTTTAGTAGTCTGCGTGTAGGATGTTTTCGCCAGTTCTTTTTCCCAGCCCTAAAAAACGTCGTAAGCACACATAACCTTTGTTTAGATGCGGAGCAAAATCAAGATGGTCCGTGAGACACATCTGCGCTTCTCCAAGAAGGCGTTTCATTGCGGAAATTTGTGACAGCAAACGCAAGCGTCAGTCGTTTCCATTATCGTGCAGTTAGCGCACTGACACCATGCCAAGCCAGTCATTCAAAGAGTTTTCCCAGCTACCAATATGTTCCGTTATGTGCACGTTCACGGCGCCTCTCTAGTATTTCTTGATCAGTGTATTCCTGTTCGAACTGATAGCCTGCGAAACCTATCGATCGACCTGTGAAGTTTTCGTCGGATGAGCACTTGTCCAAGTCGGGATTGCGAGTTGCCACTTTGACGTTTACTACTGTGCGTTCTGTTTCAAAACGGAACATTCTCACCCTAACCAATGCTTAAATAAAACTGAATCAAAATCTGTCTAATTAGATACAATTCGTAATGCCTCTTGAGTGTTCTTGAGTGCAAATTTTTTGAGAAATCAGCAATGAATAAATCGCTGCGTTACCGGCTTTAGATTCACTAAACTAATTGACCGGCACCGAGGCCGTTTGAGCGCATCCTATTTCAGTGTTTGCTCACAGAAAGCTGTTGTGAAACAATAACTCGATTTTATGTCCTATAGTCAGATGTTAGGGGAATATTCATTTACATGTAGATATTCACATACATTATTGGAATTATTGCTACTGTACAACTTTTGCCCTGACGGTTCTGTGGAAAGGTAACCTGACTTTGCGGTCCCCGACGAGCTAGTTAGTAGATTTGCAGTTTCACGGCTAATTCAACAAAATAATCACATGCACATTATTTATTTGACTCACTAGTATAGTCGTTTCGTGACTGAAAGTTCAGTTTCCAACTTTGGCTGGTTTATGTTCATCATGATGTCTTCAGTTCGGCCGCGACTGGCCTGGTTGGGTTCCGAGCCACTGGCCGGGATAACAAGCGTTTTATGTGTTTAGAACTGAAATAAACCGCAAGTCTAAAATTACAACACACAGTTATGTTCTTCTGGCTGTATTTTACGCACGAATAATTCGAATTTATCACCGAACAGACTCCACAAACTCCCGTGACCGCCCTTGGTAAATTGGCCTACCGAACTTTGTAGGCTACAGTACGTTCAAATACCTATAAATGCGTAACAACGAAATAAAACAACACGTTTGTTCAATAAGTCGACGTATTTGTAAAGGTTTTACATCGAAATTTGATGATTAATAGGTGTAAAACGATAAATTCAAGCGATAAACTGATACCCAGTAAGCGTGTCGTGAACTGCGTTCGAACCTCTCACGTCATTGGTTAATTTCAACAACTCCGTCTGCCTACATGTGTCGGGTAAAAGAACTGTACTTGCTGTTATCGAATGGAAATACTCGATCTAAATTGATACAAAACAGATTGTTTTTTTGGTTGAATTCTCCTTTAATGACCGTTGTATATTGCTAAAGGAGAACTTTTTTGACGTTGATCTTTCCTCACAAATTTTGTCATCATAGTTATTATATGTAATTAACATTTTTCTTAGATTAATAAAAAGTTGATACCAAGGAGGCTAAATGAATCTCTAAGCCAGTAGAGATCAAATTCTGGGCACAAGTGTAATGAAATGAGTTTCATTGAACCAATCCATATACAATGAATTTTTCAAGGTTGAATTTCAAAAAGAGAACTTGCAAAGCTGGTGTCAGAATAAATATTGATTAAGTAATTAGTAAGAATAGATCCATTTTAAGTTGCCCAAAATTTGTGCATATGTACTTTTAAATCATGGGGTCAGACTTGTTGACATGTATTTTAACGTCAAAATCTATTTTTAGATGGTGTTTACAACTTTGGGTTCTGGGGTCAAAGTACTCTAGAGATTCTAGAATATTCTGAGAACAAATTGTAACAGCCAATAATA
>NMRA01000064.1:1174010-1188210 GCA_002633005.1 Phoronis australis | reverse complement strand
AGAAGTTTTCAATTCAAAATTTTTTGCATAGTACACTTTAGGTCTCGCGACGGACCAGGCCAGCTTGATTTGTGTAGATGTTGAGTTTCAGTGTACTTCTGGTCCCTCGGCGAACTAGTCTTGTGATTTTTTTTTACCAAAGTGTTCTTTGTAAAACTATTTATCTCAGCCAGTACTGTTTGGTCCCACGACAAATCAACTATTTGTATAGGGATAATAACCACAGATGTACTCTTGGTCTCCTGACGGACCAGGTCAGCTTTTTGTGTACTCTCAGTGTACATCTGGGCCCGGTCTCCAATCTTTTTACTCGAAATAGAACTCGAAATTAGGTTTGGCATTTTCTACTCTACTTTTGGGCGAACTCAAGATAAGTGTCTATTATTCTATGCTCGAGTACACAATAACTTACGTAGATAATTTATTGCCCTTAGTTCACAGTTTGTAAACCCAATATTAAAGCGATAAGTTTGAGTTTGAACTCGAAATTTCGAGTTTTTACTCGAGTTTGTAGCATGAATATAAGGGTCTTCAAGGGCAATCTTGAACTAGAAAATCCTATGCATAAACTATAATGTATTCAAGCACAGTCTGATAACCAATTATCTTAAGTTCACACAAAAGGAGCAGAGAAATTGCCAAAAATAGTTTTGAGTTCGTTCCGAGTACAAAGATTAGAGACCGGGCCCTGGTCCCTCTGCAAAGTAGTCCAGTGTATCTTTTCACCACTGTGCACAGGATGTTTTGGTTTCGTGAAACTGTTTTCAGAAGATTTTTTTCCTGATAGATTTGACGTTTTTCAATTGTTGTCAACGTGATTCAGCTTAATAAAGTGATACCTAATTATTTATTGTCGCTTTTGATAATAAACTATGAGTTGAGAGCACCATCGTTCGCCAGTTTTTCTCGTAACGAGACAGAACACATGTTTATTTCCGGACTAACAGTACAGGTCTTCGTTCTTAAACAACTTGAGGCTGATGTTACGCGATCATCTGATATTCAAGTTTTTACGCCCCGTCGGTGCTCCTTAATTATGCTCTTGAATATTTGGAAATTGTCTAAACTCCTGTATACACACCACACTTTTTCGTATACGACTTTTCGTATGCTGAAAAAGGTGTGTGTAAGCAGATGTTCCAACAAAAATTTTTGCTGGTGGCGTAACTCATACCCAGATGTGCACAATATGGTTTCACGAAACTTACATGTATGTGCCAAGTTCATGTGACGAAATCGAGAAGGGTTTTTAATTATCTTAAGAAAAACTCCAGAGACATGTTAAGTGCCAGAAACTTACCAGGATGCATGGAAATTTCACTATTTGGCTACAAAAACAAAAAAATATCTTACACGGGAGGGGAAACCCCCCTCCCGACCTCCCCCCTCTCGGCGCCACGCGCCTAGGATTCGACCTTTGCGGGAATCCTAAACCCTCCCTTGCTGAAAACGTACATCCGCCACTGATTATTGACGTAAATCTTGAAAGGTAACAGCAGGAATCAACAAAAAGTTAGTAACAGATTGGATATTATGGTTTTTAGTGGTTCCCCTTTCCCACAGTCGCCGTATAATTCGCTAAAAGGCCACGCGTTTGCCTAATTAACAGTCTTCTAAAGGAGTTTTTAAACTTTCCTCCAAACTTTTGAGGTTTGTCGATGGTTATAGAGCGTTATTTTGTTTCGGGGAATTTAATTGGATGGTAAAGTCGTTTTTAATAGCAATTTTAATTTAGTTTGTTAACTATTAAAATAGTTAACAAACTAAATTTCAAGTCTGGTCTACGCGCCATCTATTGGCCACATTAGGTGACTTAATGAACATGAATCCGAAAACATTTCTGTCCAATAGGTGGCGTGCAGACCAGGCTTGAAATGCTTGTGATCTACATTTTCACGGCGGTTTAAGATTTTCATATATATCAGTCAATAGTCCAAAACCTGGTTTAGTACCTTCATAAGCGCCCATGCTCGGCTTTCCAGTGGCGCACAATTCATATGACCCTGTCTTTGTGAACGCACTTCCAGAGGTTTAGCTCCCTTAAAGTACGCAACTCGCTGACCGTAATGATTGCAATCAATCTGTTCAGCGAAGCATCATCTTATTCGTTACCATGGTAACTAGGCTGGGTATTTTAGTTGTCAGGATCACCAAGTTTAGGCCCGATGGCAGAAATATTAGAAGCTGGCAACCACGACCCTCCCTAAATCGCAGTGGAGTTGTCCAAGTTTACCATTGTTCAAGTCTACCGTTGACAAAATGACCAGGTATCTTGGAATTTCAAAATTATCATAAGCAGGGCAGGGCGAATACTGGCGAAATGTGGAAGTAAATTATCTAAAGCAAACACTTTGCTTTCATAGAGATAAGCGGTAGCCTGTAAAACAATCTTGATGAAGCAAAAATGGTTTTCATGGCAACGAATTTCCCAAAGAACCAAATAAATTAAAAAGGTAACCCTTTTGGTGTACTATCAATGCCAGTACCAGTAGCGTAACTTTAAAAATCCAATTGGCGGTTGCTATGATTGCGGATGTGTATATTCATCATCACACTAGGATTCACGACAAGGCCTGTGGTGTTTGTGTAGTTAACATTTTTTGTACATAAAGTCACGTCATTTTTGTAGAAATGCTTGTATCCTTACCAAGTTGTTTTTATTCTATCATGAAAAGTTAATCATTTTTTCATGCGATTTATAATTAGAAAATAAATCAACAATATTCATGGCGTAGTCCTGTGTTCCTCCAATTGCATGTACAGTAGTAACATTTGTCATATTTCCATATTTCTTTCAAAAAGATGAAAAACGTTTATAAAGACTACACCTTCGAAAAGCTGTCTACTAATTTGGAACGAAAATATTTCTTAAGTATCAACAGTAAGGTAAAAAAATGCTCATAAACATAGATTTTGTCTCGAAGCAACTCCTCACGCAGTCCAAAACTTTGTTTCTGTTCAACAGTTGGAAACTTAAAATTGTGAACCGGCAGGGATGATAGTGACTACTGCGAGCCAGCGTCACTGAACCCCAGAAAAAATGTCTAAATTTGGTTAAATTAGGAACGTCATATCTTAGAAATGACTGATAGAATCATTATGAATGTTTCAGTTAGTATGGTTTATGCACTGTCCTCCAAAACGCTTTTAGGGCTTGTTTTAAATTGAGCCGATTTTGCGTGAAGAAAGGGCAATGTAAAAATGGAAATTTGCATTAGAGGGAAACGAAATGACTGCTAAAATGCAGGATTTTTGAAATTCCATCTCAAATTACATCAAACAAAATTAAATGTTATTGATACCGTTGTTTTGCTAAAATTATGCTTTTCTTTTTTAAAATTTTATTAAAAAAGCATTATTACATGAGTCAGTCAATGGCACAATGTTTGTCCAACACTGTTGCTGATAACTCGAAATAGCAAAGGATTTAATCACAAGTTGTCTGGAATATCAAACAAATTTGATCGAAAGACGCCTTGTTACACCGTGTCGTATCCTATGCACTTGGTGTCGGTTTTATGTGGTGCTCTGAGTCAAAATCAAGACACAGAAACGGCGGAAACTGAAAGCCCGGATGTGTCAGCAGGTGTTAGGTATTCTAACTGACTGATCCACAGTCTCTAAGGGGAAGCTTTGTAAGTTCTTAGCAAACGGTTTCAATTCATGTAGTATTAATTAGTCAATACTAAATGACGCAGTCGTCACATAACGTATTATGCACTTTAGCACGTGTAATGCACCGTCTAACATCAGGGGTAAGTGAACGCTTTTCATTTCAGTTTTTTATTGATTTTTGGTGATTCTATATCAAAAATTGCTGTTCGTTTGAGATTGATGACTAGGTCAGTACAAACCCGGTGTATATTGAATGCCGGGTGTATATTCCAGATAGTGAAACGGCCTCATCTTATCCTACTAAATCAATTAGAAACCGTTGTTCGGAGACAATGCATGGCGTACCTGGTGACACAGCCCGTAATAAACTGAATGCAGATTTTAAGGAGCTGCGCAAAAGAGCTTTAGTTAGAAACAGGGATTTCAGAGTACTTTCACGTGTCACGTGGTAAGCTTAAAGTACAGTGGCGGATCTACGGGGGGTTCAGGTCGTTTAAGCCCCACCCCCATGAGACAGGGTCAGAAACAATTAACAAAACAACGTCTCCAGGAAAACGAAAATGATACCGCCGGTGTGTGTAAACCCCTAGTAAATCACCTGGAAAAAATGAGGTTGGGCTTCACCTTAAAAATATTGTGATTTGCTGTAATCACGAAAAGCAAAGCATGCCTAGTTTTTGTGTCTCATCGATAAAGTAGCACTAAGTTCAACTGTGCGAGCGCTTCCGTCCACACGTTTGAAGTGGCCAAGCACTTTAGATGGATCCACCGCGGAAAAACCAAAGATCTATTTTTTTAAGTAACTAGAGTCTTTACTCAAAGACATATTTTGATGCATGATTAGGGAGAATGCTGTGCGACCGCGACCCTGTTATTCAGCTGTCATGCCTTGTCAGTGATGCTGTTACATTCCACACGTTTGTATATGTAACTTGAATTTGACTGGTGGATAATAAAGTTGTTTTGCGCCATAATCGTACAGTGAACATGTAATGTGTTTGTTTTAAAAAACAAACAACTTGTTTTCCGAAGAATAGTTTGTTCCTTGTAAGGGCCGTTGTGGCGGACGCTGTGGTGTGGTCGCGAGTCCGCGGTTTCAAGATTCACCCTAGCAAGTTAGGCCAATGCAAGGAATGAACTCGGGGAGCACTAACATTGACAGGGTAACTGCATTCGCGAACAATGCAGTACAGCAACAGATATTTCGTGTAGGTTGTACATTCTCGGCAAGTCTTGCGGGACCCACACAGTGTTCATAAGGCCTCCTACATGTAAATATCCACTTCAGCCTCGCAAGAGGATCCCTGGTTCTCACCTCACCACTGTCCGCCTTCCTACCTGCCGTAAGCATCATTGCCTGGAATTTCCACAAAATAGCGCGCCTAATGAAACGCCCATGCCATGAACATTTATTTGGTGATACAACTTCGGGTTTCAAGTGTTCAGACAATGGGACGTATGATAAGTCCATCTTAAAAGTCCATTCAGTGTCAAATTGTAGTCACAAATTCAGTTTTGTGGAGCATGTCCTTTGTTAACATATAATACAGTCTTGACGAACTTGGCATTTATAGCTTGAAAATAACAAACACATTTGTCCCCATTGTAGTGTTTACGGGAACAGGTCATTATCATAGATATTGCCAAAGTGTTAGGCGTGGTCACTGGAGTCGTGAGCTCTCCCTGTCTACTTTTATATTTTGGCCCCCGCGACAAATTTTCTGTTTTGCAGAACTATATAACATATTTCATAAATCAGTTTACCACAGCGTGCTTTGTAAAATTATTTGCCTCACTCAGTGCTTTTGGTACTCCGCGACAGATCGATATATTTAGCATAGTTTACTTTTTGTCACGGGACGGACCAGACGAGCTTATTTGTAGATGTCTACTCTTAGTGTACACCTAGTCCCTCGGCGGACTGGTTTTGTATATTTTTCACAACTGTGTACAGTATGTTTTGGTTCCGTGAAAACGTTTTTCAGGTGATTTATTTTTGGATACGTTTGACGTTTTTCAGTTGTCGCGCAATACGGTAGCACAAATCAACCTGAATCGTCTTAATAAAGTAATATTTTTTCAAAGTGTTTGGCGCTTTTAATAATTGACTATGCGCTGAGATCCCCATCGTTCGTCATTTTTCTCGTAACGAGGCAGGACATATGTTTAGTTCAGGGCATAACAGTGTCGGTCTTCGTAATTAGAGGCTGCTATCTCTTGATCTTCTGATATTCAAGTGTTAGTTTTTACGTGGCCGTCAGTGCTGATTATGCTCTTGACCATTTGATGGTTGTATAATCGCATCCCCTTTATACACTACACATTGCACTTTTTCGTAATTATATGACATTTTTTTGCTAAAAATCGTTGTGTGTAGACACATGTTCCAACTAAAACTTTCCTGGTGGCTTGACATATATACCCAGATTACACAAATATTAGTACGCGGGACTTTACGAGTCAAGTTCATGAGACACAAAAACAGACTATTTATGATGAGACGACATCGAGAAGGGTCTTAAATCATCTTAAGACAAACTCCAGAGACACCTCAACTGCCACAAACTCGCCAGGGTTCATGGAAATTGCACTACTTAGCTACAAAACCAAAGAAAAAATTCTCTTACACGAGAGGGTGCAAGCTCATCTCCCGCCCTCCTCCCGTTCGGCACTACTCGCCTCGGATTCGCACCTCGCTCGAATCCTGAACCCCCCTTACTGATGAAACGTAGATCCGCCACTGATGAGCGTCTGAATACTTTGATGTCCTGGAAAATGCAAATCTAGTAATTTTCTGGATACTTGGGCTACGGTAACGGGAGCTGAGACACGAAAAACGAGGACGGAACTAAGCAAACACGTGACTGGAGAAATCGCTAACATAACCGTAACGGCTCTTCCTACTCAGTCCATTGTGTACATGTATGCGATGCGACAAGAGCATCAGGGTTCGACGTACAGGTGAACGGACAGTATACAAGCATTCAGTCTCCGGCAACTTCCTACTTCATATTATTACTTTGGTCACTGCTTTACATGTTCGCGCAATGTGACGACAATTCCAAAAGCGGAAACAAGAAGCTTGGTCCAATTCTCCACAGTCAATTGGAAGGAACGTTGTAACTCGTGGCACGGACCCACAACTTATATCGAAAACATTGATTATTTTTAGTAAACAAGTCATGGGCTCTGAACGGTAGCAGGACATTGCGTGAGTATCTCCTTTCACCTGACAATTTACATTTTATTCTATCGACTAAATGAAGTATTTCTAATTCATTACTATGTTTGCACGTTTTAAGCTGCATGTTTTCCGCAAAAAAGTTGAGATGAATTAATTGAATTGTCGCATATGTTGAGCATGAGAGGGCGATGGAAACAGCAGCATGTTCGCCAGAAACCCATTTCTAACCGAGATAGGTGCAGGTTATGCTTCTACCACTGATAAAAGACTAAGGAACTCCTTCAGTTGGCTGGTAGACAAAACTGGCCATTGAAACTGCTTAGCCCTAGTTACAAACGTTGTTGATCTTAGATCTGACCATGAACATGATCATTAAAACGTGTCTGTAAGGATAACACGAGTCAGAGTATTTTTGGATGTTTCCTGGGGTCTGGAAAAATAACCACATTGCTGAGAATTTCACCAGTCAAGAGTAGCCTAGAATTACACTGTACGACAATTTGGGTTTTCTGTTCTTTATATTTTATGTCGTTAAAAGTGCATCTTTAGATGGAGAATCGATTTAATCATAACAATGGTTTACACTTTTAAAATCATTTTGTATTGTTATGAAGATGTAGCATTTTTGGCAAAATATCACTGGAAATACATCTTTTCATGGTCAACGCCAGTTGTATGAATAAATGCCAGTTCTGCAGTAACTTACAAACGATTTTTCAAGTGGTTTGCATAACATATTTGCACATTATTGAAATATGTGAGCGTTGCGGTTAACCAAAAATGATAAATTTAGAGGAACTAATTGAAACTCCAATAATCTGGTAAATGTTCATTAAATAGGGCCCTTGGCGACGGGGAAATGTGCCTGTTCCTTCTGAAGGGGAATTTTCCATGCGTCTTTACTAAGAGAGGAAATTTCGCGTCCTTTTTCAATTAGTTCGGATTTTTGTGATGTTTATTTACTGCACTATTTGCTTTCACAAGCAAGTATCAACAATAAGTTAAACAATAAACTCTTACATCCATGTATTTGTACAAGAGTGAGTGAAGACGACCTTCTTGTCACATAGCTGATTCATCAGCCTAGCTAAGGCTTCGGCGTCCACGTGCGATTTAATACCGTTGTGACACTGTACATGTATGGCTTATGAAGGCAATACCAAGACACTGGTTCATTTTGGCACAAGTACAGAACAATGGAGTTGTTAGCAAATGTCCATTGTGGAAAATAACTTTCAAATTTACATACTAAATATGCCACAACTAACACCTTGAGGACAAAGTGAGTTAAGCAATGTTTGTAAGGAACCACACCCACCTTGTACCACAGAACCTACTTTGCTGGCGCAATAATTAAGGATTTCAATTGAACAATCTTTTTAATTTCTCACAACACTGGTACCATCTAGCGTACGGGAATAGGACCATCCCGGATTACACGTCGACAGAACTCCCCGTTGTCCCGGAGGTTAAAAATCGCGTGACCTCGCTTTGACAATCAGGCACAGTTCGAGTCTCTCATTGATGTCGGGAAGGCGAAGAATTTCAGATCACGCATATACGGGTATTTGCCCAATTTATCAAACTTTCTCACGTTGGAGTTGCAGCCTCAGCACAGCAGTAATACTTCGTTGGCATTGGAAGGACGAATAGAGTAATGCAACCCAGAAAAATTTGCAAAAAATCAGACAACAACAAATGACAAGTGGATCTCCAGTGGCACAAAAACGAGGCAGCAAATTTGCCTGACGGATGTTTACGGCATTGTGGGTAAATAAGGCGAGATTCGTGTATCGCTGTGTAATCCAGGACGGCCCTATCTATAGCTTTCGCTGTGTTTACGCTAGACATGTGAAGTTGCCCTGGTGATACATGCTCAAGTTAGGAAACAAAAATATCACGTAAAAACTGTGCTGTTGTCAATGCTTTTTAACGTTCTCAAAATTTATGCATGATTTACATTCCAATCCCAGAACGAGACTTGTACTGTTCAGTCTACAGGAAGTTGTTTGTTTACAGTGAATCTCTACATAAACAATTACACACTGCTGTGCCTCTTGCTGCACAAATAACCAAAGAATAAACAAAGTAATGTCATTTCATTAATTTCATACTGACAAAGAATTGATAAGACAGTGGCTAGTGAAGATTCGCAGATATAGTGGGCCAACTTTGCAAGTAACTTATGACACAATCTCGACATCAGCTCTAGTCCACCTTAGTGTACCATCAGTGGCCGTGATGCTTGAATAGACAGTAATTTTCAAGCACATCATTTCCTAGTCACTTTGAACGTCCCCAACGTAAAACGTTATTTTAAATGAACCTTCTCAGGAATTTGAAGAAAATAACAAACCTTGAATGCTCCACAAAGTTCTCGAAAACCGTGACTTCAGAGACTGGTTGAGTTGTCATGCTGGACAGTCAGTGAAGACAATCATATAGATTTGTCTATATCACAGAAAACTGCAGGGTGACACACTAAGTGCCCTCTCAAGCTAATGAACGAATCGTTTCACAACCAAAATAAGCAGTCATGCAGTGATGCAACAATACTTAATTACCTTGTTGAAACCTCTGACTTTCATAGTTTTTACAGTAAAAACTGTGTTGAATCTGAAAGATGCACTAACTTTTACAGCTACAGGGAAAGATTGGTGTTAATCACATAGATATTCACCTACATGTATGTTATAGAGAATTGGTTAAACACACGACAGTTTTCATTGTTCACAGTCTTTATTCTGTTACGTTCGTACCTTCGGAACAAATGTATGTACATGTATGAATAGTATGTAACCATTTGCTGTTATTGGAAGCTATATAGTAGCAGAGTTGGCAGATTCCTAGGTGTATAAGTCTGAACTGTTTTTGTTTTTGTGTGATCTTAGAGTAAGATTGCTGGAGCAAAATATTTTTATTTAGTGTTGTGAAAAATTAATCCCCATGGTAACTACAATTACGTATGAAGAAAACCTTTTGTTCTTCCACTTAATTGTCTCATTCATTACTCTTTTGTAAAGTTATCTGCAAAAAATATTTAAGTGTACCAGAAAATTGTCGGTGTACTGCAGTCCGCAAAATAATCTCCATGTCATTGTAGAAAAATATCGCTTGTCAGTGCTTTAATATAAAATATGGCATGGCGTTTTACCTTCAAAAACACCTATCGGTGAGTAAAGAAATGAAGGTGAATTTGGCGAAGCTCGTTTTCGTGAATCGTAAGCCAACTCTTCTAAAAATAAAAAATTGTCATGGCATTAACCACGTTGAATTCTTGAAAAGCGCTCCCAGGATTAAGATCGTTCAGGAGCGATATGTATAGGCCTTTTCATACACATGAACTAGCGTCGACTAGTCGATGTTTTGAGGAGTTTGGGCCAGAATCGGCAAAAGACCTAGTAGCACACTATTTTAGCCCTTATCGCCGACATTCATCTCATAGACTACAGTTTACCATACGTCCTTACCCGTTTGCGTTTTCAGTCGCGGAATTTCATTTACTGAGAAAACGGAAGTACTGACTGTAAATTTCTGTCCCGTTTTAAAATATGATTTTTTTAATAATTGAAAATTAGAGTCAATTTAGCAAGTGACCATTTTCCCGGCAAAGTGACACTTGGCAACTGCCTGGGAACTGACATCGCCGGTTGTCGTATCCGCCGGGCAGCAAAAATCAAGCACGTTATACTTATTGCAATTCAGGTGAGGAGCAGGAAAGGAGCGCCATGTTTTGAGATAAAAGCTTATTCTGTTTGTTGAAACATCGCCGGGTGTGGGTGTTTTCTTCTACTTTACAATTTTTAACGGCCAGTAACTGAAAGTCGGTGCCGCTTTGCGGGAATACGTGTACGCGGAAGTGCGCTCCCGGTATTGCTGGTACTTTGCATCAGCTTCACAATACGGCGATAAAGAGAGTACATTTTCCGATCCAAAAAGGCTTTTCCTCTAGCACCCCGGCCAACCCGCGATCGAAAACGCCCGGAAGGCGATCGAGAACAAGACCTTGCACCAAAAATGGCAGACGTCAGTGACGTACATGTACACGGTGAGTTTAAGTGTCGTTTTCTTCTTAAACAGAGGCTACTTTGGTACGAATGCGACACACAGAAAAGCGTCAGAGTGTAGCCTTTGTTGTAGATCTGAAATAATACTTGGCTTTTGTTTATTTTTGAATGGATTTCGGTAAAATGCCTTGCACCTCGTAAAATCGATAAATTCTACTTGTTATTAGCAATTCCAGGGTTCTTAAGTAGAGGCGTGTGACGTTTATAATTTAATTGTCCCTGGTGACACCTTTGTTACTTATGATAGTTACTAATGCAAACAGGTCCTTGTGTGAGACGGCGATCGAGAACGAAGTAGTTAATTCTCTATGGCGATCGTGAACGCACTTTTTTCTCTGCATTGACTTGAATAGTCGTTCAAGTTACGGTATTTTTTCAATAATTTCAGAATAATACGGACCTTAAATTAGTTGATGGGTTGATTATTAATTATATTTCATCGGTTTTTCATGATTTCTTTGTGAGATTTAGCGTAACAAACATGTATAACTGAATGCGTTGATTTCTTTCTGTTGAACTGTAACCACACGACGAGTCCTTCAGGGTGTTAACATCCACGTCTTCATAAAGAGTAGTACCAGTGCTTCGTGTCACAAGGGAGTGTGTGTGTGTATGTTGTGGAGCTTCGTCCAGGAACTAAGAAATCGACGTAGTATGACCACATGGCAATAAAACAAATTGAGACTACAGCAAGCAAGACCTTTACCAGCCCTGTGATTGATGCGTTGAATGCATCAACAGTTTTTTACTGATGTAAGAAAACACAACATGAACAAAGTCGACAACGATCCCAGACGTTCATGAGTGGAAATCTTTGAATCATCTCGTGTATGGTGTTGTCGCACTCCTAACTATCCCCAAGGGCAAGCTCATCATCATTCTTTGACTTCACTGGCTGTTTTTTTTTTCCTTTTGCTGTCACAATTTTGCTTTCATATGCAGCAACAATTTGTTTACCCTGACTGACACGCCACATGCCGGAAGAACTCCTGGGTGAGTCTTCGCTTTCGAGCCCCTTGTTCCCAGTGGTTTCGTCTAAAAGTAGATGTCTGTATTTTAAGGTTATCTCAAACCTTATTCACAAAAATGGCCATTTTTACAACATTCCACATGTGTCTAGAAAAATACCTTATCTTCATTCTCGAGGAAATTCAAATACAAAATATACACTGCGTAGCGAAAAAAAAGATTTAACAGAACCACCTTGGAACCGCACAACCGCGTGGATATTTGTTTACAAAGGCAAAACGCAGTTTTGATCCTAAAGGAGTTGTGCGTCTACATGCATACGACCGTTGACGTTGAGAACGCTACGGTCGCCTCAGACCTCTGTGGTCATGAACACAGCATTCTCTCATGTTTTTTCAACTGGTGCTGAGAATTGTACGGCGGCCATGGATAGCTCGGTGGCTAGTGGCAATCTAGATAATGCGGTCAGATCCATAACAGATTTGCTGTGGCAGTCGGCCGTATCTACCATGAAAACTCGTACATCTACGAATAGTAAGACTAAAGTAAATCGAAACTCTCGGGCAAAGCAGCCACCCTGGTGGGATGATGAATTGTTTCGGCCAAACGAGCAAAAATATGGTCTTTAAAACTGTTTCGTAAAAACTCTTCTGTCTTTTACCTTAAAATGTACAAAGTAAAAAAGAAAGCTTTCCGTGATTTGTTTAAACAGAAAGAGAAAGCAAATGAAGCCCGACTTATTGAAGCCGTTAGACGTTCCAAAAATAACCCGAAGGAGTTCTGGCAAATAATTAAATCCAATATTTGGACATCCCGTAAGTCTTCTACAATAAGTCCGCAGAAATGGCACGACTATTTCAAGGATTTATTGAATCAAAACTGCTCTATTGACGAGTCCTTGAGTCAATTTGCCACGCAGGAAATGATTGAACATGATAGTTCGCGTGGAAAGTGTAGTAACAATCTCCCTTCTGATCTTAATACTGATTTCTTGCCTTCTGAAATATATGAGGCCATTGAGCAATTACCTAATGGCAAGGCTGGGGGTTATGATGGCGTCATCTTTGAAATGCTGAAAGTAGTGCTAGCGATTATCTTTCCGTTTTATGCATAGGGCGTGGTGTATAGGAATCACAAAACTTTGTCATGGGTCAACGGGAATCACACTGAGCGGTGACCATTGTAGGCGAGAAAGTCTCCAAAGTAAATACCACTCGTCATATGCAAAGAACAGATACAAATTGGCACTAAATAATCAATTTTTTTATAAAAAGAACCAAAATGAGAATCAAAAACAATCGAACAAAATAACAATCAATACGTTTTCAAGGACAACATGGCCGTCGTTCAGATATCGTTCCTTAATTTGCCAGGGAACTCAGGTCCGTCACGGAAATGCACGGGAATATTCGATAATTTTCTGATCTCGGCCGAGGTACAAAATTGTGCTCAAAAAGGTTTATAGTTTGATAACAGAAGGTAAACATTATGCCATGTTTCATATTACAGGTGGACTTAACAACCCGGAGCGTCGACGCTGCGGTGCGTGCTAAATAATAACTTCGGTCTCATCGACGTTAGGAACTACTGATAAGTTTATTCTAAGCGCATTGACGCTTCCAACTATTTTCTTTCATTACTTTCTGCAGTTGACTTAAGTTTAAATACATTTAGATCTAAAAGATACTTATATTTACTATTACTATTCATTTACAAGTTTTATTGTTGTTATATTATCGTATATTTATTTTTGTCTGTACTTTCGCAGCGATCAGTTTGGCCGCACTCCCGACCTGATTAAATGTCCCACGACCGGTAAAAACTAGCCACCACTTGGCAAAAAAGCATCAACATCGTAAACAAAGTTTTCATTGGTTCAAATTACGCTTGAAAACAACTGGCCACGTAGTCCATTGAAAGTGAATAAGGGCCAAGTGGTCAGTTGTCGCAAACGTACTCCGCGATCTCACTCACAAGCGGCAGACCGGAGTTGTTAATCTATTTATGACCAGTGGTCTCCACATCTGAAAATCTGAACAGGTCACACGCCTAAAAACTGCAACAAATGTTACGGAACCGCACAGCGGTCAACGTTCTCCGTAGGCTAATGTGCACCTTATTTTTCAGTACCCACGCACTTCAACAGTAATGCAGTCAGTGTAAACAAGTAACTGTGCTTACTTTTTATTTAATGCGCCCACGTATTCATAACTTGAGTTAAAGTATTTCAAGTACTTTCCATTTGCTTTTTGCATTTGTTTGTTAAAAATTTTCAATAATATAACAAACGTAACTTATATTATATTGCCTTGTTATTTGCTTTTATCGGTAAAACTCCTGCAACTTGTCTTTGGGCAAATTCAAC
>NMRA01000064.1:1151674-1169198 GCA_002633005.1 Phoronis australis | reverse complement strand
CGTGTGCCGTTTATAATTTAATTGTCCCTGGTGACACCTTTGTTAGTTATGATTTGTGAAACAATGTGAGATAGTTACCAATGCAAACAGGTCTTTCTGTGAGACGGCGGTCGGGAAAGAAGTCGACAATTCTCTATGGCGATCGTGAACGCAAAAAAGCGATCGTGAACGCAAAAAAGCGATCGTGAACGCACTATTTTCTCTGCATTGGCAAGTTGAATAGTCGTTCAAGTTACGGTATTTTGTCAATATTTTCAGAATAATACGGACCTTAAATTAGTTGATGGGTTGATTATTAATTATATTTCACCTTTTTTTCATGATTTCTTTGTGAGATTTAGCCTAACAAACATGTATAACTGAATGCGTTGATTTCTTTCTGTTGAACTGTAACCACACGACGAGTCCTTCAGGGTGTTAACATCCACGTCTTCATAAAGAGTAGTACCAGTGCTTCGTGTCACAAGGGAGTGTGTGTGTGTATGTTGTGGAGCTTCGTCCAGGAACTAAGAAATCGACGTAGTATGACCACATGGCAATAAAACAAAGTGAGACTACAGCAACAGGGCTCGACGTTATGAAAATCGCCAGGTCGCATTATGCGACCAACCCAAAATCCCAAGTCGCATTTTCAAAATCCAGATCACATTCATAAATGCCAAGTCGCAAAAGTTTCCCGCCATGTTTACGAGTCAAAACGCGGGAAAATAGGTCAGTCACAAAACGACACGCAGGTCACCAGTCGAAGATATAAAAACGTTGGGGTTTGGTTTTAATATATTGAGAAAGGACGGTTTTTGAAAACTGAATTTTTTGTTGTGTAAAATGAGAGTAACTCACCAGTAGGCTGCGTGTTAATTTCAAACAACGCGCACGGTCGTTTGTAGTGCCCTATGATGGGAGCTAGTCAGAACTGTGGGTGCTTAATTTGAAAAACTCAAAGTTGAGGGGGAACGCTTAGGTGCAGTGAGCGCTTACTATGAAACACTTCTAAGGTAGGGAGTAGGCGCATGCGTGAGCATAGTTGTTAACCCCAGGCTGAGTGTTTGCGGTAATAAGATACTGAAAGACTGCAATAATAACAAATGTTATTATAATACGATTTTGCGTGGCAAACTCTATCTAGTAGGGATGACTTTCTGGCTATCGTTACTACCTACACTGTACCCTTTTTAGCCACCCACAATAATTTTGTTTTTCATTGCCCGCTTCAGCCGGAACAAAATTCTTTCTGTTGGAGATTGAAAATTGATTTTACTACGTGGTCCGGGGAACGAAAAATTGGGAGAGAGCGTATGAAGAGAAGAAAAAAAAGTTCGCTATCCACAATTTCGCTTTTCCAGGTTTAGTTGCCGAATAGCTGTTTACAGACATAGAATATCGACCCGAGGAACAACGGAACAGGCTGTCGTGTGACGATTTATTTGCCGGGTATCTGCCGCGAAGTGTGAAAACTCAGCTCGCAAACGTTAGAAATGCAAGTTCTCATTTTGAGACTTGATACGAGCTGGCAAAAATCTCAGCTCGCATTTCCAAATTTAAGGTCACAAATGCGACCTGCAGCTCGTTATGTCGAGCCCTGAGCAAGCAAGACCTTTACCAGCCCTGTGATTGATGCGTTGCATGCATCAACAGTTTTTTACTGATGTAAGAAAACACAACATGAACAAAGTCGACAAAGATCCCAGACCTTCATGAGTGGAAATCTTTGAATCATCTCGTGTATGGTGTTGTCGCACTCCTAACTATCCCCAAGGGCAAGCTCATCATCATTCTTTGACTTCACTGGCTGTTGTTTTTTTTCCTTTTGCTGTCACAATTTTGCTTTCATATGCAGCAACAATTTGTTTACCCTGACTGACACGCCACATGCCGGAAGAACTCCTGGGTGAGTCTTCACTTTCGAGCCCCTTGTTCCCAGTGGTTTCGTCTAAAAGTAGATGTCTGTATTTTAAGGTTATCTCAAACCTTATTCACAAAAATGGCCATTTTTACAACATTTCACATGTGTTTAGAAAAATACCTTATCTTCATTCTCGAGGAAATTCAAATACAAAATATACACTGCGTAGCGAAAAAAAGATTTAACAGAACCACCTTGGAACCGCACAACCGCGTGGATATTTGTTTACAAAGGCAAAACGCAGTTTTGATCCTAAAGGAGTTGTGCGTCTACATGCATACGACCGTTGACGTTGAGAACGCTACGGTCGCCTCAGACCTCTCATGAACACAGCATTCTCTCATGTTTTTTCAACTGGTGCTGAGAATTGTACGGCGGCCGTGGATAGCTCGGTGGCTAGTGGCAATCTAGATAATGCGGTCAGATCCATAACAGATTTGCTGTGGCAGTCGGCCGTATCTACCATGAAAACTCGTACATCTACGAATAGTAAGACTAAAGTAAATCAAAACTCTCGGACAAAGCAGCCACCCTGGTGGGATGATGAATTGGCTTCGGCCAAACGAGCAAAAATATGGTCTTTAAAACTGTTTCGTAAAAACTTTTCTGTCTTTTACCTTAACATGTACAAAGTAAAAATTTTCCGTGATCTGTTTAAACAGAAAGAGAAAGCCTATGAAGCCCGACTTATTGAAGCGATTAAACGTCATGGGGCAACGGGAATCACACTGAGCGGTGACCATTGTAGGCGAGAAAGTCTCCAAAGTAAATACCACTCGTCATATGCAAAGAACAGATACAAAATGGCACTAAATAATCATATTTTTTATAAAAAGAACCAAAATGAGAATCAAAAACAATCAAACAAAATAACAATCAATACGTTTTCAAGGACAACATGGCCGTCGTTCAGGTATCGTTCCTTAATTTGCCAGGGAACTCAGGTCCGTCACGGAAATGCACGGGAATATGATAATTTTCTGATCTCGGCCGAGGTACAAAATTGTGCTCAAAAAGGTTTATAGTTTATAGTTTGATAACAGAAGGTAAACATTATGTCATGTTTCATATTACAGGTGGACTTAACAACCCGGAGCGTCGACGCTGCGGTGCGTGCTGAATAATAACTTCGGTCTCATCGACGTTAGGCCGGGGGCCATTGCTATCGTCAACAAAGGGTAAGGTACGTCGTTCGTCCCTAATATGTGCTAACAATTTGCTCAAATAATCACCATCTATCAGTCGAATTAGAAAAAATAATCTTCATGTCAATTATAAACTAAATGTTCTCAACTTGTCACCCTTAAAAATCTCTTAACGTGCACGGGACGCAAATCCGCCATTTCTCGACAATCTATTTCTTTCTGCACCAGCCATTTTGCGGTTATTTCGATGAAGACATCGCCACCGTTTAATGAGTCTGCTTACTACTGAAACTGGTTTCTGTATACATGTATGACCGGTTCAACTGTTGTCGAAGGGTACATCGAAGGTGCCTTATAGAATTCCAAAGTCTCATCATCAGGCCGGTTGGTTCAAGATGATAAGGTCGTTTGTCTAAAAAACTCCATATTCTTCTTACTCGTTATAACCTAACTGATAGCAAACTCCACTCATGTATCGTGTTAGAATAGAATAAGGCAAACCCAAACAAGGCTGATTTGATCTGTGGGTTTTGAAAATTGTCCATTGACGTTGTACAATGCTTTGTGCGATTCTGAGTATCTTATGTTAAAACTGGTATTTCGTGTTTTCAGTTGTCTCACTTGTTCATCTATATTATCCCCGGTGTTCGCATTTACCACTGAAAGCTTGGTTATAAACTGTCCAAATTCATTGTTTATTAAACTGATGCATCTGGTCAAAAGTAATTCCATCCATTCATGAGTGGTTTTGGAGTATGGGTCTGATTGTGTCAGCAATTAGCCTGGTACTTATTGTAGTTAACTATTGTTTATGATAGGGTCTGAAAAGTTTTAGACCAGGCGAACAATCGTCATGGGAACTACTGATAAGTTTATTCTAAGCGCATTGACGCTTCCAACTATTTTCTTTCATTTCTTTCTGCAGTTGACTTAAGTTTAAATACATTTAGATCTAAAAGATACTTATATTTACTATTACTATTCATTTACAAATTTTATTGTTGTTATATTATCGTATATTTATTTTTGTCTGTACTTTCGCAGCGATCAGTTTGGCAGCACTCCCGACTTGATTAAATGTCCCACGACCGATAAAAACTAGCCACCACTTGGCAAAAAAAGCATCAACATCGTAAACAAAGTTTTCATTGGTTCAAATTACGCTTGAAAGCAACTGGCCACGTAGTCCATTGAAAGTGAATAAGGGCCAAGGGGTCAGTTGTCGCAAACCTACTCCGCGATCTCACTCACAAGCGGCAGACCGGAGTTGTTAATCTATTTATGGCCAGTGTTCTCCACATCTGAAAATCTAAACAGGTCACAAATGTTACGGAACCGCACAGCGGTCAACGTTCTCCGTAGGCTAATGTGCACCTTATTTTTCAGTACCCACGCACTTCAACAGTAATGCAGTCAGTGTAAACAAGTAACTGTGCTTACTTTTTATTTAATGCGCCCACGTATTCATAACTTGAGTTAAAGTATTTCAAGTACTTTCCATTTGCTTTTTGCATTTGTTTGTTAAAAATTTTCAATAATATAACAAACGTAACTTATATTATATTGCCTTGTTATTTGCTTTTATCGGTAAAACTCCTGCAACTTGTCTTTGGGCAAATTCAACATAATCTATACTCTCAACACGTTGTTATCTCGGTGAAAGTTTAGTTAATTTCAGATTATACAAAAATTTCTCCAAATATATTTTCAAAAATGAAAAACACAAATAATATTTCGGTTTTCTAGGGTTATTGTTAATTCCTTTAAATAACTTTACAACTGACCGGCTTTTAGGTTTCGTCGATTTACGAGTTGAGAGTGCATTATTTTCAACAAAATTTCCGGAATTTGGGATCGGAATTTCCAAGCTCGACGCATGCAGGAGTGTTGTTTCGGTCCCCGGGTGTCCTGTCCGATCCCCGGGGTTCCCGTTTTTTGAAACAAGTCGGGGTTCGTGTTTTTCAGGCTGGTTATTTGTTTTGAAGGTGCGGGAGTCAGTTTTCTACTCCGAGATATCTGTTTTATACTGGGTTTCCAATTTCGATGGACCAACTTGATACAGTTGTACGCCACTAAACTGATAAGCCACCACCACATCCATCAGCATACACCCTCACGTGACTCCTGTGTGTAATGTGCTGTTGAACGTCGGCTTTGCTGCACTTTGAGAATGAACTGCACAGTTCTCAACGAAGTCGCGTGATCTCCAAGGATCATTAACATTCCTCAAGGACATCTAATTGTAAGTGGTTCTATTACCAGGTTTGACTACGTCTCAGACGTTGATGCATATAATTACAGATGTAATCGGAGGGAAAAATGCAAGATAATATATGGCTGTGTGGTGGAGCAGGACACTTGACACAAAAAGTGTCTCGAACTTCTAAGTTCTTTTCATAGTTAACCAACTTTCACTTACACTTTGATGTAATTACTTTTCTTCCGTATTTTCACTGGTATGATGCGATGTACCTTTATCCATAATATTGCATTGATGTCGGAGCGACCCTCTTTAGAGGCTCCACGGTGTTCTACTTCGTGGAGCCCCAGTGATGTTATATGTTGAGGTAGTTACTAATGTTGTCTAGTTCTCTATCAGTAGTAATTTGCCAGCAAAGGGATCGTCTTTACGCCTTCAATCATGAGATAGGCGCCCGTTGTCCAAATCATCCTGCAGGACGTTGTCCAAATGTTCGTATAACCAGTCAGACACTGCGCGGATGCTGACTCTGACTCTAGGCATTGTTCATCCACTGCAGGATGTAGCCCTCCGACAGTGCCTTCCGATTTGTTCTGTCTCTTGCCGCTCTCATCCACGTTGTGCCTCTCGTCTTCACGATGTCATCTCTCCATCTGGCTTGGGGCCGTCCTCTTGATCACTTTCCATATCTGAGTTGCCACTCTGTGCATATTTTTGTCCATCTGTTGTCCTGTGCTCTGGCGACGTGTCCGCCCCACCTCCATTTCAATTTCAGAATTGTCTTGATTATGTCCATGACTCCTGTGTGTTCCCTTATCTCTGTGAGTGGACTCCTGTCTAGTAGCTTTATTCCAAGCATTTTTCTCTCCATTGCTCTCTGTTGTTCTTAGCTTGACAATTGTCTGTTTTGTTAAGGTCCACAACTAAATCTCAATGCTTCATATACTTTCAGGCTTTTCTCTTTCAGGATGAAGAAATTAATACGGCACAAAATCAAAATATTGGCGTCGATATTATTAACATACCTATCCTTACAATTTGCTGTATTGTACAAGCGAGCACACGTCGACCCCAAAGACGAGGAACAAACAAAACACATCGTTCTTCCCAAGACGTTAAATTTAACACTACCTGAGGATACTTCGACCAGTGCAAGTGCAATTAAAGCTATTCCTACAACCGTGGATCCTGCATCAAATATCGACGAATACAACTTAACTCTTATATTTGACTGTGACTTATCACCATCTCATGGGCAAGTGGCATTGTCTCAGTCGTCAAAGATCGCCATGTGTGGATGTTTTCCCAGGGATTTAAAGTCATGTAAGTAACCAATTTGTCATATGCATACTTATTGCCGCCATCTCTGACTGGGCATCGGGTGTATCTCCTAAACCTGTTGCAGGATCATACTGCGATTTGGTAGGCTCGTTCCTACCGCAGAACTGTATGGATGGAAAGCGCGTGATCCATGCATTCTAGTGCTAGAGCTTGTAACCTCGAGGTTTTACAGGACTGACCGCGAGAATTTGCACAGTGAATTTCCGCTAGTCTGCTCGACTGCATTTTGATGGAGTGTTACTTATCAAATGAAGCATTGTTTTCTTCATTTTGTCGTTTTCATTCATAATCAATCATCAACTGAGACTCTCGGGCAGGCGCAAAGCCCTAGATGAACAAAAATACACTGCAGCAGTACTCATGGATCTTTCTAAAGCTTTTGACTCTCCCTCACTCCCTTCTGATCTCCAAACTTAAACCTTACAAATTTGATGACAATGCCCTAGCCCTCCTTGGGAATTATCTCTCCAACAGGAAACAACAAGTGAAAATAGGCCAACACTCCAGTAAATGGGGCAAAGTATACAAGGGAGTACCCCAAGGATGCATCCTGGGACCCCTTCTCTTCAATATCTTCATCAATGACATCTTCGTCTTTGTGAAAAAATCTACACTGGTCAACTACGGAGATGACAACACCCTCTTCTTCTTTGACAACAACCCACTCTCCGTCACTGAAACACTAAGACAAGATAGCGAATCAGTCATCAACTGGTTCGTTGTAAATGGCATGCAAGCAAATCCTGACAAATTCCAATCAATCGGCATAGGGAAAAATGAACACATTTTGTAAAACTCTCTCCATTGGAAATTGTGAAATACCCTGTGAACCGAAAGTTAAGCTCCTAGGAATAGCCATTTATACCAATCTAACTTTTTACTCTCGTATTTCGGACATTTGCAAAGAGCTTCACAGCAACTAAACGTTCTAAGAAGAATTGGACACTACCAAACGATAAACGGTAGACTTGCCATTTTTCACTCCTTCATCCTTTCAAATTTCAACTCTTGTCCCCTCTCATGGCATTTTTGCTCGAAAGAAAATGCACTGAAACTAAAAAAACTCAGGGCCTTACGTTTTGTTTACAACGACGACGTTGGCACGCACGAACAACTACTCTCAGTAGTTAACAAACCACCCCTTCATCTACACAGACTTCGACTTATTGCAATAGAAGTATTTAAAATCCGCTATGGCGAATCACCCAAGACACTTCTTTCACTTTTAAAGAAACAAGAAAAAATTACCCCTTTCGCTACAGCAACATTCTTGACATTCCTCAAGTTAAATCTGTCAAAAAAGGTAAAAAAATCTTTTCGCTTCAAGGCTGCTCGGGTCTGGAACAGTCTACCGAATATGTTGCTCTCAACAGAGGCTTTCACTATTTTCCGTGGACTGATTCGGACCTGGACTAGCCCTGAATGCAGCTGTTCTCTTTGTAAACACACCAGGTTATGCAGTCATTAGTGTTTGTTTTATGATTTATCTAGAATATAGCAATTATACGTGTACGTATTATAGCTTATACTCAGACCCTAGTCTATACTTTAGCGATTACGACAATTTTACTTTTATTTACACTTATATCTCTGTGTTATTCTCCACCTTTAGCTCAAGTTCCTTTTTCTTCATGTTTCTGATAAATTTAATGTCGTAGAAATAGCCCAACCGGCTAATGTTAATCTGTTCTCCGAACGACGTTAAATAAAGTTTTTTTCTCTGAAACAGTTAAAAACACCTGATCTGAAAATATTTCAAAAGACATACAGAATGGTTAGTCTTTTTACACGCCATATAATGTTGGCCACGTAACGTGACATATACGTTAAGCCTGAAAAGATCTCTGCCACGATACCTAGCAGTAATTATATTTCAATAGTATTTAATATTTAGTTTATAAAAAATTGTGTGCGGTCGTAATTTAAATGATGAACTAAAATGTGTAGCCACTTTTTCTTTAACTTATCCAGCTCGACGTGTTAGGAGTTCCTCAACAAGACATTTTGGTATGTTAAAATGGTGTTACAGTACTTAATGGAAATAATTCGCATTTAATTTCTGTGTATTTGTTGTGCAATTATATATGAAATGTTTACTAGGAGGCTTGTTTACGTAACTTGATTAATTACTTGAGTATATTGCAGAGCTAGATGTGTGCGTTTATGTGCTTGTATATATATACATTTTAATATTTTGTAACGTACCTGTAACAATTCATGTGTGCAATGTTTACATGGCGCTCAGATTTCATGTTAATTTATGATCAGTAATGTTATCTATGAAAAATCCATAAAATACTAGAGAAGTTGTATGTGACCAGCATGAAGCTGATAAACAACGCCCCTAGAAACGTTTGAGGTAAACTGTGTGCGCATATCAACGCTAAGCGTTGGTTACTCTTGTTTAAGATAAAAGCGAGTGTGCTTGAGACTTCAGAGTTAGAAAAAAATCTCTAGTGCTGACTTTCATGAGGAAGATCACTTCCTGCAACGTCGTGTGATCACACGATGGTGGAATGAATTGTCACTCTTTTCTAAGTTTAATGATGTTTAGCCTTTCATCTTAAGGTGTCCCATTTCACACGGGACGCTCTCTCGGTGGGGCACCTCGGGGTAATGTCACTTTGTCTTCAAAAAAGCACATAACATTCGTGTACAGCATAGCAGTATTAAGACATTCCACCCAAACAAGCAAAAATGTCAAAATACAATAGAACTGACCGCCATCGAAAAGGTGGAACTTCGAAGAACGTGAAGACCATTACTAGTGAATTACACAATAGCATCACAAGAATAGTATTTCTTTTTAAGGTCGTTATTACGAGTTGTTTGTAAGAATTCTGACATGTCGAAGAGACTGTCGGGGCTACGATTTGTGATGACCGTGTACATGTGGAACGGGGGTACTCAAAGTACTCTCGCAATCATAAACGAATATTTCAGCGTTTCGTTTTTTGAAGTTCAAATTTATCTCATGAAACTTCATGGGTACCTCTGAAATGGGCAAAAATACATCTTAACACGAATGTCCCATCTCCCATATTCCCCCGGTTACCCGTCAAAAATCTGCGAGCATGCCTGTGGAAATTGCTCAGAACATTCCGTTTAGATAAACAATTTGGCGGTAGAGGGAGTTTTAGGTACAGAGTAGTTTGGCGAAGTCGCATTGGTTTTCAGTGATGAGGCCCGAAACTGTAAGGAAGTCGTTTGCTTTGGCCTTTTAAAAGTGTTCTGAATAGCCCAGCATTACGATCCACAAGCACTACTGAAATACATGTTTTTTTTTCTAAAATACAGATATTTCAAACTGATATTTGAAGCCCCACTCAGGGCTGAATTAGGTCATGCTGAAGTTGAAATCTTAAAACTTGAAATAATCAGAAAGGGCTGTAGGCATCTTCAAATTTAGGCAAATTTCCTAGTTACAAGCTAGTTCTAACATTTCACACATTGCAGATTATTCCACGCTTCAATGATTTAATTGTAGCAACCACTATTGCCCACAGTCGATTGCTGTCGTTTTGATAGCTGGACATTGCCGTAATAGCCTGCTTGTAATTTGTTTTTATTTTTGAGCAACACATTACTGGTATATTGTGCAAATAAAGTGAACGCGTGGTTCTCGATGTGACTGAAGTGCAGGTTTTGATATTTATGAGACAGTTTACTGTGTCATTTTACTGGCTAGGCATTGCAAAAAATAGTCTGGTGATATCCAGGCGTAGCCTACATTTCTGTTAGAATTGTACTATACCACTGTAACATATAACATGAGTGTGTTATTGTTAAATACAATCATGTTGTAGAGAACTGATTGCTCATTTTAAAGTCATCCAATTTGGCAACTAACTTTATAGTCGGATTTCTCAACTTTATGTGGGAACTTGATTTTGAAAAAACAATTTAACTAAAAGCATAAAAACTGCCCTCTTAAAGTGCTCCCACAAAGTACTGTCCCCTTTAGGTACTCGCACAAACTATTTTCTCGAAGTCTTAGAAACTGATCTATACCTGTAACTTGTCATCCCTAACCTCGGTTTGCATTTTGATTGACATTTTATAGATACTCCATTCGCTGAGTCTGGCCAGGAGAGATCTTACAAAGCCCTACGCAAGAAGCATCCGTCTGTCAAAAACGGCCAATGGAACCCCACAGACTGCGTACCTCGCCACAAGGTGGCTGTAGTAGTGCCGTATAGAGATAGAGAAGATCATCTAGTCACCTTCTTAGACGTGATTCACGGAATTTTTCAAAAACAAAAGTTGAATTACACACTTTTTGTTGTGGAACAGGTATGTGGGAGTGACCAGTCGGGCAGTTTACTGTGATGGGCCTGAGCTCACCGTCAGGTGGCAGTGGAGATTGGTCATAAATTGCGACTCAATTGTGTTCAACTTATTAGATTTCGAAAAATGATGAGAAGTTAAAACATATGAGTACTGACAAATATATAAACGGATTTATAGATGCCACAAATTTGATGTTAATGTGCTTAACGGTATATTGACGGTATAGCAAAACTACGAATAGGCCCAAAAAACTGGAAACGAATATTTCGAAAATTCATTTCGCGTTCATTTACATGGCAGTTTGCACTCAAATTGTCTTTGAAGACGCCGGCTCCTTTTAACAGTTTCTAGACTCGTTACTCAAAAGTAAACAATCGTCCAAACGATGTTGAGGAAAATCATCCGTCTGAATCGTCACGACACCCGATGTGTTCTGTAGCGCGTACTCACCTCGTGCGTACTATTCCTTCAACACATATATCTACAACTGTCAACTTTAAACATCTTTCCTTTAGTTACTTATGTGGCTATTCGACACATTTGAAAAGCTACGAAGTCGGTGAACGGTTTCGTACACACGATCCTGTAGTTCTTTGCATCATTGTTGTATCATTGTTCAGGGGCGGATCCAGGATTTTGAGTTGGGGGGGCAGGTCACAGGAATAACCAGAATTTCGACAGATGCGCGCGCCCAGCCTAATTGTGGGCATGCAGGGGTCTCGAAGTCTGGGTTTGCGGACCTGTTGACTAAGAAAAAAACCAAAAAACACGGTAAACGGGGTTTGTTCAGGGCCTATGCAATGCTTATTCACTTTATTCACCCCCTGAGCTCCCTTGGTTGCGCGCATGTGCTAGTCAGAAAATCGCATCCAAACTCCCAAATGGTATCTGGTAGAATTTTAGGGGGAGCCATGGCCNCCCCCCCCCCCCCCTAAATCCGCCACTGTTGTTGTATCATTCTTGTATCATGGAAACAGCATAGACAGCGTGGAATGTTCAAGACTAGTCTCTCTTTTTTTGGGATTGGAGCCCATCTACACGTCCCAGGACTAAATACCACCTTAATGATAAGTTGCGTATGACTAAACTGATCACGTTCAATTTGTAAACCAATTTTGATGGACGGACCCAACAGACTTACCCAAATAATCCATGCGCGCACCCAGCCTTTAATATGGGGGTTTCGACTTTCTAACGATGTAAACGTTTTACTGACAAAAAAGCGGGAATATTACACCAAAAAACAGGGTACCAACTTTACTGTGCGTCTGCACCTTTTTATTGGACTTTTGTCTCGTTTTCTCGGACTTTTAGCTTCTCTGAGGCGGACCTTTATGCCCACTTCGCCAAATGGGGAGCTCCTTGGAGCCCCCCGAGCCTCCCATGGGTGCGCGAATGTAGTCGTTAGTGACGTGTTTGGTTGATCCAAGTGTACATTCAACGAAACAAAACGAAAATAGTTTGGAGTTAACTTTAAACTTGTTCAAGGCGAGCATACAGTGTGTTGGAGCAACAAGAGTTTGATAATGTTTTAAAGTTTGTAGATCACCCTTGTTTGATGAAAACTTGTTTTGAAATTCATTGCAGGTATGCGACCTTCGAAGTAACCTCTTCCACATTCAATAACTGACTCACAGTCATACATGTATATTTAGCCTTAGCAACAACATGCCTCTAGACATCAAATTGTTATCCCATCTTACTAGTATAGTTATTTTTGACCAATCCAAGTGGAATTTTGGATTAAATATATTATATCTTATACTAATAGAAAATGGCTGCTTATCTGAATCCAGTCTGTTGATTGCTAATTTTCTATACTTAGGCAAGAGCCAGTTACGATTAACTTAGCGCCAGTGTCTTTGAAGACCACGAATGTTTTTAATCTAAAGACCTCAAACAAAAGTTTGAAAGATTCTGTTGATAGTACAGGAAATGTGGAAAGCAAAGTTAACACATTAAACAAGTTCTGAGTCTTCTGATGGACACGACTATCTTATCCAGTAATTTTAAGACGTTAAAAATCCACTGCAGGTTTTCATTTGATTTTGAATGCGCATGTGAGTTACTACGTGACCTACCTGCATTGTGGCCACTACTAACTCTTATCTCCCCACACTATTTTTATTATGCGCTCACATATTTATTTGTGGACGCACTATGCCGTCAACCCAGTCCGCCTGTTTGACCGCCGGGCGTACGATTCTCTATCTCCTAAGCCCTTTGACGTATTTCACGAAATTTTGCTAGTGTTCACTTCTTAGATGGAACGGCATGAGCGAACTTTCGGACAGATCCGACTACCCGTGTGCCCCCTAGTGGAAATTTTAGTTTTCTTAGATTTACTTCTGTATGTTCAAAGGTCCTCAACTGATTTTCATAAAATTTGGCACATTGGCATCTATTAGTGAGATGACGCTATCCTCCGTTTTCGGATGGAGTCGAGGTATTTTGCACCACCTAGTGCCCATTTTTACTGTTTTCAAGTCTGTTTTGGCTCCGCCCCTCTATCAACCAAACCGCTCTAAGGATGAGTGTGAAAAGTGGCATATATGTTCTTACTAGGACGCGGAAAACTGACAATGGTTTACCGACGACTTCGATTACTGTAGCGCCAACTAGTGGCTGTGTTTTGCGCCCATGGGTGTATCTCATAAGCCATCTGCAGTTTCTTTACTAAATTTAGCAAGTGTAATTATATTAACTTTACAAAGGACGACGACGACTTTCGGACGGATCTGGCTTCCGATGTACCCTCTAGTGGTAATTTTATTTTTTTACGTTTACTTCTGTATATCCAGAGATCCTCAATGGATTTTAATAAAATTTGAAAAATAAGCATCAATAGATGAGATGATGCTATGTTCTCAGTGTGAAGAGGACGGTTGACGATGACGATTTCGACTACTGTTACATGGTGCCTCCTAGTGACAGTTTTGTTTTGCGCCCATAGCTGTATCTTCTGAACCTACTGCTAGATCTCTGTATTAAATTAGTAAGTGTATATATGAAGTTAACAACATACGACGCCGACTCTCAGACGGATCCGACGAATCCTGTGCCCCCTAGTGGCAATAGTCCTTTTGCGAGTTTGTAACAATAACGCTAGATTATGTGAGACTTAACTGTGACGTCACCGGAAGTGGGGCAAAAGCTTGTCATTTGGCCATTTGCCCGATACGGTAGCAGAGTATATTCTGTTGTTTACTTCGAGTTTTTAATCTTTTAGTGTGAAAATGCCAAACAAGCATTGCTGTTATGGCAAATGAAATTCTGATTCGCACTGCAATACGTCCCATCGCGTTCTGTACTTACGTATTGCTTTGTTTCTATGATTAGTTCCTTGAAAAATTTTTGTGGAATTTGGTAAATAGCTTTCTATTAAAGAAACGAGGAAATGTTCCCATTTTCTGATGGATTCGACGTATTTTGCGCCATTCAGTGGGCATTTTTATGATACGACTAAACACCCATAGAAGTACATCTTTTAAGTTGCATTCGTGGACTCATTTCAACGCTTCGCGTTGCTCTTGGTTCTTGTTCTTGAACTGAGGGTGTAGTAAAGACTCAGATTACATCAAAATAAATTGACAGTATTGTTTCAAAAATAAAGAAAATTGTGAGATGGGTTTACCTATCCCGGCACTGAGGTGCATGTGCCAGTAGATGTATGCATACGTATATGTAGCATATACCATTCAACGTTGACTGTGTGAGATTGTGGCTAGCCGCCCAACAAACTATGATTGGTCTGGGGTGCCCGAACAGGAAGTCAGCTATGGCAATAGGTTAAGACAACCCTGTGATGCCGTGCCGGCTGCCTCACGTAGTCTACATAGCCATGTGCAGCTGCGTCACTGAAGGAACAAAGCTTGATTGTTTTTGCCTTATTGCAGGCAAACCCTAAAATCTTTAACAAAGGACGTCTAATGAACGCTGGTTTCATAGAAAGTATGAAAATGACAGACTTCGACTGCATTATTTTCCACGATATTGATCTTCTTCCTGAAGACGAAAGAAACTTGTACACATGCCCGAGAACGGTGCGTCACCAAGGATTGGCAATTCACAAATACAAATATAAGTAAGTTGTCAGGGTAACGTATATTATTAGGCACGTTAAGCTACGTACAAATGCAAGACACTCAAGAGGCACTTGCGAAGAGCAATCGTCCGTGATAGAACGGGAACAGAGAATTCTATTGCATAATTTAGACATTGCATCCTCTCTATTGCTTAATTTAGACATTGCATCCTCCAAGACAAACCACTTCAAAATGGCTGACATACATGTAGTCTTCACAAGTAAGGTCGCGAGTTCCACAAGAAAAAATCGTGATTTTGCGTGGTCTTGGTTTCAGCGGTTACGGAACGCACCCCTGGGACCCTTTCATGCAAATGATTGAAACTAACGGCTAGTGAAACCGCCTGTGAAAGCAGACGGTATCCGTACCCTGTTTGCGTAACTCGCACCGCCAGTGAATTGTTTAGACAAACACTGCCAGGCCACGGCTACATTCACCGTTGAGAGCCCAAAGTCAAATGGAGGAAATTCCTTGTACAGTTACATGTACCACAGCAACATATTCTCTGTGACGTGTTTTTGCACCCACCATTCATAGTCATGCTGTTGAGTGATAAACCCAAAGAGACACTAGTTGGTTAGCATTGCTCCTGAAATCTATTCCATACTTATGCAAAATCAAGGAGAACAGAAACAGCACTTCCTTGCACTTTGACCGCATTTGATTTACATTTTAGAGTCCACTAGTGGTTTAGTGTTCGCGTCCTGCTTGTGTTTCCATAAATCATGATGCCATTCACTTTCATAGTAATTGATCTTTAATTCAAATTAGATACTATTAAAGAAAATAAAATGAACAAGCTATATTTGTGTAACGCTATAAATGTGACCTTACTTCACTTAGTGATTGTTTAACAATAGATACTTGATAATAGCTCATCCTGGTCTATCTTCATCTGACCATGGCGTGAAGTTACATGCTTCAAGGACAGGCAATTTTCCTCTTTCACTGCATACCGTTGATTTGCATTCCAAATATAGCCAATGCGTCTTTTATGATATGTGTGGTACAAAAACGGCTGACTATCTCTGTGTTAACATGTTCTTGAGGCGTGCTTAACTGGAACTATGAGGAGAACTAAATTTTGGATTTGTCAATCGTTTATGATTTGTCTTGAACGACAGTGACTGTAGTTATATGTATTCTGCAAGCTCAGTAGAGTCAGACCTCGTGACAACGGTACAGCACTTATAGTACTACTGCAGTTTTTAAGTCTTTTTTCCAACCATAATTTTCCAGGCCAATCTGGAATGCCTTTATAGGCGGGGTAGCAGTATTCAGCAAAGAAACGTACACCCGAGTGAATGGATTCCCTAACTCAATGTGGGGCTGGGGTGGCGAGGACGACAACATGTATAGAAGGTCAGTTATTAATCGGATGTATTCAGTCAGATGTCTAAAAGTGAAATCATGAAATAGGATAGTTTAAAAGACTGTGAAAATCATGTACATCAATCCATGCACTGTCCCCTGCTAGTCCATTTGTGATGCAAGCAGGATACAACTAAATGCACTTACTCGCTGTCTCACGGTATGCATATTGCGCATCTTGGTTGTCTTTTGTTTAAATCGTACAAGAGATGATCCTTTCCGCCTTGCCCCAGTTACGCGTTTAGACTCGGAACAAGATGTTCGAGCGCAAATTGCTCTACCTATCAAACGGGTGGCAAAAGTTGTCGCCGCGTTGTCAGTTTTTTCCGTGTCAGTGCCGTTTACACACTGGAACAACTCGTTCCGTGTCAGCTGATCCGTGTAAACTTTTGTAGTGTAAACGGCAATCAAAAGTAGATTACGCTTACCGGTGTAGCAGACTTTCTAATGAGTTTTCAAACTGTGCTCTAAAATTTTTGAGGTTGAAGAGGGTTATGCATGTACAGGGCATTATTTTGTTTGATAAAGCACTATGGGAAAATCGTTGTTAATAGGTCAAAACCGCAGTATCATATTAACCTACTGCCAAACGTTAACACGCACCTTTTCTCACCGCGACTAAGAACCGGCGGATGCAGAAGCGAGCCGACCACTGTTTTGAAGGACTATCGAACTCCTCCAAAAGCGGAGGATTTACATATTTCCGGGATTTGTGTAGTTGCCTAGATGCATAGGATCCATGCCATGTTTCTGTGGTATTCTTGTTAACATGGTATTCATTTTACACTTTGTGACGTACTATAGACCTAACTTGAGAGCTAAGTTTTTAAAAAAGCATACGTCAATGATCTCATAGAAAAGCATTATTCCAATAGCGGAGTTGCAACCGAATCGATTTAACGATTGCGCATGTCCGGAAATTAGGGTGCGCAAAGGCTACTGGGATTGTTGATGGTAAACGGGATGACCGACTGGTTTGCACGACGTGTAATTTGTGTGCATTAAACTACGCTGCTGTATGTAATTCTGCCGCTATTCGCCCTAATTAGCGCCCATGGCTCAACAAGTGCCCCAACGCGTTTTCAGACTTTGCTAAAGTAAGCGCCCAGCCCATGAACTACATGCGAAAAATGCCCTTACCTACAGTTCTAACGTCTCCAATTTATCAATTGAAAGATCCGACAGCCTG
>NMRA01000064.1:1111535-1150873 GCA_002633005.1 Phoronis australis | reverse complement strand
GCCGTGGAGTATTTGTTACTGTTTCTTTGAAGGGAGATATTGTTGGGCAGTTTCTAAGATACGTTTTCTTGCCGCCCTCAAAATGAGCGCTGCACACTTTATGCTACGAAGTCGGAAAGAATTCACGAAGTCGGCCTTTGCTACCAGGTCTACCAATGTCTCTGACCCATGTTTAACGCAGTTCTTGATCCTTGGGAAACAGGTAGTAACTAAATTTTTTATTTCGCTAACTGGTATTATAGCATGCCAGGCACACAACAGGTATAACCTCCCTGTGGCCGGTTCGCCCCCACGCTTGCCGACGTACTTGTTTACCAGCTTAACCACAATGCAACATTCTGACCCATTTCCAATATGGCGGCGTTGCAACTCCGCTATTCTCTTTGACCCCGTTTGTTGTGAGCCTCATGTCCCGACGGCGTTATTAACACACCGGGAAGGAGACAATCGTTTGCTTGGATAACGGCGAACCACGATGTCAAAGGATAGAGAGATATAGGCTTTAAATGTGCCGTCACGAACTTCAAAGTTTCAGTGGTGCAATGGCAAGCTAGTTACTTGGGCGGTCTAACATCAATTTCTTCACTTGAGCAAGGCAGTGATCACCGTGGCCCATTTAGAGAAACATTTTTGACTTGGAACTTGTCTGACTGAACCAGTGGAACAGCGCCAAGGTATGCATACACGTTCTAAATGCTTTTTACATCGGTCCTGCTTAGTCAATCAGCGAATAACCTACAATCTATCCAAACCGTCTACGTTATATTTTTAGGGTTGCTCGACAACGTATCAAAGTGGAATCTCCTCCTTGGGGTCTGGCGAAATATCATATGTTAGAACACTCTCACGATGACGGGAACCCTGCGAACAGAGACAGGTGAGCGATGGAGTTTCTTGTAAAATAGCCGAAGACAGCTAAAAATCGATAACAAAGGAAGGAAACTAATCATCTGTGACACTTAATGATAAAAATTCTCCTTGAACTGAATTGAATGCTCATTAATTCTATGTCTGTTTTAAAATAATTTGTGAAGGCAGAGATAAAATTTCATTGAAATACTTTTCATCATTTCACAGGTTTAAATTAAGGAAAAGTGATCTTAACGTCACTGGAATTAGCAATGCAAAATACAGGGTGTTGGTCCACCGCCCCAAGCAGCTCTACAGGTGGCTACTACTCGATGTATCCGACTGACCGACAGTCCCAGCACTGAAACAGCCAACCCGACAACTGGCAAGCCCTCCATAACAATAAGCAAGACAAAAGTATTAAGCAGATTCCCAATGAAGTTACATGGGGGTCATAGTGGCCAAGTGTCGAGAGTGAGGAGCCCAACATGTACCGTATACGCTGTAACACCTGGTAATGGCAGGAGAAATGACCGATCGAAACGTCTTGCCAATTTTAATAGGCTAGAAGTTGACGTAAACAGACCAAGACATTTTAGAATTGAGGGTAATACATTACCCTCTGCGGAGCCGTTTTAGGAAGTCATATGCTTGTAATAAATATCTACTGAACCGGTTCTGTTGTCTTTTTGTCGCCTCTAGGAAAGTGCTCTACTTTGTTTGGGCATTAAGAACGTAATACCAGCTTTCGGAATGTATGTTGAAATATATAGAATTCTGAACAGTATGAATTTAGATATAAAATCTTGATGAATAGGGGCGCTTACGTAACCGATGGATGTTCCCTTTCTTGATTTATAAAATGCAAACAGGTCGTGGCGTGTCAAATTTATATTTAATACTGTTTCACTTGGCTGTAACTGATATGCAAGCAAAAATCCCACTGTAAGTCTAAAAAAGGCGCATTTCACTTAGGGTCTGAGCTCGGTCCACTGAGGTAGGTTGTTTACACCAAAAAACAATCAATTTTGTATCAATTTATATCTAGTAGTTCTACTCGATAACGTCAGGTTCGGTTGCGTTACCTGACAGGTGACGGCAGACGGAGATGTTCAAATTATCCAATGGCGAAATTGGTTTCACACGCAGTCTGTTCAGCAGTTCACAACACGAGTTAGTGGTGTCAGCTTATCGCTTGAATTCATCGTTTAACACCAATAAATCAACAAACTTCGATGTAAAACCCTTAAAAATACACCGAGGTCTTATAAAAACGTGTTGTTTTATTTTGCTGTTACGGATTTACTGGTATTTGGAAACACCGTAGCCTACAAAGTTCGGCAGGCCAATTTACCAAGGTCCGTAGCAGGAGTTTGGGGTCTGTTCGGAGATAAATTCGAAGTATTCTTCCGTGAAATACAGACAGGAGAACCTAGATCTGTATTGTTTATACTTGTGATTTTTTTAGTTCTAAATACACAAAACGCTTGTTATCCCGGCCAGTGGCTCGGAACCCGATCAGGCCCGTCGCGGCCGGACTGACTCGTTATCCCGGCCAGTGGCTCTGAACCCGATCAGGCCCGGGAATGCACGAACATAAACCAGCTTGAGTTGAAAACTAAACCTCCAGTCACGAAAAGACTAGTGAGCCAAAGAAATAATGTGCACGTAATTATTCATGTGGATTAGCCACGAAACTGAAAATCTACATGTCGGGGGCTGCGAAGTCGGGTTCCCCTTCCACAGACCGTCAGGGCAGCGGTTGTACAGTAAGTTAACAATGATTTGAATAATGTATTTGTATTTCTAAATAAAGATTCCCGTAACATGTGACAATAGCATATAAAATCAGTAATTGTTTCACAACAGGTTTCTGTCAGCAAACACTTTGCGCTCACACGGCCTCTATGCCCGGTCAATTACCTTTGTTGCCGGCCTCAAAAGCCGGTAACGCAGTGGTTTATTCATATTGCTGGCTTCTCAAAACATTTGCACTCACGAGCACTCCAAGGCATAACAAATTGTATCTAATGAGACAGACTTTGTTTCAGTTTCATATTAGCATTGGTTAGGATCATTTTAGGATGAGAATAATTAATTTTGAAACAGAACGCAGAATAATTAACGTGTACATGGCAACTCGCCCGGCGCCAATCCCGACTCAGTCAAGAGCTCATCCGACGAAGACATCACGGATCGTTAGGTTTAACAGACTATCAGTTCGAACCGGAATACACTGATCAAGAAATACTAGAGAGGCATCGTGAACATGCATAGGCAACGGATAGTTCTTTGGTAATCCGGAATTCGTCATAGAAATCAATGTCGACGAAATGCCAGCCACAGAAACGGAGATGTTTCCCGGCCTCATACTTGCTATTAACAGCATACCTTTCATTCTTCACTTCCGCGAGCCACTTCCTAAACTTTCGGGCTCTCGAGGAAGTCGAAAAAACGATATACCCGCTTTCTTTGCAGCTTTATAGTTCGGACAAGCGGGAAGCGATGCATCGCAACATAGCGGCATTCATTCCGCAGACGAACCACTGACGTCGCTGCGTCACTTCTCACCTTCCTCACAGGTTAACGCGACACCTCTCGGAAAGGTGAGGTCGAGCGTATAAGCGGCAACGTGGATATAGACCGACTAAGATGGTAAAAAGGACTGATTAAATGGGGTGGCATTCTCCTTTAACTACGACCCAGCATGAGAACATCTGTATGCCAGGTCACAGACAGTGGTGTTCTTAAACGGAACTGTTTTAAAGTGTGCAGATTGTGTCTGTCACGTCTGTACCGCTCGCTTTGTTTCTTGGTATAGTGTTGCAATTTTATTTTTTCCACTATCAGGGGTCCCATAACAAAAAATCCAAGTATTTAAGTTACAGACTCCTTTACTTCTCTATTCGGGAAGTCGGATTTTTGCATGCCTAAAATGTCAGATGGTTACACAAAGTCTTGTTGTAACAATTTAAAAAATCACCCTAAAGCCCACGGCAATTACACGAAATGTAATAACATTAACTTTACGCGCATTATTGCAATTCCACGGGAATGCGTACCTTGTTTTAATATGGAATGTACGCGTATTTTGACTATTGTGGGCCGATTTTGACCATACCGTTGTGGTCGACATAAGATAATTCAAAATTAACTAACAAAATTAAATGACAAAAATGCAACAGTTGAAATAGTCGGATGCTCAGGCGCATTCCACTCACAGACAGCCAGACGGCTTAGCACTGTGGTAAATCAAACGCGAAGCTGTTAACGTAAACAAACTGCTGCACACTTGTTAAATGGCCGTCCGCAGAAACCTACCCCAACATACGGACGCTGGACTTCAGAAACTGAGCGGAATGGTCAGAGCTGCTTTCCTACTAGACCTCGAAAAGAACTGGTGTTTAATGGACAACCGGGGTACTCAAAACTGGTATTCAATGGACTACTGAGTGGCATGCCAGGGGGAAGAGTTACGAAGGATTGGAGCTCATTTAAAAGAAAACTTTACTGAAAAAATGATGAAAAGATAATTAAAGGCTCTTGAAAGTGAAGTGAAAACTGTGCAAGGAAGCTACGGAACAGATAAGGATTAGGATGATATGCAGGAAGATAGCCAGTGTAGTAGTCTTTCAATTTCTCGAATGAGTAAAACTTAGGGAGCGACTGATAGTATATACAGCATCATTTTGTCACTTGCCACGAAATTGACATCAGCAGAAGTCTTGGCCACAGAAAAAAGGCGGCATAACCGGCAAACGTCCGATTATATTGCCAGAAATGAATGTATTGGATACAGGAAAATAATCAAGAATGTTCACAAAGATGTCTTTGACAAACTTTACCAAAAAGACAGCCCGTTGTATTTGAAGCATGATTGAATAGATCAGAATTCAAAGTTCTTGGACACATGACGGTCGGACATACATGTATTACATGGACTGGGGTAATGCAATTACTTTCCTGTTTCTTAGGTGTTGGTGACTCTGTCTTGTGTGGCTGTATTTGAACTCATTGCCAAGCTCAGGAGCTACCAAACATCTTTCTGGTACTGACTGTACTATGAGACCGCGCACTTGTTGCATTTCCGGTTGTTTCTTTTTCCCTATTGCAAATTAAGTGTATTGTTGTACTGTACAATCTTCAAACTGTGTTTCAATGGTCAAGAAACTTGTTGGTGCAGTGTCGTTGAATAACATTGAATGTATTTGGCCGCCGGCCGGGTGATACTGATTTTGGACGTGTTATGTAATCGCTCGCCTCAACGGCACTTGAACAGGTTTATCCATCACATTTGCAGAAAACAGCTTTAAACCTGTCATCCGGTATCTCCCGTTCAAGGTGTTTAGTGTTTGTCGTTTTGTTTTTATATATTTAGGTTTATAGTAATTTTTTGAATGATGAGAGTAAATATTCCCATCAATTGCGGCGTTTTTAGTTGATTGGCTGAGGAAGGAGCATGAACCTATGCTACGTACCGTGTGTCTTCTTTCAGTGTCTTTTTTGGTATGTCGTTCCTGTTTGTCAAGTCCTAATCTACTCTAGGAAGCTTGGGAAATCATTTCCGTGGGTACTGTTAGGGGGGTATGGTTTTAGTCTCTTAATGTCGTTAAAGGAGAATGTCACCAAAAGCAACATATTTTGTATTAATTTAAATCGAGTAGTTCCACTCGATAACACCAAATTCAGTTCTTTTACCTGACACCCTATTGGTGTGATGAATTGTCCGAGCTTTGGAAAGCTGTAAGTTTCAAGGAAAATGTTTTTGAAATGCGGCTCTCGAGAAGAACGCTCTTTACTCAGACGCCAATTTCAAAATGTTCAGGTACTATTTGATAAAGTTCACTAGAGAACAGATAGAAATTTTTTGAGAGATCAGGCTGACCATAGAGAATCTTTAAATTTCAATAGCCCAGCAGAATTTTGGAAATATATTAAACATTTGGGCCCCTCCTTTAAAAAGAGAATACCCAAAACCAGTATGTTTTTAAAGGAGAATGCCACCCGATTTAATTAGCCTTTTTTGCCGTCTTAATCGGTCTATATCCACATCGCCTTGCATACGGTCGACCTTACCTTGCCAAGAGGTGTCGCGTTAACAGGTGAGGAAGGTGAGAAACGACGCTTGCGACGTCAGTGGTTCATATGCAGAGTGAATGCCGCTATGTTGCGGTGCATCATTCCCGCTTGTTCGAACTAAGCAGCTGCGAGGAAAGCGGGTATATCGTTTTTTTACTTCCTCGAGAGTCCGAAATGCTTAGGAAGTGGCTCATGGTAGTGAAGAATGAAATGTATGCTGTAAATAGCAAGTATGAGGCCGTGAAACATCTCCGTGTCTGTGACCTGCAGACGTCGACAGTGCCTCACGAATGCCGGCTTATCAAAGAACTCCGTATACGTTCCGTTGTCTGGGCTTGTTCACGGCGCCTCTCTAGTATTTCTTCATCACTGTATTCCTGTTCGAATTGATAGCCTGTAAAACTTAACGATCCACCTGCGAAGTCGGGACTGATGAGCTCTAGCTCGTCCTAAGTCGGGATTGCGAGTTGCCATGTTGGCGTTTATTACTGAGCGTTCTGTTTCAAAATGAATTATTCTCACCCTAACCAATACTTATATAAAACTGAAACAAAGTCTGTCTCATTAGATGCAATTTGTAATGCCTTTGGAGTGTTCGTGAGTGCAAATGATTTGAGAAGCCAGCAATGAATAAATCACTGCGTTACCGGCTTTAGGTGCAATAAAACTAATTGACGGGACACCGAGGCCGTGTGAGCTCATGCTAATTTAGTGTTTGCTGGCAGAAACTGTTGTGAAACAACTCGATTTCCATCCCACGGCCAGGTGTTAGGGGAATCTTTATTTACATTTACATTACTCAAATAATGATTGTCAATGTACAACTTCTGCCCTGACGGTGCTGTGGCCAAAGCGGAACCTGAATTCGCGGCCCCCGACGAGTAAGTAGATTTGCAGTTTCGTGGCTAATTCACCAACATAATCAGGTGCACATTACTTTGGCTCACTAGTATAGTATTTTCTTGACTGGAAGTTTAGTTTCCACTGAACTTTGGCTGGTTTATGTTCGTGATGTCTGATCAGTTTCCGAGCCACTGGCCGGGATAACGAGTCAATCCGGCCGGCCGCGACGGGCCTGATCGGGCTCCGAGCCACTGGCCAGGATAACAAGCGTTTTGTGTTTAGAACTCAAAAAATCACAAGTCTAAACAACACAGATCTAGGTTCTCCTGTCTGTATCTCACGGAAAATACTTCGAAATTATCTCCGAACACACCCCAAACTCCTGCTACGGACCTTATTGTCCTGCCGAACTTTGTAGGCTACGGTGTGTCCAAATACCAATAAATCCGTAAGAGCGAAATAAAACAACACGTTTTTGTAAGAACTCGGTGTATTTTTAAGGGTTTTACATCGAAGTTTGATGATTTATTGGTGTTAAACGATGACTTCAAGCGATAAGCTGACACCAGTAACCCGTGTTGTGAACTGCTGAACAGACTGTGTGTGAAACCGATGACGTCATTGGATAATTTCTACACCTCCGTCTGCCGTCAGGTGTCAGGTAACGCAACCGTACGTGTCGTTATGGAGAAGAACTACTTGATCTAAATTGATAGAAATTAGGTTGTGTTTTGGGTGGCATGCTCCTTTAATAAATGGAAGAATGAGTATGAATCGTTGTGCAATGGTCCAACTGGACCGGGAATTTTATGCTGATACAGTAAGCTTCTAAAAAACAGCAGCTTCTGATCTCGAGTCGTTACATAATCTTGATTATAGTATGTTGAATAAAAAATTACCCACAATGAAGTAAACGGGTCTTTTGACTTATTTGTTCCAAATGTTTTTTGTCACGGTATAATTCCTAGTTGATGGGCTAAATACGTTATTATGGCATGTTCAAAGGGGTTAGAGAAGCGGACCCGCATGTCCCGCTGAGTTATAGTGGTATCAGCTTATTGTCCAACGTATGCTGACAAGTTATGTAGTAGTCAATTGAATAATAGACTGGTTGAGTATGCGGAAGAAAACGGACTTCTTGTTGATGGGCAAAATGACTTTAGTCGTGACAGAGCATGTGTTGATCATGTCTTTGTTTTGACCTCGGTTATTCGTAACGGCTTGAACAAACAATCCACATTTGCAACTTTTATTGATATGCAAAAAGCCTTTGACTGGGTATATAGAAATAGTTAAGTTTTTAAAATGCTGGATCTGAAGATAGTTGGGAAGTTTTATGAATCGGTTAAAAATATCTATGCCGAAAATCAATCCTGTGTTAATATTAATAATACCTTTACAGACTGGTTTTACACACCTTGTGGGGTCAAACAAGGAGACGTTTTATCTCCTACCCTTTTCACACTATTTATAAATGAGTTGGCAACAGAATCAAAATAGTCAAATTTAGGAATTCCTATTAGTGCTGATAATGTTTCGGCTTTATTTTATGGGGTTGATAAAGCAGAACTTGCCGAGAGCGAAGAACATTTACATGGTTTATTGAATATAGTTGTCAAATGGTACTCTAAATGGAGGCTAATTGTCAATCAGCAGAAAACTAATACTATTCACGTCAGGTCCAAGCATGTCTCTCGCAGTCGATATCCGTTTCGGTTGGGTAGACTAGACCTAGACTATGTACCCAAAGTATTTAGGAGTAATTTTAAATGAACATTTGATGTTTTCTGAAACTGCTAAAACTGTACGAATCTGCCGGGAGAGCTTTAGGCGCTTTAATTAATAAATTTACAAAGAATAAAAATATGATGTGGCTCTAGTTTACAGGATTATGATGTCATTCAGAATAGAGCAGCGCGATTTTTCTTGGGCTTTCGCAAATTTGCTTCTAATCATGTTGTTATGGATGACTTGGGGTTAGAATTTCCCAGTGTTAGGCAGAAAATAGATCTTTTAAAAATGTGGAATCGTGTTATTAATTCCGACGAAGTGGTTTCCCAATTGATGACAATGGTTAGCTTAAACTTAATATTGACAAGCTTAAAGGGTTTGCAGAGTCTTTCCATCTATATGGCGTTTGGAGATTTCAGAATCCAGGCAAAAACAATATACATGGCATAACAATTCCTACAGATTACAAAGCAGAACTGACTACTGGTTGGTTTAAAGAACCTCAAAGATCATCTCAATTGTTTCATTAAAAGTTATAACGGATCACTCGGTAGTCAAACGTCATTGCTCACTTAAAGATTCTGTACCGAAAGGGCCTGGATTATGGAAAATTAATAATAGTCCTTTAGAAGATGAAGAATAATGTAACTCACTTAAAAATAATTATAAATACCTGTGTTGAAGAGTATGTTTATCTAAGTAATAAACATACCAAATGGGAAATAGTTGAAATGAAAATAAGGGAATATACTGTACTATGAGATACTCGAAAAGAAAAAAGAAATTAGAAAATGTTGAGGAAGAGAAATAGATTGAAATTATCAACAACTTGACAGGCGAACTAAATGATGGTAGAATTGATGATGGAATTGTACAGAATTTGGAAAGAGCCAAGTCCAATTTGCAACGTATACAAACTCATAGAGTACGTGGACAAATGTTAAGAAGTAAAGCCCAATTAATTGAGGAAGGGGAGAGTAGCCCAAAAGTTTTTGCCTCGTTGGAGAAAATAAATTTTAAAAAAAGTGTATAAGTATCCTTAAAAATAAAGATGGCCACTTGATAAGAAATCATGCTGAAATCAGGTCAGAATTGACTCATTATTACTCCCCTGTTTTCACAGATCGTCAAATGGAAACACCATCCACTATACCAGATCTTTTGAATATCGCCAGAGATGTACCATCCAGTGATTTTGATTTTGAAGCTGCAAAGAACATTCAATATCTCTATCGAATACTGATTATAAAATATTTACAAAAGTTCTTACAGCCCGTGTAAATAATATCATGGGAAAACTGGTTCACCCAGGTCAAACAGCTGTTAAAGGACTATATATAGGATACAATATTCGCATCATTCAGGAAATAATTTCTTATACAAACATTACTGATGGTCAAGGACACATTTTATTTTTGGACTTTTGCAAGGCATATGATACAATAAAATGGGACTTTATTTTTCAAGCTTTGAAGGCTTTTAATTTTGGACAGGGTTTTACACGATGGGTAGAAATAATCTACAACAAACCAACAGCTTGTGTTGTCAATAATGGTTTTACAACAGATTATTTTCGTTTAGAAAAGGGTTGTAAGACAGGGTGATTCATTGTCGGGTCCATTATTTTGCCTAGCTGTTGAAGTTATGGCCAATTATATACGAAAGTGTAATTTAATTAAAGGCATAAGTGTTGAGAAAACTGAAGTTAAGATTCTCCAGTACGCAGATGACACTACCTTATTTCTTCATGACAAAAATTCTGGCATGAATTATCTCAAATTTTTAGAACATTTTGGTTTACTCTCTGTTCTCCAGCTAAATATTAAGAAATGTGAAGGGTTATATTTAGGTCGAGAAAAAGAGTGTTCTGAACCACTTTATGGCTTCAAATGGACTGGCAAACCAGTCAAGAGTCTGGAAATATTTTCTAGTCATAACAAAAAAGAAAATGACTTTTTAAATCTTGAACTCAAAATTAAGTCCTTTAAAAAGTCTCTTGATATCTTGAAAAGTCGCAATATTTCATTGTTAGGAAGGATCAATGTAATTAAAACATTTGCGCTGTCTAAAATAATTTTTGTGATGAGCAATTTAGGAATTGACAGCGAACGTAGAGCTAAGATAAATACTGTGATAAAAGATTTGGTTTGGAAAAATAAACCACCTAAAATTAAAAAATGTGGCTGTAAATACCCATGAAAATTGTGGTTTGTCAGTTCCTGATATAAATATTACGTACAAGTCATTATCAGTTAAGTGGGTTACGCGTTGCTTAGATGGAAACAATGAAGTTTTCAAAGTGTTTCCAGGGTATGTTTTTAAAACATATGGAGGTATTTTGATCTTTGAATCAAATTATGATTGTAAACTGCTGTCTCTTGCAAATGTTGATACCTTCTGTCTTGACATCTTGATTGCTTGGGAAGAAATTAGTGCGCATTTCCATAAGGACATAACAATTGTAAACCAAGTAGTGTGGAATAACAAAAACTTATTGATTAATAGGAGGACTTTATTCTTTAATAGTTTCTTTGAGGCTGGTATTACTTTTGGGAAGGATCTTTTCAATTTTCAAAATAAATTTCTGACATGGGAGGTTTTGAAAAATAGATATAAGCTTTCAATTGGATTCATTATGCTGCTTTGAGACGTGCGATTAATTTGAAAGCTGATCCTTCGATTTCAAAATGCATACATCCCCACTCAAGCCAAATTATAATGCGTTTTCTAGAAATATTTTACTTTCCAAAATTGTTTTGCCTGCTGATAAAGAGTACAGCTTAACTGACATTTACTCTAGACAACGAATTAAACAAATGTATGTTCTTCCACACAAATTTGCTTATGTTGAAACCTTTAAGTACTTCTATATTCATAGAAAAGTATTTACAAAAATTATTTTGAAAAAGATGAACCTAGTAAGTGATGACAAGTGTGCATCTTGTGGAACTGTTGAGACTTTTAACCATATGTTTGTGGAATGTGGTTCTGTGAAAACCTTGTGGTGTGAAATTCAGAAACTTTTAATTTACGTAACTGCACAAGACGATTTAATCTTAGGTAAAAATGTTATTTTGACAGCATATTTTGGATGTAATTTTGAAGATATCAATACGGTAACCATATTAACTTTTTGCCAGTATTTCATCCACAAATTTTCTAGATGCCAGATTATTCCTACATATTCAAAATTTCAATGTTTTTTGTATAATTATTGTAAAGTGAGGAATATACAACCCCGCAAAACTGCCTTTTGGGAAACCATCAATGCCTATTTACTTTAGACCAACCGTGAATTTCTATTATTTAGATATGTGTGTGTGCGTGTGTGTGTTTGCCTGTGTTTCATTTACAAAGATTTTATTGTTTGTAAATATTAGTGTATTTAGAAATAAGATGTATTAAAAAAATTAATTCCGACGAAGATAGACTAACTTTTCGAATATTTTGGTGGGATTACACAACCTGCACTAATAATTAGTCTTCTGAAGTTTTCAACGTTTTTGACGAATTAGGGATTTTGGATTGTTTTCATCAGTTGCGCTCAGTTATTCTATCTCACTGTGAGAATATTTTGCAAGATTTGGCGTGTAATTGGTATCTGTTTGAATGTCGTTCGAAACCAAAGTTAAGAACCTGTTTTGATGAAGAATGTTTTTGAGGTTGAGCCTTACGTGCAGTTAGATTGAACTCGGCCTTGTAGGTCAATTCTTGCTCAAATTAGAACCGCAACCCTACAGTTCTGGGTTGAAGTTGAGCGTCCGCAGCTATATCTCCAAAAACTTTTTGACGCATGTTCATGAAATTTTGCACATGTGTTTCTTTCATGAATGGTACGGCATGCGCGAACGTTTGGACGGATTCGACTACCAGTGTGCCCTGGTGGCAATTTTAGTTTTTTACGTTTACCTCTGTATCTCTGGTCCTCAACGGATTTTCATAAAATTTGGCATATAGGCATCTATTAGTGAGATGACGCGATCCTCCCCTTTTTCGGATGGATTCGATGTAGTTTGCGCCGCTGTTTTCGCGTCTGTTTTTGGCGTCCACCCCTCTATCAACCAAACCGCTCTAAGGATGGTTGTGAAAATTGGCATGTATGTTCTTACTATAAAGAGGATAACTGACGATTATTTTCCAACTTCGACTACTGTGGCGCCTCCTAGTGGCAGTTTTGTTTTTTATGACCCCATGGCTGTATCTCCTCTCTTTACTAAATTTATAAGCAAGTGTATTTATATGATGCTGACAACGGACGAGGACGACTTTCGAACGAATCTGACTACCAGTGTGCCCTCTAGTGGCAATTTTTGTTTTTTACGTTTACCTCTGTATCTTCAAAGGTCCTCATCGGATTTTCACAAAATTTGGAATTATTATAGGCTTCCGTTGGTGAGATGACGCTATACTCCCATTTTTGGATAAAATCGGTGTATTTTGCGCCACCTAGTGGCCATTTTTGCTGTCTTCGGCAGCATCTATCCCTCTAAAACCATACAAAGGTTGATTTCGAAAATTGGTGTATATCTTCTCAGTATGAAGAGAACGGTTGACGATGAAGACTTCGACTACTGTGACGCCACCTAGAGATAGTTTTGTTTTGCGCCCATAGCTGTATCTCCTAAACCCACTGCAGGATCTTTATTAAATTTAGTAAGTGTGTTTTTATGAAGCTAACAAACGACTACGACTTTCAGGCGGATCCAACGAACGCTGTGTCCCCTAGTGACAATTTTATATTTTTCCATATTCCTTTGTTTCTCTGAATTTCCATGACTGATTTTCATGACGCATTTGACGTTTATGCGCCATCTAGTGGCCATTTTTATAACACAAATAAACAACCCTAGAAGAACACCATTTGAGTTGCCTTCGTGGGCGCATTTCAACGCTCCGCGTTGCTCTTGTTTTAGATGCCAGAAACATCTTTTACTCTCAATCTGAGATTAAATATCCACAATTTCGTGCAGAAAGCTGTGGAAGTAAATTAATCACAATTATGCAAAAAGATGTTATCAGGAAAGCTGTATTTTTTCATCAAAATATTTTTGAGGTACGGGAAAATTTTATTATGATGATTCTTATCACTGTGTTCTTTTTTGGTCCTCTTGCAATGCGTGTACACTTCTTTTTTCATGTATCTTAAGTGATTAATAAGCCCTCTGGTGAGCTGTGTGTTCCTTTTTTATCACGTATTTATTGCTTTAATCCATATCTACGAAAACACGTCACTGTAATAAAAATTACTTACTTTTTAACTTACTTACTGGACAAAAAATCACACCATGATGAGTGTACCACATATCGGTGCTCGTTCTTCTAGGAACGCAGGAACTCCTAACGATGGGCGGAGAATAGACCGACTGAAACGACGTGACAGTGTAAATAGGCAAGTGGTCGGTATAAATTTACCAAGAGATTTTAATAATAGTTGTAACACGCCACCACCTCAGATTACTGTTAAAGTGGTTTAACCCAAGTTACTAAAGTTGTTGATCTGAAACCTGGCCATAAAATTGTAAACTGTAAAATGTGTCTGCTGGGATAACATGGGTCAGAGTATTTTTAGTCGTGTTTCCAGAGGTCTCGAAAAATAATCAAATTCCTGAGGATTTTTAAAAACAGTCAGGTGTAGCCTGTAATTATGACAATTTGTATTTTCTGTTCTGTGTAAAAACTGATGTCATGTTAAAAGGGCATCTTTAGATAATCGTGTTAATCATCAACATGATTTGCACTAAATTCATAGTGGTATAGTGGAATAGTGGATTAAACTTTTGGGAATGGTTGTAAATCCTGGGTATTGTTCATACACAACAGGCCTTGTGAATTTGATCTGCAAGGTCAGTGATTGTAGCTCTTTGTGAATCCTGCTACTGGGCCAGTTGGATTGTGCAACTACACACAGCTTAACAATGGGTTTATGCTTCTGGCTAAGAAAATAATTGTTTTATTATCCCTTATGGGTTTTGAATAGCCCAGACCGCAATGATATAACAAAAATGATTAAAATATGGCCTAAACAATAGCCATACACTGTAGTTATGGCAGGTGTTGTGTGGAATTTTGCATTTTTTAAAACTCTTTTATCTTTGCTATATAGGCCTAATGATAATAAAAGTTGCAAATTAAATCCTGGGCCTGGAACCTAATCTTTGTATTTTTGGCAATTTCTCTGCTACTTTTGTGCAAACTCAAGATAAGTAGTTATTAGACTGTGCTCGAATACGTTATAGTTTACGCATATGAGTTTCTAGTCCAAGTTTGCACTTGGTGACCCTAATATTCGTGCTAAACTCGATTAAAAACTCTAAATTTAGAGCTCAAACTCGAACTTTTAGCCTTAATGTTGAGTTTGTCAACTGCAAACTAGGGCTAAAAAATTATCCATGGAGGTCATTAGTTACTCGAGCATAGAATAATAGACACTTACCTTGAGTTACCACAAAAGTAGAGAAGAAAATACCTAATTTCATGTTCCACTTCGAGTAAAAAGCTTTTTCCATAGGGTCAATTTGACCAGAACAGTAACATCAAATACTTAAACATTCAAAATGAAAACGGGGTTCTGTGGACAAGGCCTTAGACTAACACTAACAGTTGACCGCGATGCTGGGTCGGCAGCCAAGAGTCAGTCGGCAGCCTGAGTACTGCAAACTGAGCCGCAGCCGGTGAGTTTTACTGGTGTCAGTGCTAAATATTAGTTGACCAGTCGCCTATTTTTTAGACTGTTCTATATCTTGCTGCCATTCGTTTCTTACAAAAATTGCAAGCTGTGCACGAAACGGTTCGAAAGTTAGGACCCCGGAAGTACCCAAACAGGATGTGAACTTTAAGTGGTGGATCTGGCCTAGACACGTGACCCATCAGCAAATATGTACATGTACATGTACTTACAGACACGAGGTTATTGGTAAAAATCTAGTATGGTAAAATTTGGCCTAACTTTGCAAATCGAAACCGAGCTTTTGGTAGTTGCAATGCCTGGTGAAGCAAACAAAAGATGCCCGTTCGCAACATGTGACTTGGGTAGGAGGGTCCGAAGGTCAGTAAAGAAAGCGAACCCCTAACCCGGACTTCAGTCGTCGATGTAAACTACTGCCCCTGTCACATGAAAATCCCTCACTACTTCACGCGACGTTAGGGTGGGTTTTTATTATGCATTTGCCAAAACTATCCATCTCTGGAACTGAACAAAAAGAATGTTCATTTTTTGTGGATGCGGCTATAGTGGCAGTGGTTAAGATAGTTTCTGGTTGGCCTTAGACTTCTTGGCTCTCATTTTAACTGGCAGACTCCTCTTCGAGTAAATATGTGAAATGCGTGTTGAATTGACAGTCGACTAACAGTGGATGGAACACTTAGTTTATTGAAATCACCATTTCTGTGTTATAATGCAGGATACAAAAAACTAAGGAAACGTGAAATGAATTGACGTCAAACTATGGGGTCTATGATGAAGCAGTCAGCTACTTGACCTCAGAGATACACAGCGAGTTCAGTTGAACAAATACGCACTGTATAAAGCATATAGGGCAACTGAATAGGTTACTGGCTACAAAATATCACTGCTTTTCTCACAATATCAGGAACCCACAATTTTTAAATTGGAACTTGCAGGCTGATTGTTTCGCAAAATTATTTAGAAACACAACATGTAGCTGTCGCGACGTTATTTTATGCAATGCTCTTGACTTTTGTCTCCTGACAGCGGCTGGTAAACAATAATGGCAGGATCCTGTAGTCAATGGCGCTCGAAGTTCCCGATGACTCATAACCTCAAATAAGAAACATGTTTTCTTAGTACATAGTTATGACTTACTGTCGTCATTGGTGATCAAGGAACACTCAAGCGCCTGTGCATGTGATGGCGACATGGATCGTGGTAGATTCCACTGAGGACTCAGTTTCGTTGAAATGTCTTATTGTGTTCTTATTACTTAAAGTCATATGATCCGTTTGTAGACGTTTTAAAAACATCGTGAATCTGCANTTGAAAGTTAATAACTTTTTGAACTCCATGTCACATCAAAAAACCGGCTTAAACGGCGTTAAGAGGTTTTTTTCTTCTATAACTCGGACCATAGGCCTTTAATAAATGAGTTTAACTTTAAAACCAGCGTCTTAACCAATTTCCTCAGTCACTGCAGTGCGTGTGCGCGATGTCTGTTGTAAATAGTTTTTGAGTCACTTTCTTGAAGAATGCGTACCGCATGTTTTGCATCCTTTCAGAACCATTTCTTTCTCTAAATTAATTTTCTTCTAACCTTTTGCACGTTTTACCTTTCATATCTCTGCAAAATCCCTCCTTCACGTGGCCATAAACATCAAACCAAGTTTTTTAACTGTCAAGTCAGGTACGTGAACGCCCACTGATTCAGTTAGCGCACGTGTCAGAATATGGTTCACAAAAAAACAATACATATAGATTATTACATGTTCTCAGTCGTTATCCCCCGTATTCTAGAGCCCGAGTGGATTTTGGTGAATTCTCCAAAATCCACGAGAATTGGCACAGGCTTCGTGCGTCAAGGGCCTAATTTGCCTGTCGGGCCAGCAAGTAAATATAGAATTTGGACTTGCTCGGTTGTAAAAATGAGTTACCCAGCGGGAGATCCCTGTCGAATCGTGATTTGTCTCACCATTTAGTCCTTTGTAACATCTGGGCGTGCGGTAGCATGGACAAGAGGGGATGTAGCAACTAATGCCCGACAAGTACATGTACTTATGAGCCGCGAGCCATTGCGGGGCCCCTATTGAAAGTAGTGGTATGAGGGTTAAAACTGACACCATGACTTTGTGTTCTGGTGGTTGGATTGATATAGGCCTACAGCTATGGCTACATGTCCCTAGGGTGTAAGTACGCTGCTATGACGTGATGTGTCTGTGCATTTCCACTGATATAGTTGCGAACCCAAATCGCGTTATACTATACATATCTCACGTACAAATCGCTTTTTATAACCTCTCGCTGAATCGGGTCACTTTCTCTTCGATAGAGCTGTGGTGTGTTACGTCTCCATCAAGGAAGGCGACTAATATGCAAAATCACGCGAGTGAAACACGCACGTTTCTCCAGTAGGCCTAAGTGGTTGAGCCACAGGCCTGCCATGAGAAAAGCTCGCCTGGTCTCCAGCTACATGAGTATAGCCCTCATACTCAGGTTTTGTTTATAACCTAGAAAGTATCAACTTACCAACCCCCTGTTGTCACTAGTAGTGGAAATAGTAAACATTGGAACTTGACACCTAGCCACAAGCCTTTAGCTGCCAGGCCTATTATTCTGTGCACTAGATAAAATATTTTTATGAACTATTTGAAGACTTTTCGTTAGAAAAAACAAGAACAGCACAAAAAACAGGGTATTACATAACATCGAAAAAATTCTACGTCCAATACTTATGATTTTACAAAATGACCAGTTGATATGAAGGCGGTGTATGAATACAAAAGTTGTAGAAATTGTCAGTAAATATCCTAGTGTTTTATTTCAAACATTTTAAAATTACTTTCGTTCGTACACTGTTTAGAACTTGATTTTACTTTCGTAACAATAGACATAATATTTTGACAGGTATATAATATACTACGAACTATTTTACTTGAGTAATGATACTGTATTTGCATGGGTAAGATGGCTTAGTTTGGTCACTTGTGTCATTCATGTAAATGAATAATAGTGAGTAGGACAAGAAACAAAACAATGGCAGAATTTCCTAAAGTTGGTTGCAGTTGCTAAGCTGTCCACGAATGTGGACATTGGACCAACGGAATTATTGTATGAATTCCAAATGGTGACTTAATCGTCGGATGATTCCCGGTTGGCCCGGTCAAAACATCAAACGGTCAGTGGAAGCCGAAACACGAAACGATTGCTACCAAACCAACAAAAGTGAACGAGGTAAGATAATATACTTTGCTGTTTTTAAATATTATGCATAAAACTTTTGTTGATAAAATCTAGTTTTCAATGCCTTTTATATTCTTCAGCTGAGCTCAAGAAACGTAAAAATTAGTTTTCTACAAAAATACTTTTGAAAAACCTCCTTTTTGGTGAAACATCGGATTTTAGGGTTACAGTGCCGTAGAAATTCAGAAGGCTGGTTATTTTTTTTCCACGAAGTCGCACTCTTTTAATGGCATTAAATGAGATACTTTTTGTTTGTTAGTCGTCTTCAGGACATTATTAATGACAATTTGCACAGAGAATGCGTGAGACATTATTAACCCAAATAAGCCAATCCGGTTTTTGTTTATTCATTATTTATAGCTTTTATTTGAATGTGTAAGCTAAATACTTGTTCATTGAACTCAATAAAAGTAAAATAATACTTGTTATGAACAATAAGGATAAAAAACACCCCCCAACAGGCTTCCTGTACATTTCAAGTAATTCAAGTTGAGAAAAACGTTATATGCATCCCAAAATATGACTGAAGCTATGCAAAGTGACCTGACAGCTTAGGAATGCACTAGTGTCACAATTTTATAAATTGTTCTTTTTTCATGGTTGAATGTGAGGTCTGTCATTAGGTAACTAAAAAATTCAAGTGTGGATCTCAAAAATGATAACAAAAATCCACTTATTTGCAACTTTTTAGTGGTTTTCTTGCTCCCAGAATTTGTTTTGGTTATATGTTCAGGTATACTTCCCCCATATACTTGTTTAACAATATTGAAGTAAACAGGTCAGTTACACAGTGGTCATTCACAGACCATGGGTCATGATCCATATGGCTGTGACTGTGTATTGCATGCTTCAACATCATAGTTCCTGGAATTCCATGTACAGTAGTCTGTACCCTGCATGTCTTTGTTTATTTAATTTGACCTGCATCCACTTCAAACATGCACTGAGACTGTTTCATACATGACAGTGGAGACATAACTAGGAGAAATAGATCGGAGACTTCAGTCACAAGACAACACCAAAATACCCCCAATAAATTAAATATTGAAATTACTATGTATGTACTACCAGTACCCAATGCTCTTCAATTAACTATTAGTAACATTTACACGTATGCAATCACTAATTGGTTATTCATTTTATGTTATGTCAGTGCCTGTTTCATTAGATTTTGGCAACCAGGATACTTTATACCTGTTTGGTATCAAATGGATTAAAGACAAGAAAGAGTTTCAAATATGCCAAAAATGCGCGCACCCAGCTTAAAATATGGTGGGCTCTAATTTTTGGTGTGCGGACCTCTTACTGAAAAAAATCAACGAAGACTAAGAAAAAAATGTGGCCAATAAGTTCAGGCCTACGGACGGTGCATCCGCGCCGAATTCCTGTGGGCTTTTTGGATTTTTGTCTCGTTTACTTGGATTTTTGTTTCGCTGAGGTGGACCTTTTTGCCCAATTTGTCAACCTGGGGAGCTCGTTTGAGCCCCCTGAGCCCCCCCCCCCTGGGTGCGTTCATGCCATTCAATGAACAATAATTTGCCTACATGAAAAAATTCTATCTAAGGCAGAATGTGATAGAACTGATGAGTTATGGAATGGAATTCGCTGATTCCAAAAGCAAAGATCTCTTGCTGCAACTGAATGACCGAGACTATCTGCACGTCGACCGCCGGGTCGTGCGACCAACCCCATTCTGTTCTCAGGCTACCTCAAATGGTGACCACTCCGTCTGGTGTCAGGTAAAAGAACTGAACTTGCTGTTATCGAGTGATACAAAATATGTTTTGGTGGTATTCTCGTTTAATTCTGTTTCGCGATTATTTCGATGTGACAACAGCGTCACCGTTTACTTCGTCCAATAACTAACGAAGGTGGTATGGATGATTTAACCAATTAGCTCACTGATTTAACGAATTTCACAGGTTACATCGATACTTTGTTAATACCTGAGTTACACTAAGAATGAACCTTCACAATAGAGGGAACTATTGAAAGGGTAACCTCCAGGTTAAATACGTCTCCCTTTGTACGGAGTATTAGAATAGCCACATTTCATCGTTGAGCACGTCATTCATACCACTGTGACAGATTGATACGAACAAGCCATGGTGTTATGACACCGTTATATCAAGCCTAAACCTACGAAAATGGCAGGCTATGCATGAGCTCCAACTGCTGCTTAATGAGGTAAGTAGGTCAATGTAACTAACTGTAAAACATCGCACACGCTTATGTTGGTATACTTCATCTTCTTGGAATTATGAATAAAGTCCTCAGACTTCAGCATCGTGGAACTAATACAAAATCGACTTGAAATAGCGCTACCTCGAAAAAGAGGTGCGTTAATTAAAATGAGCCAGTATATTACTTGTGAGTTTGGCGGGATTTCACAAGTCTGCGCCAAGGTTACGTGGCCAGCGCCAGGTACATTAAAATCGACCACCGACCGTTACACTAAACTCAGGCAAGAAGCTAAACATCAACGTAAGTTTGGATATGGATGTATACATGGATGTATATATGGATGTGTGTATGATATGGATGTATATATGGATGTATATATGATCGTTCGGAACCAATAATGCGTCACCTTTGCGTATTTCTTAGTCGGAGTTACCCGTAGTCTGCATTAAATCGTTAAAGTCTGGGCCCTGCCTGTGCTGTTCATTTAACCAAAACAGAACTAAAGCAATAGGATAGCTAAGAACGTTTACATGACCGACCTTGTCAATTGTTATTAGCGAGCATAAATAAGGACAGAGAATTTGCTACCCGGCCAGATACTCAGATTTTTCTAATGAGTACATTGGGAACCCACTTTTGCCTCAGTATCTGGATATTTCTAATGAGCCCAACATTTGCTGTCTAATATGCTGTTTCTTCTAGTGAGCATAACAAAGACGCTAGAAATTTGTTGCCCGGCCAATTATTTGGGTTTTTCTAGTGATCACAATAGCGACACTGTTAATTTCACATGCTCGGGACTTTCTGGTGACTGCTGGGGACGCAGAAAACTCACTGTCCAAATAATTATTTGGATTTTTCTAGTAAGCACATTATAGGGACACATGATATTCACTTAACAGTCGCTGCAAGAAATCGTATCTTCCAACTTTCTATCATCGCACACAAACTAGTGGCTGCCATGCATTTTGCTGGTGCATGCTTGTGAGATCTGATACCTTTCCCTCGCATGATTTTGCGTATAGACAATTATTTTCCATCCGTTATCTTTTTACAGTTACTAGTTTCTTATTCTTGGAAACATAAGAACAGACTTTACTAAATTCGCTTGCTCGACCACGTAAACCACACATTCAAGAATTTGAACAATGCTGGTGACTAATGCAGTTCCTAAGTCTTATCGCCAGACCTAAGGTTGATTTAAGAAGATAAGGTAGTTTCGTTATCTAATAAAGATGCATACCCCTATTCGTCCTTTCATTACGATATAACCGAAATGAAACCTCGCCTTTGCTTGCAAACACTCACCGATTCAAACCAATACAAACATGAGTCAACAGTTTCGTCAGCCATCTTGGAATATGAAAGTATAGGTAAGTTAAACAAACGAGTAACAGTTGTTTATACTTAAGTTTTCAGGAGATGTCATCAGCTATATTGTCAAAAGGTTGGTAATATGCAATGGTGGCATAAACTCATTATCAAGTGCTATTTTGGACACTCATAAGTTAGTTTAAAAGAAATCTGTATTTTATTGCTGGGTCCTTGACTGTCGTTATATGTAATGAGGTTTCCGTGGAAACCCAACTCATTTATTTTTTTAAATGAGAGTAGAATAAGGCAAACCCAAACAGGACTGACGAAACTCATCTTATGTTCTAAAATGGTGAATGTGAAGGAGAGAAAATAATAACACTTTGCCACATTTTCTACGCATTTGTCCCGATGTGCCAGAAATGCAACAACGATCGTATAAAAGCCAATATGTGCCAAAGTCATAACTTACTGTGTTTGGAAAAGTTGACAAGGTTCTCGCATTATGTTTCAGTCACACCTGCCTCTGTGTAATTCTAACACGTACAAAGGGGAGCCATTGCAATGTCAAAACTTTAAATTGTTGAGATCCCGTGTGCCTGTCACCATAAAAATAGGGTTTCAGTAGTATATCGCAAATGTACCCCGTACAGAGGAATTTGCGTCGTGAAATGATATTTTTTCTCATATTGACATTCAACTGACGTGTACGCGTTTGTATACTTAAATGTAAAGAGGGAAAAGAGATAGACGACATTAAGGAATTCTGATGAACATCAAACCTAATTATAGTGACTTCGCACATAGCTGGTTCTGTGAGCCGGATACGTCAGCACTTGCTGTGTATCTATGACGCGTCCGTACTCGTTTGTTTCAACTCGGCACGATATTACACAGACATCGACACAAGGTTTGATTGCTTATACGCTTTGATCTTTGTGACTTTGTAGTTTGAAATGTACACATTTGCTTTGAATAAATCAAATTTTGAGACTTGAGAGTAGACATTAATTGATTTAATCCCAACGTCCATTCCCGTCTACCTGTGTACGAGTGACAATACTGTGGATGTATTTTAATCAGCTTATCTTCCTGAGGGTGAATTGATTAAGAGTTTTTTGTGATTTCTGTACGTTCATCGATGGCCAGCTTGAGGTGCAATCGCACCGTACCGAAATTGAAGTTGTATTTTTTCTTTTGGCCGCCAGACGTGGTTATTGTAAAACCATAGACATACTAATACTACAGACCGGGCGCACGCGCTACTGCAGCAGACAACTTGACACCATATTGGAGTGTTACTAGTCACCTGACACGGTTAATTGCCGTGTAAGCAAACGCGGTAAATTGCTCTTTTCAAAGCGCGATAACTAATGAATAAAGAGGCGGAAGAGTGTGATTTTTCCAGAAACATAAAAAACATGTGATGTCGCACTTACATGCGTTTTTTTAAGTGTCAATCAGTCGATAGGGAAAATATCAAACTAATAGAAGATCGCAACCAGTGGCAGATTCTCGAATTGTCTGAGCGGCTGCACGCCTGTTACCCACTGTGAGCTTTTTATTTTTTTCGTTTTTGTCAAGAGAAACCAATAAGATCGCGCAAATTTATTATTTAATTCGTGTCGTTCGATGCAAATACATTATATCCAGGAGACGGCTGCTCACTTGGGACGTACTTTTGTTGTGCCCCATTAAGCCTTAGTTTTCAGTATTGAAAATGACCCCGGGTAACTACGTAAAATTAAAATACGACCCAGGTCGTATTTAATGGGGTGTCTAAATTTAATGTGAACTACTGTGAAAAATGACGTCATTGGAGTCATATTGATAAATGACAGGTTTATAAAGTTCATCAGGGCGTTCTCCCGTTCCGCGACTTAACCAGACGTACAGCGGTTGCATAGTTGGGCGATTTTGGTGATTCAAAAACTTTAAGCATGATCAGTATTTGATGGGGAATTCAGAAATGTCATTTTATAACTTAAATTATTTTTAACACCACTGCCCAGTGAGTCAATAAGATATGATCTTATTGGAAATTAGAGCAACTATCGAACAAACGAGAGCTTACCCTTCAACTGTAATCGCCAGAATGAATAAATCAGTCGTCGGTGTAAGATATTGGCTACAGCGGTCATCCACCCAACTTGTACTATACAGCCTAACAAATTAGACTAAACGGAATTACTCCGTAATGAAGAAAGCAAAGAACACAGACTCTCCTGTGCATCGCTCGGGATTGCCAACGGACAAATATTCTTCTTTCACGCACGGTATTCCTCTCTCACGGATCTGAAGTCACCCCCGATCAAGCACCAGGCACTTGTCGGCGTTTTGTAGTGTCCCCACACCGTGTAATTATGTGCTCACACAGAGATCAGCACCGCTCCCACACATTATTTCGAACCGTTCCTATCCACCCGAGCCATTAATCTGGTAATACGTACTGCGCGTCCCTCAGCCGCCTAGAAATTTGAAAGAAACTCTTCTCCCACGCACGCTTGGCCTCAGTTCTCACGGTTCCAAATTCGACTTTTATAGTAAGAAAACGTGGCTGCAATAGGAAGATTCTTAACATGTGGCCAATTGTTTTGGATTAGTCTTCATGCAGTTCAGTAGTCAGATATTATATCCTGGCACGAGCAGTGTAAAAATGGCCAATTGCTAAGTTGGGCAACTGAACGAAGGACTGTTCGAACAATTGTGATTGTTTTCCCTTCAGTCCAGCTTCCCAACATCTTATTCCTGGTTTGCACGACGTTCAGTACTTTCACTCCCTAATTGCGGCATATATTGAAAAACCAAGATTTCCCTTGCCGCGCGTTACTCAGGTGACCCCCCAGACCTATGAAATATCCGCGTATCGAACATTGTTGAAAGATCGCCAATTGCGGGTATCGTGTCTGCTTATCCCAACCCTCTGTTGCGGAGGAACCCAGTGGCGGATTTAGAGGGGGGGCCAAGACCCCCCTTAAGTTCTCCCCGATTCCATTTGGCAGTTCGGGAGTGCGAAAGTCTGACGGGCAAAATCCTGGCTTATACAATAACATGCGATCACCCAAGGGGGGTGGGGGTGCTCGGGGGGCTCGAATGAGACCCCCCATTTGACCAAGTGGGCAAAAAGGTCCTTCTTAGAGAAACAAAAAGTCCGAGAAAACGAGACAAAGGTCCAACGGAATTTGTCGCGAATGCACAATGCACGGGGTTGAACCTAGTATCCCCTTTTTAGTACTCGTCTTCTTGTTCCAGTAAAAGGTCCATATGACCGCGAAATTCGAGCGCCCCTCTATATTTTAGGCTGGGTGCGCGCATGTGATCTTCTGCCTTGCCCTCCCCCCCAAATCAAAATTCTGGATACGGCACACTGGAACCATTGAATAATGACGGGGCGGATTTTCACGGACGTGAGGTCATTTTTTCATGGGCTAAAAATTCTTCACATTAAATTTAGACCCTGTGAGAAAACTAGCCGGGGTCATTATTTAATGCAGCTACGACGGGGCGGGTTTTCACGGACGTGAGGTCATTTTTTCAAGGGCTAAAAATTCTTCACATTAAATTTAAACCCTGTGAAAAACGTAGGCGAGGTCATTTTTCACGGGATCATTATTTAATGCAGCTACGCCAGCTCGGTATGGTATATTTCCACTCGGTTTCGAGTGGGAAATTCTATATTTTGGGTATAGGTCGGATGCGCAATTCAGTATTACAGGTTTGAAAATTTTGGTTACTATGCACTTTACTTTTTTGCGCAAGTTTTGATTCACAAAACAAAGAACTCGTAAGCCAGCAATGCAAATCCACACAATTTCCAATGTCAACTTTAACATAAGTACAGATTCTGCAGGAATATGTTTGTTTTAACACAACCGAAGAAATCTGTCTTTGGAATACTTATTAAGAAATAAGTTGTTAAAGCAGTATATATTTCAACAGAGAACACATTATTCAGTTAGATGTTGAATTTGATGGCTAGCTAGTAGGTTCGGGGATGTTATTTTTCAGAACAAGTAAAAATACACATGATTGTCATTGATACCGAATATTTACTTAAGTACAATTAACAAACAGCATCATCATTGGATAGCAGCATATGCTGGTCAATAATTATCTTTTAATTGATCTGATACGGTCTCAATCACCAAGACTGAACGTGGAAACAACACATACTCGCTCCGCTTAAGCTATAGTGGCAGAACATAAAAATCCTAGTGGCAGCACCTCTAAACTCCATGGCCGAACAAAAAAAAACATGACTCAAAGGCAGGACCAAAAAAATTTAACTCTTTGGCTGCAGGCATAACACTGCGAGATCCCGCATTTCCTGACTGATGCCGCAGGGATTCCAGAGTTTTCTCCAGTGTAACACAGGCGTCATACTGACAACGCGAGCTTCTTGTACATGAGATGCGCGCGCCCGGTCTATGTGATGTCTATGAGTAAAACCACAGATTATAGGCAATAGATTCGCAACTCCGGCATTTTCTTACATGCGAGCCAAGAGGCGCCGCACTCCTGACCTTTCTGGTACAGTTTCCGGTTAGTATATTTTGACGAGAAATATTTGCATCTACATTACTGTCCAGTACAACGAAAAAAATATTAATTTCGGCATTGAAACGCTGTTCAAAGTCTTTAAATAGTAGAAGTGTTGGTATCGTGAGTACTTTTGGCAATGTTACTGGTAATTAATTACAAAATTCAAACTTTGGTGCCGACTGATTATGTCGTCTGCTTGCCCAATAGCATAGCAGCAAAGTTATCGGACCGTTTGTGATTTATGGTTCACATAGGCCAACTGAGAAAACTACGAAAGCATGTTTGTGAACAAATTCCAAGGAGTACCTGTGAATGCAAAAGATACTTATATAACGTTTTTGGTTTAGAAAAATATCAATTTTGTTCGAATTAAAAAATGTGCCTCTGCAACTATTTGACTATTTTAACCTTTGCATGTTTAAATAATTCAACATTCTCAAGTGAGCAGTTCTTCTGGGAAGTGTTGAGTGGCCCTTAAAAGGGCCGTTGGTTGTAGGTATAGCGTGAAATGGTTCTTAAAAGAACCGTTGAATAATTCAACATAAATCACACAGTATATCATGCTCACTCAAGTACTGAAGGTCCTCTTCATTCAAGTTTTCATCTGGGAAGGTTGGAGGAAAACAGAAGAGATGACAATATCGATGACAGTTGTAACACCTTATATAAATGTTACCGTTCTCCAACGTTATCACTAACCCTGCCTCTTTCAGTTCTTGTTCCTGGATTCAGAAGTAACCCTGAATCATAGGGAAAAAAGACATACAACGAAAACGAATCAAATTTTGAAAATCATCGCCTTCGTATGATTCCGTGTTGCTGTCGCCAGACTGATGTTCCTCCCCAACAAGTGAGGGAAACTTGCGTCCTTTGTTTCTAACTTTTAACCCATTTTTTAAGAAAGGGTGTACTGATTTTGTCTAACGTTGATAGAGCAGAACTTTTGGTTTTTAGAATGCATTAATTGTGTTGAATGCATTCATATTAGGTGGCTTCATTCAGTTGAACAGAAAATAAATTAAATTAACACAATAAAGTTTTGGAAATAAACAGAACAGTAAAATGACTCCCTAAAAATCGAGCTGTTGTCGAAAACTGCGCCATTGGTGATCTGAATGGTTGATGCATTTACGGCGGCAAAATAATAGACCAAGTATTGTGCAGGTGTGCACTGTAGCAACACTTTGTATCTTATTCTTATTTGGACAATCTCTTGATACAGTAAATTTCCTTATTTATGCCCATCCTGATTTGACTGCAACTTGAGCTTGTTGGGTCCTATCATATATTGGATTGGCATTGGGACCCGCATTATGCTTACTCGAATGGGCTTCATTTTACCAAGTATTTCAAATTGAGGTGAAGTCAATAAACAAAGTGGGTGATTATCATCACCAGAATTTCATCATTAGTATCTTTTGCCGGGTGCTAGGGATTGTCAGATTTGTAAGGTAGAAGTGTTTCGCTGGATTTCCAGATCTGTGGCGTTATTTATACCGCACCAAAATTTAAAAAACAGACCTTTGTTTAAATCAGGAGCTGCATGACACACATTTATTAGACGTGCGCAGTCATTGCACTGATCACTGGGAACCATTTTTATGGTTTATTAATATATAGTTAAACCAAGTTGAGGAGCTTGAAACCTGATTCACGGCAATTTTTGGCAGTGGGATTTTCTGAAAAATGCTCGTAAGTTGACAACAAAGTTTGATAGCAATGCACTGCAGTTTGGGACTCTTTCATGCAAGCGGCCCATTGAGGTCCAGAGTACGAATTTTAACTCGCGGGGTTTCATTGTGGCACGACAATTCGGCAAGTACTTTGAATATCTGGTCTTGGACTTCAAGCCATTTAAGTACACGCAGTTAGGTACACAATCTCAACTCTAGCGACTGGGATAGCCAGACGAAATCTTACCTCTATGTGACACTCAAGAGTTAATGCCTATTTTCAGTTGGACTTCAGTAACAATGTCTTGGCAGCTGCAACAGCCTGTTCCACAAGATATACAAATCCTGGAAATACGAACAGTACACTCGACTGAATATTTCAAAAGGCTTGTACAAAGTCTACTGAAACTGATTGTCAAGTCAGTTTTTCCATCTTTTTACGCGGAATACCGGAAGTGAATCTGACTAAATAAAAATGATCAAAAATACATCGAAACAGCAGTTTTCACCTCGAAGCTACCATTTCCATGCGATTACAAAGAATTGAGAGACTGTGCATTCAGACTGACAAAACTCTGTAGATTGCTGATATCAGATGAAAAGTGAATGTCGACCAGCCAGACTTTTTACAACTTCAAAGTCTTTAAATTTAAATTAAGAAAAGCTTGGATTGAGCAAGATGTTGGTCAAAGGGTCAACAACTGGAAATCTGTCACTCAGGATAGACTCGAAAAGTAAACAAAAGTCATTCGTATCCTTCATGTGCAGTACAAAATTCAAAATCTCCAGGCAACCCAGAAGGCGCCAATTTTTAATGAAAGTGAGTGAAGTAAATTCAACAGTGAAGTAAATTATACAGTGGCTCAAAAGGTTTTTTGGTGCCACCTTGTGCTGTTCAAGCCTCGTTTTGGCATTGGAATGTCTACCGTGCATACATTTTCAAAATGGTGTCTTAGACATGTGCCGTAGGAATTTTTTACCTACGGTGACAGGACACTGTTCTACGATAAACGTAAAAGGAGAGTAAACTTTGTTAAAGATTTAGTTTTTCACTGTTCCACAGGAACGGCTTTGGATGGATTTCATTCCCAAAATACGACTAAAATCGAAATCACGAAAAGGACTTGTCTTGGCGTTTCTCTCAGTACCATGCCAGTAATTTTTTTTTTCACTGCCATCGGAAAAGGAGAGATGAAGCGTCATTTGAAATTTACTTTAAGCGGCTCAAACTTTCACAGGTCGGCATTATCCGATATATGGTTAGCCTGCTGAGCTCTATGTTCCGTCTCATCATAGATACTCTATAGTCTATGGTCTGATGACCCAAATGATTGGAAGTGTGATATATTTGATTAGTTTAGTGACTAAGCCATCAAAATATACTGCGCATACGGCACGAGTAGGGCCTAATCAAACAATACACAATGGAAAGATGTGAAACATCCACTTGAGGTTGTGTGACAGAAAACACCGATATGCGTCTACAGTGTATGTGTGTATGCGATCAATAATGTTTTATTAATTCATGACTCTGGTTAAGGTAAGTGATTTGTCGACGACATTTACTAACGAACCAAAGACTGTATCGATCCCTGTAGCAGCGAAAACGGATTTAATGTCTTCGACTAGAGGACGAAACAATACCACGTGCTGTTCAGTCTGCAAAGCTCAAAATCGCACTATCTCTGCTCCCGTTGTTATTCTGGTCTAACTACCGGATTCCATGTTCGGGCTGTGTGAGTTCTTCTGCAAGCGCGAGAGAGTTCTCCGTTCATGCTACACCGGATATCCGATACAACCTGTAGCGAGGCTGGGCTTCAGGGTTACTATATGCTGAAAAACGTGTTTTGTGTAGGTTGTCTCTAACGTGGCACTTGATCGCAAGGGGGCGTGCAGATGAGCAAAACGTGCACAACAGATTCACCAGCCTTCCCAGTTGAACTTTAATTAATTTATAAGTGTTAGTCCACTTCATGACTATCGCAAGAGACGAGCTTGTGAAAGAATTGATTTCAAACCAGGAATTCCAGTGTCTATTGAAGCAAGACTATGCTAATTAAAGCAAGACAATGCTAACTGAAGAAAGACGATGCTAACTGAAGCAAGACCATGCTAATTGAAGCAAGACCATGCTAACTGAAGCAAGACCATGCTAATTGAAGCAAGACCATGCTAATTAAAGCAAGACCATGCTAACTGAAGCAAGACCATGCTGACTGAAGCAAGACCTTGCTGACTGAAGCAAGACCATGCTAACTGAAGCAAGACTATGCTAATTGAAGCAAGACCATGCTAATTGAAGTCCTAACCTCGGCAACTAATTTTTACACTTGTGTTGTACAACGTGTTCACTGCTAGTAGATATGAGCTACAAAGTCACGTTTCACAACAGGGGATGTAACGCATGAACTCCCGAAATGTTCACCGCAATCTTAGGTCAGTGCTTCTGGCAACTCTTTAACAGACGCCTGTAAATAGATTATGCAAAACAATTATACCCTACTAAACCGATCACCCACCACCACATGCACCAGCATACACTCTAACTGGACTCTAGCGTGTGATATCATGCTGACGCACAATTCAGGCATGAACTCTTGAACTGTGACTTTACCGCACTATGCTTCGACTGAACTGCCAGTGAGCAGTGCTAACTAAGCAGCATTTGACCTTCAAGAATCATTAATATTACTTATAATGACAGTTGGTTTTTGCCGGTAAGGGGTTTTATTACAAGGTTTTACTTCGTGTGAGACGGTGCTGCGTATACACTGTATAAGGCAAGATGAGATATGTCTGCTTCGTGCAGCAGGGTACTGGACACACAGCGTATCTTAAACTTCTAAGTTGTGTTCATTTTTTTCTTCGTTAACCAACTTTCCCGTACTATTTGATGTAATTGCTTTTCTTCAATATATTCACAGGTATGATGCAATGCATCTTTAATCAATAATCTTGCAATTAAGTCGGAGCACGAAAAACGGGCCTCTTTAGTGGCTCCGCTAGGTGTTTCTACATAGAGCTCCAGTCACGCCTAGGCCTACAATATGAACCTTTTATGTTATGTATTTTGGTAGTTGATGATGTTGTCTAGTTCCGTATTAGTTTAAATTTGCCTACAAATGGTCATGGGATCAGCGTCCGTTGACCAAATCATCCTGCAGGACATTGTCCAAATGTTCTTATGACCAGTCAGACACTGCGCGGATGCTAGTCTTGCATTTTGTTAAATGTGGTTCTAGTTGCTCAGCAATGTTTTTTTAATTTATTACCAAACCTCAGTGCTTCATATACTTTCAGACTTTTCTCTTTCGGGATGAAGAAATTACTACGGTGCCAAATCAAGATATTGGCGTCGATATTATTAACATTTCTTTCGTTACAATTCGCTCTATTGTACAAGCGAACACACGTCGACTCCAAAGACGAGGGACAGACAAAACACAACGTTCTTCCCAAGACATTAAATTTAACACTACCTCAGGATATTTCGACCAGTGCAAGTACAACAAAAGCTCTTCCTACAACTGTGAATCATGCATCAAATATCGACGAATATAACTTGACCCTTATATTCGACTGCGACTTATCACCTTCTCATGGGCAAGTAGCATTGTCTCAGTCGTCGAATATCGCAATGTGTGGATGTTTTCCCAAGGATTTAAAGTCATGTAAGTAATCAAGTTGTTTTTATGCGCGCACATATACATATTTGGGTGATCATTGCCGTCATCTCTGTGTGGGCGTCCGCTGTATCTCCTAAGCCCCTTGCTATTTGGTAAATTCGTTCCTACCACAGCACTGTGTGGCTGGAAGGCATACTCCTGCGCGTGACCCATGCATTGTTGTGTGAGACCTTGTGTCCTCGAGTTTTTACGGGACTGACTGCGAGAATGTGCACTGTGAATTTCCGGTTGTCAGCTACCCTCTGACAGCGCCACCTGTAGGCCTACTGAAAAGTGTACTAGTGGAAACGTGATGAACGATACACGGAATTCCGTGTATGGGCATCAATGCACATGCTTGGTCGAAAGTTTATCGATCACGTCGCCACTACTTGCACACACCCTCTGTGCACTGTACTTCTTTGGGCTTAGCCACCGGATCGGTTCCTTTGATTTTGCTTACTTCGATAACTGCCTGTTTTAATAAATTGCAACTATTCAAGTCAAAGGTCGTCGCCATACAACGTAAGAGTAAACTAAAAGGGGTTTCCCAGATTTCAACTAATGGGAATGACTGAATGTTATGACTTCGGTTTCATACTTTAACCAATGAGAAGCCATGGTTAACAACATTCCACAGTGCTACCTTTCGTAACGCTGTGAAAGAGTGTAGTTGTCAGCTAGATTGAATTTTAATCGAGTCGTAATTATCAAATCAAGCCTAATATCGTTCATTTAGCCACTTTCATTCATAATGCATCATCATCCAAGATTCTCGAGGTATGGTTCCAGGTTACCCAGCGATTTCTCGGCAAAATTGGTCGACAAACACTAGCCATTCTTTACACACCGACGCGTAGCCTCGGGATTCACTCATTGACAAGGTAGCCGCAGGCGTGCACCAAAATTTTCCGAGAGATCCCCTATTAGTGGTGCTAGGTCAGCTAAACCCCACTCCCTTTTGCGGAGTAAATTTTTCTGCCTCACCAACATGTAGTGGGGTAGTTTTGTTTTCCACTCCACCCTTTATTGCGCGGTTCAGCTACAATCGCTTCCGTTGTCGGTGAGCTATAATATTTAATCTAACCAGTGTTCGCGAAAGGTAATTTACGTCAACAACAGGATGTCAAAAGTAAGCCTACAGTATAAAGTGAAATTTAGGGACCTATTGGACGCTGCGCGTATCCCGCAAAACTTGCTGAAGGAGTACCGTCTTCCCGTATTTTGTTAAACGTCTGCCGGCACCTTGTCAATATGAGTGACCCCTCGGGCCCGTATACCTCTCAAGCTGGATGCCAGGAGTAGTTTTTTCGCTGATATCTTCAGCTCCAGTCTTAGAGTGGGCTCAGTCTTAAAAGTTTAATGTTTCATGTTTGGTGCCAAACTTATATGACACATAGCCATTAACGCAGTACCTGGCCTGAGATATCAGCAACTTTACAGTAACTTGACCTTGGTTTTAGTTTTAATTTACAGTTTGTCCCATTGCCATTTCTCAAAAAATCGAAAGAGCTTTTAAAAAGAAACAAAAATCACACCGAATTAAATCTTCCATAATTACATTGTAGATGTAATTTAAAGATCATAATTTTTAAATAGTTTTTTGTCTGAAACAGTTACTGTAGTAACATCTCATCTGCAAATATTTCAACAGACATACAAATGAAAATGATTAGACTAGTCCTTTTACACGCAATATAATGTTGGTCATGTCACGTGACATATAAGTTAATCCTGGAAAGATCTCTGTCCCGATATCTAGCAGTAATTATATTTCATTACTATTTAATATTTGGTTTATTAAAAGTTTTCATGTAAACGCAGACGTTATTTAAATGGTGAACTGGAATGTGTAGCCACGTTCTCGGTAACCTAAAACTATGGTATGTTAAAACCAGTGTTTTATGGAAATAAGTGACATATGATTTATGAGTGTTTGTTTTACAATTATATATGAAAAGTTTATTAACACGTCTGTTTACGTAACTTAAGTAATTACTTGGTGTGAGTGCGTGCGTGCGTGCGTGCGTGCGTGTGTGTGTGTTATTACTATTTCGTAACGTTTCTAGAACAATTCATTAGCACAATCTGTGCACGGTACCCAGATATCATTTGAATTTATGGTTACTAATGTTACCTATCCTATGAAAGATATGTTTTTGAAATGAATAACTTGACCCACATGAAGGTGATAAACGGCCCTAGAAACATCGTTTGCGCGCTACTGTGTGCGCATACAAACGATCGCGTTGGTTGCTCCTGTTTAGAGCAAGTGTGCTTGAGACTTTAGATTCGTAAAAACCCGATACATATAGGTTATCCCACATACATGTACATTGGAATACTACTGCCAAATGAATTCGAGATAGGATATCGCAGTAGTATACCAGTCCTGTGAATGTGGTATAACCTATTTATCCCATATATACGGACTTATTTGCAACACTTTCACAGATTGTCTTGTAGCTTATAATCGGTTTGGGTACCGCACTTGGCATACACATGACGTCATATAACACCAAGCCGGAACACACGGCAACAAGGTATTGCCACGATTATGCAAATAAGTCCATATACATGGGATAAATAGGTTATCCCACATACATAGGAATACTACTGCGATAACCTATCTCGAATTCATAAATTCTTGAGAGGATATGGCAGTAATATTCCTATGTGTGTGGGATAACCTATTTATCCCGTGTATATGGACTTATTTGCATAGGGCTCAAGTCAGAAAGTCGCTAAGTTGCGACGGGTGAGTGAAACAAACACACTTCAGTAAGTAGTAAGCGCTTTACATGAACTGATACTTGAGAAAAGACCGACATTAGTCTGCAGACATGCAGGGAACAATACCCTCTCTGGCAATGTCGTAGCGTTTTGCGAGAACAATTAAAAGGTGGGACTTGAACAGCGAGATCCTGCCGTGGACCTAACCTCTGCATTGCGGGTGGTTAAGTTTAGATATTGTGGCACCAGGCCCGTTTATCATACATAGGGGATTATACGGTCATGAAATAAGTGTGTTGTCACACCGTGAAACATAACAGAACTACATAATTCCTCTAAAGAAGATAACCGTTGTCATCTCTACAGAAGATAACCCTGGCAAAGTCTTAAGGATTACGATATTTAGCGGGCTAAGTCCATGACAATTTCGGTATTTGATTTACCTCATGTTGTTATATATAATTATCGTCTCCCAATTATGTACTGTTGTTAGTGTCATTATCTATGATAATTGAAAAACACTTTGCAAATGACAACTGCCCAAATATAGGACATGTAGGTGTCCCAAAAAGTAAGTCGTTTTTTGACAAGTAATTTCCCAACAATTGACCAACCGAAATCGTTCTAATTTTCTACAAATTGTCTTCAGGGTGTCATCAAAAAGTCTACAAAATATCTCAAAGAAATATAAAATCTTGGAAGTAGGGCCTACTTTAAAACTCAAAACAGCGGGGTGAAAATGCGACATCACTTGGCCATGCTTTGCTGACATCTGTCAGTCAAAAATGTCTGTCTGGGTCTCAAGTTTACTGTTTTTCATTGTCAGATCTATATCCAAATCAGTCCTGTCCAATATTCCGGTTTGTAAGGATGCTCTTGGGTGAAAGTGATAAATTTACAAATGAATCCTGTTTCAATGTTCGAAAGAAAATGAGGATCGTGTTGAGGAACTGATTCAATCTCAGGAGGCAAACCCGGGGAATCACAAATCTCTGAGAGAAGTCGCATGGGATTTACAATTGAGCAAGTTTGTTTTCTGTGCAACGAATGGCGAAAAAAAGGAGTTAAAACCCTTCAAAAATGTGGGCATGACGGAAAGATCAAAATATTAGAACTAGAAGAGAAACTCGATGCCGCTACTTGCGTGACCGCTATTCAGTCACTGATGTGGAAATAGTCATTTTCACTGATAAAAAAGATTTTACCCTAGAAATTGCTAAAAATTGCCAAAGCGATCGTGAATTTATCTGTTTCCGGCGTTGAATCTAAGTTGAACCATTGAAAGGCCTCCATTCGGTCTATGGTATTAGGTGCAACTAAGAAAGCTAAAAGTTACATACATAAAGAAGCAAAACAACATCCCCAGTCACTGAATTTTGAGACAGCGATGCAGGCATCTTCAAATTTACTGCAAATTTCATAGTTTCAACCTAGTTTTGGCATTTCACATAATATTGCATTATTCCACGCTTCAATGATTTAATTATAACAAGTACTCTTGACCATATCCAATTGTTGTCATTTTGGTTGTTGGACATTTCCGGAACAGCCTCCTTGTAATTTGAAATATGAGGCGGATACAAGTCATCCACTTGTTTTTATTTTTGAGAAACACATTTCTTGTATATTGTGCAAATAAGGTGAACGTGTGGCTATAGATGTGCAGGTTTTGATATTTGCAAGTGTAATGCAAGTGTATTGTGTAATTTAACTGGCTTGGCATTTCAATAAAAGTCGCCTGGTGATATCCAGGCGTAGCTTTAATTCTCCTCAGAATTGTTCTACATCACTGAAACATGTAATATGAATGTGTTACTGTTAAATACAATTATGTTGTGGAGAAATGGTTACTTGTTTTAAATTTATAAAAAAAATCATTCAATTTGGCAACTATTACGTAAATTTAAAGTCGGATTCCTCGAAAATGTGTAACTTTATGAAGGAAATTTATTTTGGAAAAAAAACAATAAGTGAGCTAGAAGCATCAAAACAAAAACTCCCCCCCCCCCTTAAAGTNTACAAGTCATCCACTTGTTTTTATTTTTGAGAAACACATTTCTTGTATATTGTGCAAATAAGGTGAACGTGTGGCTATAGATGTGCAGGTTTTGATATTTGCAAGTGTAATGCAAGTGTATTGTGTAATTTAACTGGCTTGGCATTTCAATAAAAGTCGCCTGGTGATATCCAGGCGTAGCTTTAATTCTCCTCAGAATTGTTCTACATCACTGAAACATGTAATATGAATGTGTTACTGTTAAATACAATTATGTTGTGGAGAAATGGTTACTTGTTTTAAATTAATAAAAAAATCATTCAATTTGGCAACTATTACGTAAATTTAAAGTCGGATTCCTCGAAAATGTGTAACTTTATGAAGGAAATTTATTTTGGAAAAAAAACAATAAGTGAGCTAGAAGCATCAAAACAAAAACTCCCCCCCCCCTTAAAGTACTCACACAAAGTACTCTCCCCTTCAGGTACTAACCCGAATTATTTTGAGAAGCATTAGAAACTGACCAATGCCTGTAACGTGTCATCGTATAACCTTAGTTTGCAAGTTTTGACTTGCTTTTTATAGATACTCCTTTCCCCGAGTCGGCCCAGGAGAGATCTTACAAAACACTACGCAAGAAGCATTCGTCTGTCAAAAACGGCCAATGGAACCCCACTGACTGCGTACCTCGCCACAAGGTGGCTGTAGTAGTGCCGTATAGAGATAGAGAAGATCATCTAGTCACCTTCTTAGACGTGATCCACGGTTTCATTCAAAAACAAAAGTTGAATTACACACTTTTTGTTGTGGAACAGGTACGTGTATGTGTGAGTGACCTGAGCTTACTGTCAAGCGGCACTGGAGATTGCTCGTAAAATTGCGACAAAATTATGTTATTAGATGCTCAAAAAATAATGAGTTATTAAGACATATCAGTACGACATACGTATAAATGGATTTATAGTTTCGAAAAATTTGATGTTTTTATGACTAAAAGAATATTTCGATACTATTAAGTGTATTTGGTTGGTTTACTAACAGTATTGCATAACTATACAAATAGGCCTATCAACTGAAAATCAAACTGTTATCATTTACTAATTATGTTTTACCAATCCAAGTGGAATTTTGGATCATATATATAATACCTTATAGTTATAGCAAATGGCTGCTCAGCTAAACCAAGTGTGTTGATTGCTTGTTTTGCTTTATATCTTCGTTCTATGTTCTTAGGCAAGAGCCAGTGAGGATAAACTTGGCGCTTACGTTAAAGCCAGTTTCTTTGAAGTTACCTGATTAGAGGCCACGAATGTTTTTTCGAAGCTTGTATTGATAGTACAGGAAATGTGAAAAACAATGTTAACGCATTTAACAAGTTCTAGTGTCGATCGTGATCTTCTAGTGGTAAATTTAAATACGTTAAAAATGTACTGTAGATTTTCATCTGATTTCGACTGCGCATTTGAGAGTAATACTTGACCTACCTACAATGTGCTCACTTCAGAGTTTTATCACCCCACAATATTTTTACTGGTTGGTGTTTTTGAACTGAGAGTTTAATAAAGACTCAGATTACATCAAAACAAATCGACAGCATTGTGAAATGGGTTCAAATATCCCCCCCCCACTGAGGTGTATGTGCCGGTATATGTATGTGTCCGTAAATGTAGGCTAACATTCAACGTTATTGCGTAAGATAGTTGCAAGTCGCCCAACAAACTATGCTTGGTCTGGGGTGCCGCACTCATGGGGTCCCCGGACAAGAAGTCAGCTATGGCCATACGTTAAGACCAGTCTGTGATGCTGTGCCGGCCGCTTCACTTAGTCTACATAGCCATGTGCAGAAGGAACAAAGCTTGAATTGTTTTTCCTTATTGCAGGCAAAGCCTAAAATCTTTAACAAAGGACGTCTAATGAACGCAGCTTTCATAGAAAGTATGAAAATGACAGACTTCGACTGCATTATTTTCCACGACATTGATCTTCTTCCTGAAGACGAAAGAAACTTGTACACATGCCCGAGAACGGTGCGCCACCAAGGATTGGCAATTCACAAATACCAATATAAGTAAGTTGTCATGGTAATGTATATTATTAGGCACGTTAAGCTACGTACAAGTGCAAGACACTCCTAAGGCACTTAAGACGAAAAATCGTCCGTGATAGAACGGAAACAAAGAATTCTGTCGCATAATTACCATTGCATCCTCCAGGACAAACCACTTCAAACATGGTTGACACAATTAAGGTCGCGAGTTCCACACAACAAAAAATCGTGATTTTGCTTTTAGCGGTTACCGAACGCAACCCTGGGGCGCTTTCATGTAATTAGTTGCTGGTGAGACCGCCCGTGAAACTAAACAGTATCCTTGCCTCATTTGCTTACTCACACCGCCAGTGGATTGTTCCGACAAACGTAGCTAGGCCACGCCTACCATATTCACATTTGAAAAGTCCCAGAAGCCCAAATCCAACATGGCGGAAATCCATTGCAAGGCACACGTTCATGTAGCACCGCATCAAATTCTCTACTGTGTGTTTTTGATCATATTTCACTGAAACAATCGCATATAGAGCCGCATTATCAGTGGTACAGCCACTTCACTATTCCTTTGAGCCCATTCATACACTGTAGGTAATTTCACAGCCTTTGACACAGCAACCGTCATTCATAGTCATATTGTTGTCTAATCAATCTAAACAGACAATAGTTCGCATTGTATTCCTATGTTCGGCAACAGTATTGAGTGCTCCCGAAATCTGTTCCATACTAGAAAATTAAGGAGAACAGAAATTACTTCGTCGCACTTTGACCGCAT
>NMRA01000064.1:1071988-1110419 GCA_002633005.1 Phoronis australis | reverse complement strand
ACACAATTAAGGTCGCGAGTTCCACACAACAAAAAATCGTGATTTTGCTTTTAGCGGTTACCGAACGCAACCCTGGGGCGCTTTCATGTAATTAATTGCTGGTGAGACCGCCCGTGAAACTAAACAGTATCCTTGCCTCATTTGCTTACTCACACCGCCAGTGGATTGTTCCGACAAACGTAGCCAGGCCACGCCTACCATATTCACATTTGAAAAGTCCCAGAAGCCCAAATCCAACATGGCGGAAATCCATTGCAAGGCACACGTTTATGTAGCACCGCATCAAATTCTCTACTGTGTGTTTTTGATCATATTTCACTGAAACAATCGCATATAGAGCCGCATTATCAGTGGTATACCCACTTCACTATTCCTTTGAGCCCATTCATAGGTTCCACAGCCTTAAACACGGCAACCGTCATTCATAGTCATATTGTTGTCTAATCAATCTAAACAGACACTAGTTCGCATTGTATTCCTATGTTCGGCAACAGTATTGAGTGCTCCCGAAATCTGTTCCATACTAGAAAATTAAGGAGAACAGAAATTACTTCGTCGCACTTTGACCGCATTTGATTTTATATTTTAGAGTCCACTAGTGGTTTAGTTTTCGCGTCCTGCTTGTGTTTCCATAAATTATGTTGCCATTTACTTTCATACCTGATCTTTAATTCGAATTACAGGGATCGAAATAACAAGTTGCAGGTTGCATTTGCGACCTGAAATTTGGAAATGCGAGCTGAGATTTTTTGCAGCTTGTACCAAGCAGCAAAATGCGACCTGTAATTTCCAACGAATGCGACCTGAGTTTTTACACTTTTTGGTAGATACCTGGCAACTCGTGTTAATCCGATCCAACTATTATTTTTGTTTTTGCCAAATCACGTTCAAACGAACACTAACCGAGAACAGCCCTTCCGATGTCTTGTAATCATGTCGGGTGAACATGGGCTAATGCAGAATCGATCTTTGACTCGTTTTATTGGCTAACATTCTCGGCTATTTTGCAAATTTCCGGATGCGCCGAAGAAACTTTAGGACCACGGGATAAAACCCTACAGTGGTGTTTTCTAGTATTTTTTAAAAGTATCAACTTACCAAACTTGTGGTGGAAAAATACTTATTTTTCACGTAAGATGTCCTTATTATTAAATATCCACAACAATTTATCCCTGATATCGCACTGCAGCACTGGTCGGTCCCGTTGTTAGCGCAAACGGTCCCGCACACGATCGTGACTTGGAAATGTGCATCTCGCTTTTTATTGCAGTAGACAGCTAACGTGAAATTTGCAACCCTAGGCTTATTAATCGCCAAACGATGGTCAGGTTCTTACTTTCAGTAAAGTAGTTTTTACTTGTTTCTGGAGCTATGTTCGCGACAACTCACGCGTGTGCACTACTCCCAAGCTGCATATCAAAAGAAAACAGCGACAGTCCTATATGAAAGAGTACACTGGCTTGGCTCTGTTAAACACCCGAGTACCAGTGGTTTATTTGACAATGTTCTATGACCGTAACCAGCTATTGCAACTAATGGGTACAGCGAAATTGTGGTTAGCGAACTTTTTATTATTTTCTTTATACCTGTACACCCCCTCCACTTTTTGCTCCCCGGACCACGCCGGCTAAAGCGGGCAATTAAAAAGAAAATTATTCCAGGTGGCTGAAAAGGGTACATAATAGGCGGTAACGATAGCCAGAAAGTCACCCCTTTTAGATGTAGTACGCTTCGCAAAGTCGTATCATAACATTTTTGCTATGTATCTTATTACTGCAAACTCTCAAGTTAACGACTATGCTCAAGCATGCGCCTGCTCCCTACTTTTGAAGTGTTTCATAACAAGCGCTCATTCTTCTCCAACATTTTCCAGGCCAATCTGGGATGCCTTTATAGGCGGGGTAACAGTATTCAGCAAAGAAACGTACACACGAGTGAATGGATTTCCTAACTCAATGTGGGGCTGGGGTGGCGAGGACGACAACATGTATAGAAGGTTAGTTATTAAGGATGTATTTCGTGTCTAAAATGAACTCATGAAATATGATAGTTCAAAAGATAGTGAATTATTTCAACCAATCCTCGCCCTGTCCCCTGCAGCCGATTTCATCAAGGTGGTTTAACAGAAGACTTAAACCTGGTCTTCCTAAACCTGATCCAGTTTTAGACCCAACTTGCATTTCACCAACGTGGTTCAAAAGTCTGAAAGCCTGGTTTTGTTAGACCAGGCAGCGGGTTTAGTAAAACCAGGTTTAAAATACCCAAGCCACCCTACTGCGTCGATCTGGATTAACCCGAAAAAGAAACTATAGTAGTGTTTCAACTAAACCTTGATCACGTGGGTATACAGTGGCACACAGCAGTATCAGTGCAGACATTTGCAAAAAAGGTCTAAAAGCTTTTCTCATGAGGAAAAATAATCCCTGCCAGAACTGATCAGAGAAAAAGTCAATGTTATAGAAAACACCCACACAAAAACTGGTGCCAAATCAAGTCAACGTTAGCAGCAGACTTGGAGAGATATTGGCCCAGACTGGCTGCACAGTTTCCAAAATCAGAGAAATGCAGTGGCAAACAATTGAAGGGTATCACTAGAAAATGAAGACCAGAAAGAAAATTTAATCACTGAAAAATTGCGAAGAAAAACGGTGAGGGACCCAGTGCCAGATATAGGATATGATGATGCCCACACACCTACACACATTAAAGCACATGATCACGATTGGCTGCAACAAATGCCCAAATTCAGTTATTTTCGTGTCATTTTAGTGTTCGTTTTTGCGGCCAAACGGGGAGGGGGGAAGGACCCCTTCTCGTCAACCTTAAATCGGGGACCAATCGAGGTGGAACTCAATCTGAAGTATCAGAAAATGCCGCCTTCAGTCAACCCCGTAGCGCTTACAATGATGACGACTAGTCGTATTCTGAGGAATCCGAAGGACACCCTGCAACACGTACTGGTCTAGGCAGAGGAGGGTCCAGGGGTCCGGAGCCACCATTTTTCCTTGGTTTTAGTGATATCAAATCTACAATTTTTAAATTGTTGACTTACACTCCCTTTTAAAAAATCCTTCATCTGACCCACTCCCTTTAAAAATTCTGGATCTGCCCCTGCCACATTTCAGCTTTTGTCGTTCTAAAACTGAAAACTTAAAATAGTCCGTTCTCGCTCTAAAACTGGGTCGTAAATGTACACCGCCGCATCATTCAGTTGCACCAGGAAAAGATAACCTGGTTATCTCTTCGTGGTTGCACCTATATCGTGAAAGTCTGCCATCTGATATTTAAGTACTTGCATTGAACCTGGGTCTGACCAAGTCTTAAATTAAACCTGGTTTAAGTTCTTAAAACAGGTCTTAGGAAAATAGACCTCGTTGGTGAAGTGAAAAATGACTTAGAACAGGTCTAAACTGGAGTTAAACCAGGTTTTACTTGACCACTGGTCTAAAAGTTAAACCGCCTTTATGTAATGCAGATTATCTTACAATCTAGTCTAAAGCCAGTTTAAACCATATTTTACTTTAAACCATTTTATAAAATCGGCTGCTGGTGTCTCACTTGTGTGATACAAGTGAAAGCACTCACTCGCTGTCTCACGGCACGCGTACATGTATATTGCGCTTCTTGATCGTCTTTTGTGTAAAGTGTTCAAGGCGTAGATGACGCTCATGGGTTTAGGCTTTCTAGTGCCAGTGGGTGGTCAAACTTTGACCCAATCCTTTTGAGGTTGAAGAGGGTTATACATATAGGTTATACAACGTACCGTACCAGTGGTTATTATATCGAGATTCGTGATATGCAAAAGTATTTGAACCAGGGCGAATTATCATCCGCGGGGCTGACGCCCCTCGGGCTATAATTTTCCAAAATCCATTCGGGCTCTAGATAACGGGGGATAACGACTTCGCCATGTAATAATCTATATTTATTTTGTTTTATAAAGAGCTTTATGAGAAAATCGTTGTTAACATCTGTTTAACTAGGCCAAAATCGTAGTATCATAGTAACTTACTACCAAACGTGGACTCGCACCTTTTCTCACCGCGACTAATAAGAACCGGCGGATGCAGAAGTGAACCGACCACTGTTTGGAAGGACTATCGAACTCCTCCAAAAGCGGTGGATTTCCATATTTTGATTTGTGCAGTTGCCTGAAAACAATGGATCAATTTCATTTTTCTATGGTATTCATTCTACACTTTACGGCATGTGCTATAGACCTAAGGGCTAAGTTATTAAAAATAAGGTAAGCCGGAGTCATTGTTTTCATAGACAAGCAACATCTTTGATCAACCCTCTTTGATTACTTTTGGTGTGAGCCATGTCTCGACGGTGTTATAAACACACCGGGTGAGAGAGAATCGTTTGCATTGCATAACAACGAACCACGTTGTCAAAGGATAGAGATTCAGGCTTTAAATGTGCGGTCATGAATTTCAGAATTTCAGTGGTGCAAAGGCGGCATACCCGTTATTTGGGCGGTCAAATTTCAATTTTTCACTTGAGCAAAGCAGTGATAACCCTGGCGCCTTTAGAGAAACACTTGATATAGAAAATGGTCTCAACGAGTGGAACTGCGCCAAGGTATACATACGCGTTCTAAATGCACTTTTCCTGAGCATCAATCAACGATGGCCTTAACAGGTTACAATCTGACGTTATTATATTTTTAGGATTGCTCAACAAAATATCACTGTGGAATCTCCTCCGTGGGGTCTGGCGAAATATCATATGTTAGAACACTCTTCAGATGAGGGCAATCCTAAGAACAGTGACAGGTGAGCGATGGCATTTCCTGTAAAATACCCCCAAGTAAGTCTAAAATCGATTATAAAGGAAACGGGCGATTTGTGAGTCCTAGCGGTCAGAGAAATCTGCATTCTTCTTGAAAATTGCACACGGATTGAATGCTTATTATTTCTATGTCTGTTTCAAAATAATTTGAGAAAACGAAGATAAAATTTCATTGAGATATTTTTCATCACTTTACAGGTGGACATTAATGGAAACAGATCTTAACAACACTGGAATTAGCAATGCAAAATACAATGTGTTGGTCCACCGCCCTAAGCAACTGTACAGGTGGCTACTACTCGATGTATCCGACTAACCGACAGTCCTAGCACTGAAACAGCCAACCCGACAACTGGCAAGCCCTCCATATCAATAAGGAAGACAAAAGTATTAAGCAAATTCCCAATGAAGTTACATTGGAGTCATAATGGCCAATTGTCGAGAGTGAGGAGCCCAACATGTACCGTATACGCTGTAACACCTGGTAATGGCAGGAGAAATGACCGATCGAAACGTCTTGCCAATGTCAATAGGCTAAAAGTTGACGTAAACAGACCAAGACATTTTAGAATTGAGGGTACTACATTACCATCTGCGGAGTTTTAGGAAGTCATATGCTTGTAACAAATATCTTTGGACCACTTCTGCTGTCTTTTTGTCGCCTCTTGGAAAGAGTTCGATTGTGTCAGATGACAGGGTATTAAGATTATAATGGCATGTTTCAGAATACGTGTTAAAATGTATAACATTCAGAACAGTATGTATGAATGTAACGTCTCTTGTTGAATACGAGCGGTTACGTAACTGATGGATGTGCGACAAGGAAGTCACTTGTCTCCGTTTCTTTTCTCCGTTTGCCAATGGTAAGGAAAGTGATTTACGAAATGCAAACGGCTCGTGGGTGTCATATTTATATGTCGGTCCTATTACTGTTTTACTTGGCAGTAATTGGTATGCAAGTAAAAAAGTCTGTAAGTCTGAAAATGGCATCAGAAATACTTTGTTCAATGGACTACTCTGCGACATGCTAGAGCGAAGATTTACAAAGGACTGGAGCTTCAGTTGGAAGAAAACATGACTGAAGAATTACGATATGATTAAAAGCTCTTGAGAGTGAATTGAAAATTATGCAAGGAAGCTACCGAACTAGTGTGGATTAGGACGACATGCAGCAAGCCCGGTGGAGTTGTTTTTCAGTTTTTGGAACGAGTGAAACATAGGGAGCGACTGATATAGTACATACACCATTGTTTCGTCACTTGCCAAGAAAATGGATGCGATCATAAATAAAAAACATCAGCAGAAGTCAAGGCCTCAGAAAAGGGTGGCCTATCCGCCAAACGCCCAATCATATTGCCAGAAATGATTGTATGGGATACAGAAAAGCTCATTATGTTCACAAAGATATCTTTTCGTTGAAAACACGTCTAAACTTTTTGTTTGAAAGCTGCTTACTGAGTCGCTCGTAGTGTCGAAACAATCTCATTTCTTAACGTGACATTAATGATAAAGTGGAAGTGATGGTGCTCAGGGCTGTTCCAGCAAAATCTGTGTGGGAGGGGGGGAAGGCAACTGAAATAAAAATTTATGGGTGGTTGCGTTTGATTTAAATTCAAAATGGCTGGTGGTCGTATTTCAAAAAAATAAAAATTTACAGGTCGTTGTTGTTTCATTGGGCCATAAATGTTTGATGGTGGGTAATTTTAGTAAATTTTATAAACAATCCGCACAGAATCAAAAACTGAAACAAAAATGCAACTTGCAAAAAGCTCCAACTTTTTCACTCCCTCCGATCTCCTCATCCGCATGCCCATAACACCATTGAACCACAGGTGCTCAAATTTCTCGATGGCTAATAACCATATATAAGAAACATGTTTTCTTAGTAATGAATGACGTTAGTGGTGATGGAGGAACAGATAAACTCAAGCGCCTGTGCAGTCAAAGACAAGAACAAAAAAGAATTACGGGTGGTCGCATTTCAAACTTATAAAAAATTACGGGTGGTAGGCTGAAGAAATAAATGAAAAATATGGGTGGTGGGTGCGAAAAAAAGGTGCCTCCCCCCCTCCCATACAGATTTTACTGGAACAGCCCTCAGATTTTTTTACAGACTCGTGATTTAACTGTCCTGATAAAAGTTGCTAGATGTTTAATTAATGCGGAGAAACGTAGAAATGAGTTCCTAGATATGAATTAATTTAGACTTGAAAAATCTTGTACTCTCAATGTATTATATATTTGTAATGTGGGTCGGGTGTCTGTTACATGGAATAACTAATCAACTACGAGCGACTCAGTATCAAGCTTTCAAACAAAAAGTCTAGTCGTGTTTTCAACGAAGATTGTGTTAACGAAGGGCTACTACCGAACCATACTGATTTCAAAGATATCTTTGACAAATTTTACCCAAAACGCCCCACTGTATTTAATGCAGATCAGAATACAAAGTTGTTGGACGTACGGGGGTCAGACATGTTACAAAGACTGGGGTAATTCAATGAAGGTGACAAAATTTGAAACTTGCAAGTCATTTAAATGGCCAAATAAATCGAAATGTAAGTTGCACACCTGTTTCTGGCGTGATTGGTGACGCTGTCTTGTATGGCTGTATTTGAACTCACTGCCAAGCTCAGGAGCTACCAAACATCTTTCTGGTACTGATTGTACTATGAGACCGCGCACCTGTTGCATTTCCGGGTGTGTCTTTTTCCCTATTGCAAATTAAGTGAATTGCTGTACTGTAAAGTCTCCCATGCGTGCACCTAGCCTAAACAATAGGTAAGCTCGAATTTTTGTAAATGTGAACCTTTTACTAAAAAGTGGGGTCCGTCCAGAGCTATGAATTGTACATTGATTTGGCTTTGTTCATTTGAAGTTACTAGACAAGGAAAGTGAGACATATAATGAAATAGATTGATCGGACAAATGTGTTAAAAAAGTAAAAAATAAATAGTTTAGCTGCGCCAGCTGTTGGCCGAAGAACTGTGACTCTCATATGAACAATATTTTAACATTCTGGAGCTTCATAAAGGGTTGATATCTGAGCCCAAATAAGAATAACGTACTTATCTAATGCTTCTTAATTAAGTTAATCATCATCACTTTCATTATAACATTGTCATAATTCTCATTATCCACAAATTACTTGTCGCACAAAGGGTCATAGACGACTTGATGTCCGGCGGCAATAATCGTCACACCCCACTTCCATCTTGACAGTAACTTTCAATGCTGATGTTGACCGTTAGCAGTTGGCTAGTTTTTAATCGACTCTGTATGCTTTTGGACTTGTGTGAGGCACAGATTGCAAATGAAATTCCAAAGTTCAGGATGCGGGTCCCGTCGCCATAGGTAGACAATCTCAGCCGATTTCATAACGGTGGTTTAACAAAACCAGGAAAAAGACTTAAACATGGTCTTCCTAAACTTGCATTTCACCAGCATGGTTTAAAAATCTGAAAGCCTGGTTTTGTCAGACCATGTAGCGGGTTTAGTAAAACTAGGTTTAAAGTATCCAGCCACCCTACTGTGTTGATCCGGATTAACCCAACAAAGAAACTATGGAAGTGCTTCAATGAAAACTTGATCACGTGGGTTCACAATGGCAAACAGCAGTAGAATCAGTGCAGACATTTGCAAAAAAGGCTAAAAGCTTTTCTGAAGAGGAAAAATGTTCCTTCCCATATCTCAAAGAAAAAGTCAATGTCATAGTCGAGAACAAGAAAATTGGTGCCAAATCAAGTCAACGTAAGCAGCAAGCTTGGAGAGATATTGATCCAGGATAAAGGCCAGAAAGAAAATTTCATCAGTGAAAAATTGCAAAGAAAAGCGGCTAGGGACCCAGTAGCAGATCTAGGATATCATGAGATTTTTCATTTTGTATTGTCTGTGTCCAACACAACTACACACATTAAAGTACTTGTTCACGATTAACCGCAACATTATAAATACACACGTCCATTTGCATGTCATTTTCCTTTTTTGGGTCCAAAAGGTGCACAGGGGCAGATCCAGGGTTTAGAGTTAGGGGAGACAGGGCAGAGTATTAGCCAGGATTTTGCCCGTCAGACATTAGCACCCCCGAACTGCCAACTGGAATTTGGGAGAATTTTAGGGGGGTCATGGCCCCCGTGGTCTCCTTCTAAATCCGCCACTGGGACAGGACCCCTGCTCGGTAACCTTAAATCGGGGACCAATTGAGATGGAACTCAGCTAGAATAATCATTAGATGCCTTTTTAGTCAAACACGTAGCGCTTGCGACGATGACGCTCTGCTCGAACCGTCATTTTCTGAGGAATCCGAAGGACATCCTTCAGTACGTACTGGTCCACGTATAGGCGGATCCAGGGGTTCAAGGGGTCCGGACCCCCTTTTCTCTTGATTTTAGTGATATCAAATCTATAATTTTCAGATTGTTGACCCAGGCCCTCCTTTTAAAAATCCTTGATCCGACCCCCTCCCCTTCAAAATTTCTTATTCTCTCCCTTTTACGTTTGATATCTTGTGTCGTCCTAAAACTGAATATTGAAAATAATCCGTTCTCGCCCTAAAACTGCGTCGTAAATGCACAAACCACCATCATCCAGTTTCACCTATATCGTACAAGTCTGCAATATTTAATAGTATTAAACCTGGTTCTGACCAAGTCTGAAGTTAACCTGGTTTGAGATCTTAATATAATATTTACCTCGTTGGTGAAATAAAAACTGACTTAGACCACGGCCCAGTCTCCAATCTTTTTACTCGAAATGGAACTCGAAATTAGGTTTAGCATTTTCTACTCTACTTTTGGGCGAACTCAAGATAAGTGTTTATTATTCTATGCTCGAGTACACAATAACTTACATAGATAATTAATTGCCCTTAGTTCACAGTTTGTAAACCCAATATTAAAGCAATAAGTTCGAGTTTGAACTCGAAATTTCGAGTTTTTACTCGAGTTTGTAGCACGAATATAAGGGTCTTCAAGGGCAAACTTGAACTAGAAACTCCTATGCATAAACTATAATGTATTCGAGCACAGTCTGATAACCAATTATCTTAAGTTCGCACAAAAGGAGCAGAGAAATTGCCAAAAATAGTTTCGAGCTCGTTTCGAGTACAAAGATTAGAGACCGGGTCCAGGTCTAAACTGGAGTTAAATCAGGTTTTACTAAACCACTGGTCTAAAAGTTAAACCACAAATCTGGTCTAAGTCCAGTATAAACCAGGTTTAACTTTAAACCACTTTTATGAAATCGGCTGTCTATGTTCGATGTTGATGGTGGAATAGTGCCTAGTCAAAAGGTTGATGTCTGAGACTTTTCATTATACCAATTGCCGTCCATTGTCAACTGGCACCACTGAACACGCAATGAGCACAGTCGTATAGAATTTTCCGTTGTTAATATTCTAAACTTATTTAACAACACAGTACACACTCATTATGTTTCTTTGTCAACATCACCACCATTGTCACCAAAAATGGAGACAAAATCACCTTAAAGTCGACAGTTCTAAGGCGAATGGCAGAGTTATCAAGTGAAATTTCAGATCACTGCGCTCCAACAGACAACCATTACTGACCAATATTGGAGACCGTGTACTGACCTGCCGTTGTAAGGGCTCGTTTATGAATGTGCTAGTTTGCTGTGTTGGGATGCAACACAAACAATTGATTATCAGGTGAGACGATTCCATCACTGGTTGCAACCTGAATATGTGGTAAGCGTGCTTCGTTAACCGTGGAGTAAGTAGCACATGGCCAGACACTTACATGTACCAGTTGTTTAGTAGCTCATTTTTTCAACTGTAGAGCGCTAATACTACTACAAAAGAGTGGACGTATTTGATTTCGACTCGTAAAAAAACTCGACACACAAAAATGCTTTTTAAATGATAACAGGTTTGCTGGGATTCGATTGCTTTTTAGGCTGCGGCACCTCAAATTCGAGAGGTGTAAGCATTGATAGACAACAGGCAAGTTCGAGTATGAAGTTATTAGGGGGAAACGTGATCAAGACGGATCATTTTAGCCATGAAATGCATTTTGAAAATATCTCACATAAGTGAATCTACACGGTCCTAGAAAAAATAGCTTAGTAAACATAGTCCAGATTTTTACAAAAATTCTTGCTCAACAGTACATATATATTCAGTAGTCATGGTGATTGGAATATGGTCCAAAATTATGTTCTTGACAGTTAATCGCAAAATATTAACCAGGGCCCGCTCTCCAATCTCCATGCCACCCAGAGATAAAGATATGACAGGTTACGATGTAGACACAGGAAGGACTATGCCTTATCAGATAGACAACATCGACAGGAATCCTGCGGTCAGTATTCACTTTCAAATATCTGACCAGCTTTTTTTGAAACGCAGTGCTCACTAACAAATCGACCGTTGGTCCCTACATAGCGTACATATAACGAAAGAAAGCGTACAACGAAGAACTTTTTTTAGAAAACGATATAAAAGTTACACACCCGTCGCCAAGAATTCGGCGGTGCTAAAGATGAAAAAAAACTAAGTCTTTACAAAAACTGAACAACAGAGGGCGCGAATGTCAGAAACAAAGCAATATGGGATGAAAATGGGGAAAAGACAAGATTTTTTGCAACCTGGACTAGAAAAAATATTTACAGATCACGATACGAAAATTGTTTGTAAAACTAACGACGTAATTATTTCTCAGCAGGGAACATTTATGACCGTAAACAGTTTGTTGTTCATTGTGATCATTGTAAATCACTCAAGATAATGAGACGTCTATCTAAACAAAATGTTCAGACATTAATTACACAAGCCCAAAATACAAAACTATGTTAAACAAACAGTTCAGAATGAAATTTGCCTCAATGAATCCACTCGCGTTAAGAAAAAGTAACATAAAAAGCCAAGGATGCTACAGTTTCAAATTTGAATTCTATAAATTGTTCTGGCCGGATTAACTGAGGTTTTTTAGTCCAATTATGCCGATGCACAATCTAGGGCAATCTTACGTCCACGTTGTTGCCAAACAGTAATACACCTAGGGAAAAAAATGAAAGCCGACATGTATACCTGAGACCGTGTGGGTCACTCGCGGTTACTAAAATAAAACGGATTCAGTGAAAGTTTGAAACTACACGACGACGCAGCGAGAGGTTGTGTCCCTTCAATTGTCCTGCAGGTCGAATTCATATCTTACGCAACTGCCCGTTTTGCCAGAACGGCGATTTCTGTGAGAAATGAAAGACAAGCGATCCATGCACTGACCAGATGGCTACCCTAAGAGTCATCGTTGAACAATTCAACGAATGGAATTCATCACTCTTCCTCAACTTCCTAGACTTCATGAGGAATCTATCCCTGCTGAAAATTCAAGCCAAAACCCAATTAGAATTGTTAACTGAAGCGCAAGTTTCAATTACCCCATTCCCTGCCAACACAATAGAGAGCCAACTGGCTGGCCTGCCTCAGTTAAGATGGCATCATAAAATTCTCCAACTGAATAGAACTACTTGTGACCTTCTTTTTGNAACTCATTCAGCCATTACCCGTCATAACAACATTACGACAAAGATGGTTACTGGTCTTCTTGGTGATTGGGCGACACGCACCGCATTCTCCTGCCCACCAACTACTACACAGTGGACATTCATGAGCCGCCTTGAGAGCCGGTAATGCAGATGACTTCTGCCCTCTAGGTCACCGACAACAGGACATTTAACTTAAGACTCTGGTACTCTCAGAAGCAGCAAAACACATTGGACTGCAAATCAACGTTGAGAAAACTAAGACGATGCGCATACACGCCGGACAAAATGACAACATCTCAATGACCGGGAAAGAGCTAGAAAAAGTCCAGTCCTTCACCTAGCAGCACTATAAGTGTGGAAGAGAGGAAGACATCAAGCCCGTATTAAACACATGCCATGCTGAAACCAGTCTGGAAGTCCAAAACATACTCCATGAAAACTAAACTCAAACTCTTTAACTCAAATTGTCATGTCCGTACTGCTTTGCAGCTCAGAGACAAGGCCACTTACTAAATTCATCATCAACAAGGCTTAAGTGTTCAAAAACAGATGTCTTCGTCAAATCCTCCAAATCAAGTTGTCTAACAGAGCAACAAAACAATGAGAACTGTGTTTGCACAGAGCCAGGCAAGAAGCCATAGAGATCCAGATTAAGAGAAGGAAGTGGAGCGGGTGGATTGGTCAAAGACTACGCCAGCCGAATGCAAATACCTCCAAGCTGGCACTTAACTAGAATCTCCAAGGGAGGCAGAAGCGAGGCAGGCCTGTGCATAATTGGAGAAGAACTGTGACAACTGAACACCTCTATATTAGCATGTCATGAAACGAGATCCAGACAAAGTCTACCAACAGGACCAGATGGCGAGCAGTCATATAGGTCCTATGCACCTCAAGGTGACCAGATGGCGAGCAGTCACAGAGGCCCTATGCTCCTCAAGGTGACCAGATGGCGAGCAGTCACAGAGGCCCAATGCACCTCAAGGTGATCAAATGGCGAGCAGTCACAGAGGCCCTATGCACCTCAAGGTGACGAGATGGCGAGCAGTCATAGAGGCCCAATGCACCACAAGGTGATCACATGGCGAGCAGTCACAAAGGCCCTACGCACCTCAAAGTGACGAGATGGCGAGCAGTCGTAGATGCCATATGCACCTCAAGGTGTCCAGAGGCATAAGTCAAGTAAGTGAGAAAACCATGTTAACCAGGTTAACTTTATTTGGTAAATATAGGCGCAAGTTACTGTACACACATGTAACACACACAGAGCTTGTTGGTACAGCGGAACTAACACCCAACATTACACATCCAATAAATACTATATCACTATAAGTCAAGCACAGTTTGCTGAATGCCTCTAGATGATCAGACCACTTTAAAGGCTCAGTCTTTAACAACCGGTCACTAAGGTGTTTGTAATCACCAGTATTACTACAGTATAAAGCATTTCGCTTGGTCTTTCTAAAAAGCAGGAGAAGGCAGACTTACCACACCAGGCATGTATATGGATGAATATTAAGAATCATTTAATCATCCTCTATAACCTTGAGTATGTTCAGCTAAGATCATTACTGACTCTTCTTGGACATGCTAAGTAAGGCAGTACAACTAGAAGACAACATTTATTTTGCACATCAGGGATTTCAAACAGACAAACAGCAAATTTGACTGATTATTTCACAATAGGTGAATGTATTACGCGTAGTTCTAGCTGATGACGACTATGTTGACACCAAAACCTGTTGAGGAAGGTGTGCCTATTGCATTAACATTGATTGTGTTTTGGCAACCCAATACTAAATTCTAGAGATTCCATCTACAAGGCTGTTGTTGCTTTTCCAATGCACTGTGGGACAGTTCTTGACTTATGAACATAGGATGACATCATAGTTAACTTAGTGTTGTGTCACCAATATGAGGGCAAACAACACTTGTAAGTGTATTGAAAGGATGGGTCCACTGCAACACGCTTTTGATACGAGTACGATAAAGTAACAAACATAGGAAAATACAAGATTGAAAGCAAACTTCAAAGTGCATCATGGATCAAAAAATATTTTGCATGAAAGATTTTCGAAAAACGTGCCATCCGATCACGCTGGAGTCTAACTAAAATCCAAACTATGAATCTGTTAGCACATCCACTACTTATCTATTATGTCTACGACAAACGTCCCACAATGCATTGAAAAACCACAAGAGCACTGTAGATGAAATACCAAATTCCACAGCGCGAGGTAAAAGTTATTTACTGGGGTTATGAACTGTTTAGCCATTCTAAGGCTTTCTTCAACTCCTCCAAGCATTTGGTTAGCGATAGACGACAACCTCTAGACATGGGCAATAGAGGGAACTCTGGTAGATTAATGTCCAATGAGCTTGTGGTAGGCGGGCCACTGTGACTGGCTTGGTTAGAGATATCACTGGCAACACAGTCACTTGGTCCACCTGTCCTCCACGCTTCTACCCTCTCGCCACAGCGGGATCCCTCATCAGGCGCTGCTTTGCACACAACACCAGGCTTAGAGTTAGCTGTGACCGTTGCTCCACGAACATCACTTTGTCCAGGTGCTGATTCACTGACGTCACTCAAGCCCTGTGTGCAACTTTCTTCAGCAACACCAGTGGTGGTCACACCGTTCGCTGCTAAGCTATCAGAAAGCGTTAGCCAGGAAGACAGTCGTTGCACAATCCTGTTCAAGAGAATGTCACAAATAAAATGCAATCGTATGATTAGCACAAAGTACGTACCGTAACAACTACGGCCTCAGGTAGACTTCATAACCAAAACCAACACAAGAGATATATTCTCTGCTTCATTCTACTGATCTTTACTTTAGTCAATAGGTTCAAAATTTTTCCCAACTCATAATCTCATATAATCATGTATGTCACATCAAATCTTTGAGAATATGTACTAAATTAGAATATGCTGCTAACTAAAAGATTGAAGTTATCTTTAATTTTGGAGTTTCTGATGGTGCACAACAAATTATCTGACAAGAGCAACGCGGAGCGTTGAAATGCGCCCACAAATGCACCGCAAATGATGTGCTTCTAGGAGTCTTTATTTGGAACATAAAAATGGCCACTAGATGACGTGAAATACGGTGAATCCATCTGAAACTGGTATGTGTCATCAAATCTATTTACCAAATTTCACAAAAATCTGTCAAAGTACTTCTACGAAACCGAGGAAAACAAAAAAATGAAATTGCCAGCAGGAAGCTATAGGCGAAAAAAACAATTGCCACTATGAGTTGCCACGGTACATGAAGTCGTCAGAAAATCATCGTCAGACTTCCTCTTCACATTAGGAACATACATCCTAATTTCCACAAACATCCTTAGAGTGGTTTGGTTGACAGAGGAGCAGAGGCCACATAACAAGACTCCAAAATAGTAAAAATGGCCAGTAGGTGGCACAAAATATCACGAATCAAACTGAAAACCAGAGGATAGCGTCAGCTCACTAATAGATGCCTATCTGCAAAACTTTATGAAAATCTGTTGAGGACCTTTGAAGATACAGAGGTAAAATTAAAAAACTAAAATTGCCACTAGGGGGCACACTGGTAGTCCGAACTATCCAAAACTCGTCGTCATTTGTTGTCAAGTAGTTAATACACTTGCTAAATTTAATAAAGATCCTGCAGAGGGTTTAGGAGATACAACCATGGGCATAAAAAACTGCCACTAGGAGGCGCCACAGTTGTCAAGTTCATCGGAAAATCGTCAGCCCTCCTCTTCACATTAGGAGCATACATGCCAAGTTCCACAATCATCCTTAGAGTGGTTTGGTTGACAGACGGGCAGATGTCAAAAAACAGACTCGAAAACAGTAAAAATGGCCACTAGGTGGAGCAAAATGCCTTGAATTCAATCAAAACCTGGAAGATAGTGTCATCTCTCTAATAGATGCTTATCTGCCAAATTTTAACCCTTATCCTGCTGAGCCTCTATTCAGACTACTTTCGCTGTGCGCTGAGCTAAGTAGGTCACCACTACTGTTGTACACTAAGCTGTTATGAAGGTCACCCAGACTGATGACCTAACAATTTTAAATTTGAAGATTTGAAGGGGAAATATTAATTTCAAAGAAAAGAAGCCAACATAAAAGTCCAGAATTTAATGGAGATTTTCACCATATGTAAATCTTCATCATAGCCTTAGTGAAAGTAAACTGTCAACTGTCATCCTCTCACGTCTGGCTCCAGCCATATGATGAAACTATGGGTCTACACTTACATAAACCTCTCCCAAATTAGTAATCACAGCCATATGGTTTAAATCAGAGAAATTTAGAGGGAACTGTGAACTATAGAATGCATATACTCACATATCTTAACAACATTCCAGGACTCTACAAATTTCTGAATGAAAATCACAAGTGTCCAGGGGTGAGTGCACTCTCCTAGCACAGCCCAGCTGCAGCTTATCATAGTCAATTGAGTACACCCAACGCATTGTAATAGGATAATTGGCATGTCGACTGACCTTGCCTAGCACAGGATAAGGGCTGGTCGTCCAATCCGTCCGAAACTCATCGTCCTCTGTTGTCAACTTTACGTAAATACACCAACAAAATTCAATAAACATTCTGTAGAGCGGTTAGGAGATACAGCCAAGAGCGCAAAAAGAAACAAAACTGCCACTAGGAGGTGCCACAGTTGCCGAAGTCATCAAAAAATCATCGTCAACCGCTCTCTTTACAGTGGGAACATGTTGCCAATTTTCAAAATCATCCCTAGAGCGGTTTGGTTGATATAAGGACGGACGCCAAAAAACAAGACTCCAAAACAGTAAAAATGGCCACACTAGGTGGCACAAAGTACCTCAAATCAGTCCAAAAACGTGAGGGTAGCATCATCTCACTAATAGATGGCTAATTACCAAATTTTATGAAAATCTGTTGAGGAAGATACAGAGGTAAGCCTAAAAAATAAAATTGCCACCAGGGGGCACGCTAGTATTCGGAGACGTCCGAAATTCATTGTCATCTGTCGTCAGCATCATAGGAACATATCTGCCAAATCTCATCAAGATCCTATGACGGGTTTAGGAGATACAGCTGCGGACGACAGACGCCCTGACAGAGATGACAGCAATATGAACCACATATAAATATGTGGGCGCATAAAAATCACTTGAGAGGCATCTTAATCAGAAAATACACAGTAAAAAGATTCAAATACATACTACAGGATGATCCTATTCTAACGCCATTTCTCTTCTGATAACCCCACAAAAACAAAGGAGAGAAGATGCTGATGTAACAGTTAGTCTTCAACATTAACTTACTTGTCCCCCGTTTTCTTGAAATGATCATAGACTTCCTGCTTGAAGACCTCAGGAGGTGACTTAACCATGCCAGTCATAGACTGAAAGGGAGAGAAAGTGAGTTATAACGAGAGCTACATAACTATTCCTTAGCCCTATTAAGCAATGAAAAGGACAACTGTCAACGTCAAGTTGAAACAAATCATGAGAAGTCAATGGGTGTTGACTTCACAGATGATTCAACAATCATCTGGGATCAGAGACCACCCAGGTGTACCCCAGCATCTATTATTTTCAAAGTCTGTCACTCTTCACCCCCCCCCCCCCAGAAAGTCAGAAACTAAATTTTACACGTGAATGCATTACCAATATTTATTCTTATTCACTGGTACAAGATAAATCAGAATCTGGAGTTCCTCAGATACCTTTAGGGACATTATTGTTCAGCGGCCTAAAAACACTATTTTAGGATCATTGTTCTTCAATGGGACAGACCTGTTGAAGTTCTTAGCTTTTGCCAGAGTTATAAAACATCAAAGTCCATTATGTTTATGTGACTTTATTACAATTCCCCAATTCTTGCAATTGATTGTTGAAATCACGGCCGATATCTTATGGACTTAAACACTATTACAAACTATACCACTGAATGGATGGTACTTCAGTAGCTCAGAAGTAGAGTGTTCAGCTGCTGTTGCAGAGTAATAGGCTTCATTTCTACGCTACCACTAATTTCTGTAACATTTCTTTTCTTGCCAAAAATGTTCCTTTAACTATAAACAAAAATAAAACAATTACTCACCTGCACCATCTTAATGGCCGCCATTTCATTATACATCTGACTGTTCTCACTGGCCTGTTGGCTACCACGCTGTTTCTCATACCCAGCCTCGTTGTAGTATGGCTCAGCCACCAGGATCAGGCCCTGGATGGAGACAAGAACCTGGAGGAGGCTGGACTTGGTAGTCCACACCTCGTTACCCTGGAAACAAAAGCCATTCATCTCTTCACTCACTGGTGCGTGCTTATTTCAAGCGGTAGTTGTCAGAACAAGGCATGCAGTTTTCATTCATGAAGTAAGAGTAAACCTTTAAGACATCAATGATTACACTAAGAATACAAAAGATAAGGACAAACTTAAGATAATCCACACTTAATAAAAACCGTCTACAGTATGTATATTCCTTATTGCCTACTCTATCCAAATACTTAGGTTAGCAATGCCGCATATTTCTTTACACCCTTAATACAAAAATATGGACTCGAATAAATTTCCTGTGTCCATAATTAGGGACCTGTCTGGTTGTTCATACTACAAGAACACACCTTGTCTGCCAGCCCTATCTTGAAGGCCTGTTCACACTCCAAAAATATTACTTTGTTGTACAATCACTGCCAGGAGGCCAGCTACAACTCCAAGAGCACAGTGTGCCACTCTACTTAAACCCCTTCCCAACTCCAAGAACACATCTTGTTGTATGCTGTCTACTCCTGCCCACTCTAATAACACTCACCTTGCCATTCCAAGTTCCAAGCAGGCTGACACACACTTTTCCATCCTCGTAGAGGTTCGGGTTGAGTCGGTTGTTACAATAAGAATGGTAGTGACAGAGAGGTGGGAAAGAGTTGTATCCATTGGGAAGCTGGAAGTCAAAGGCGAACAGTCCGTCTTCGTATGGTGTGTGCCTAGGACCAGTGATGAGTACAGAGAACAAGTCCTACGGGTGAAAAGCAGTGGTGATATGGGACTACGCAGCCAAGTATCGCAGGTGAGCACATAGTTATTAAAGTGAACATTATGTCATACACTGTTAAGACAAAGAACTGCATAACTGAGCCTTTTTAGCAGAACACAATGTTTGGACATTTAAATGGAAAAGCAGCCTGTGCCAGGCTTAAGCACTTTACAGAAGTATCTTGATCTCCTTTATCTTGTTCATTTTTCTTTCTTCAGGTCACAATGAAACATACTTTATATCAACACAGTTTCCATGTGTGAGCTCAATAGTAATATTGAAAAACCAACAATTAAGAGCATATGCCAGACAAAACATGTTCTAAATTTACTCATCTTTGAGCAGGCTATTTAAAATTACATTTTTCGTAATAATCTCTGTTGAAAACTGTTTTCTATAACAAGATACAGAGAGCATTTAACATTCTGTTGTAGACTGAATTTCAAGAACTGATTTTTATGCATATATTAAGTACCACACTTAAAAATGTGATCGCTGAATTGAAAACTCGACCTATAAAATTACATTTTTCGTAATAATCTCTGTTGAAAACTGTTTTCTATAACAAGATGCAGAGAGCATTTAACATTCTGTTGTAGACTGAATTTCAAGAACTGAGTTTTATGCATATATTAAGTACCACACTTAAGAATGTGATCGCTGAATTGAAAACTCGACCTATATTACAAGAAATGCAGTTAATCTCTTACCATTCTATCTTCATAACACCTCACCAGAATTCCATGGGGAAGACTTGTACGCAGCAGTTTTATCTGAGAAATACACAACACGCAATAAAGCAGCCAATCCAATATTAACCATTGAGTTTATAGATGAAAAAGAAAACCCTCTGGAATACCTGAGAGAACAGCCTAAAAACACATCAAAAATAGTAGAAACCTATTGGGAGCAGTCACAGATATAACGAAAAATCAGGTATAATTGATGAGCTACCGCTGGTATCAATGTAGGTAAAAAACATTTACAGGTGGTGGAAACGATTCCACAGCAGCACCATTAAATTCTAGTCTAAGACCTGTGCTCATAAACACAACACTAGTGCTGAAATTGCAAACAAACTCCAGTCACTCTGAGAGAGGAATCTGACCCCCGATGAATTGCAGAGCGTAGGGTGTATAAATCGACTGCCTGAACCACACACAAAGTGTTAGACACATAATTTTGAAGACCAACAGGCAAGGTTTACAAGATTCAGTACACAAACCTCCTTGCGAAAAGCACTTGAAAAGGCTTTAGCATCATCCGGCTTGTGATCACTGTAGAAGTATTTGTGCGTTAGCGGGGCTGACTCAAGCTGTTTGAATCCTGCCAAAGAAGATCTGAGTTAACCACAGACTACAAAACAGTTGATTTTCAACAGTAACATTATTTAGTGATGTGGTTGATGTACAACTTCAAAACTGGCTTTGAATGCTATAAGAGAGCAGACGTTCACAAATCACTAGAATACACCACAGCACTTAGAAGACAAAATGTATTCTCTATGAAAACTTACAAATTTAAATTTCATTCCAAAAATTTGTAGTCAATTTGAAATGATTTACTGTTACAATTGATTTTTGTCTTTCATCATTACTTCAACAAAACATTTTTCAAAACTACTGCACACTACTTCATGACCAATTTTGAATAATTAGAAGTAGTTTTTAGTAGTAATAAAAATTCTTACTGTACCCAATGATAACCACTGATTCAAGCTTAAACAAAGCCTTTAGGTTATTTTTACTCGCCCATGAAAGAGAAACAGATTAAAAGCAAACGGAAAAATACTTCAGATCCTTATTTTCACATTTTTATATTTTCACAACTGTACATTTATCAAGACATGTTCAACAGGAGCTATTTTTCACAAGAATAGCTTAAGATGGCAGAGGTTCAGCTGCTGACTTACCTTCAATTGCCAAGTCTATCCCTTCAGGCTCTATGCAGGTATCCTCAAGATTTAATGAACATCTCTTGTTTTCTTCAGTCCTATCTTGAGATGCAGCCACCGTCTCAGAGATCAACTTCTGCCATTCTTCTTCAGTCGTGTGACTCAAGCACTCGTCTGCTTCAGCCACCAACCCAGCACCTTGAGATTTACCAGATTCACCACTCAGAATTGAACGAATCTGACCAGCACTTCCCGCAAAGACATCTCCAGCATTCTCCTCGAAAGTTGTCTCATTAATATGTTTAGCATCTACACTTCCAGCCTGCTTACTTACTTCTGAGTACAAGTGATCAGATTGACAAACTAAGCACTGCAGAACACCTGGTAGAACTTGGGCCACTTTGTCAAACAACGAATTCAAACTGTCATCAGCGACAGGTTCCTGCACTAAAGCAGGATCATTTTTGTCAGAAATATTGCACTTCATATCGGTCGCCTCACCGGCGACTGAGCCATTGAGATCACAAACTGCAGCCTTCAATGAGTCACTCTCGGTTAAATCCTGCTCTACAGAGTCTCTAACAAGCTTGCTTAGTTCATCAGGATGCACTCTTTCAACAGGGGACTTGACTATAATATCAACCAGGTGATCAACGAAAGAATCAATGTCTTGGCTCGGACCATCCACATTCAGAGAAGTGGCACTTTGTTCTTGTCCAATTGAATTGGGTTGAACTTCTTCAGGGGAAGACAAGCTTTCGTTCACAGCGATTGACGAAACCTGTTTAACAATTGCATTCACAATGGTTTGTGGTATGTGCATGTGTAGATGATCTTGTGAAGAAATCGCAGAAATCTCATCCACTAATGCCGTAACAGCCCCGATATGTGAGTGCACACCTCTTTTATCAAATTGGTGAATCTGTAATATTTGGTGAAACACTTTGATTCTTTGCACCATCCCCTTGACTACGATCAAGTAGCGAGCAATTGTATCAAGGCAAGGTGAGCGAGCTTTCAGAAGTTCAACAGTGTCGCGCACTGCATGATGGGATTCCTCGTGGATTCGACGGAGCGCTGGCTCCAGCTTCATAAACAGCATTGGCTTGATTTCTGCAGTCAAACTGTGCTTCTTGTTCATAGAAGTCGGCGTAACTTTGGAATCACTAAAAGCATAAAACAGCAATCATATGACCTATTTCTTAGCTTTGGGGTCTGATTCATAAAAGAGACTCAAGACATTGGCTTTGTGCTGACACCTCAAAATTGATGAAAAGATCTTTAGCCAAGTAATAATTCGTAGAAATTAACTAACAAATGAAAAGTGGTAAATAAAATAGCTCAGTCAGGGCAAGCAAACAATACTTTAAGGGCAGCCTGTATTACCTGGCCAAAGCCTCAGTGTCGGTGGATACTTCACTTTCTGTCTCCCAGCTGTTGTCACTCTCTTCACTGGAACTGCCATGCATACTTCCCTCTTGGCTACTGGTCTCCCAGTCACTGTCACTGTCTGACTCCTGGAGACAAATACAGGAACTACAACTATTGAAGGACTATAAGATCAGGTGAAGTACTTGCACAGAACGTTCTCCATATTAATGTGGTTCCTGACAAAAACAATGAAATGGCATGAATAGCGCACAGTAACTAAAGATTAGATGAACGCGTCATTGAGGATTGCAGGGAAAAGTGAAAAATTCCAAACATTTATGGATTCTACATCATTTTAAACAACAGTGATCACTTCAGTTTCTCGACTTGTGCGATTGTTTGGATTGGCTAACTTTCCAAAAAATCAGCACACCATGAACTGTTGTGTGTACTTGACCACACATTCACATATGACCATAATCCCACAATAGGTGAAAGATTAATTGAACACTCATGAGGTATTAAACAGGCAATATGAACCTGTGAGTTGACCTAGAGCATGTAAATATGAGGTGGCAGTAACATAGGAAAGATACAAAATGGTTCAGGGTTGCATTCTGTAGACGCAAAACATTAGCTTGCACTTGCGCTGGGAAATCGTTTGTTATGAAATGTTGAAAGTGAATCTAACCCATAACTAAACATTCTAAACTCACTTACCAAATCACAGGATTTTGCACTGTCTGATGAGATCTTGCTTCTTTCACAAACAACTTGGTCTACTAAACGCCACCTAGTGCAGCGTGCGCTCTGACATTGAAAGAGCAAGATTACATGGGATGTAGAGAGTACCTACGTGATGAAGGAATGTCAGAATATTTATACCTGTCAAACAGGTGAGTTTTGAGTACCACAGAGGCCAGCAACTATTTCAATTTAACAAGTGGTTTCAACCCCAAAATCTTACGTCTTCTTCTGCCACCAGGTACAGCTCCTGTGGACTACACAGTGACCTTGACCCATCCTGCCAGATGACCTCAACCTTGCCATCGTCAGGCATCAAGTAACACACTTGGCCAACTGTCTGCGATGAAGATTCCTGCAACTTAAAAAAATAGGCCATCAATCTAATCCAACTCAACACCAAAACCTCATATTTCGATCAGGTAGTTTGGAGAAAAACAGATTTCTGCTTGCGGTTTTCTGCTGATTGATTTCTAGTGAGATTTGCATGACCAGGAAGCACCAACTGCCATCTAAGCTATTGCGACAGGAATGTAATGCAATGCATGTAATTTGTGCTCATAGACCTACTTTTAGAAGTCACAGATCTGGTGCTGATCATGACACTGCACAATACATCTATTGTCATGAATACTTAAAAATCTACAGAGACCTAGCACTAACTACCTACCGTCAAGAAAAAAAGAGCTAGAATTAACTAAATAATGCCATGACACAGAGAGCTAGCATGAACTACATGTCATGACACAAAACGTTAGCACTCACTAGTATGTAACGTCATGGCACAAAGAGCAAGCATTATCTATGTAATGTATTGATAATGACAGCTAACACTAACTAAGTAATGTTAGGAAACAGAGAGATAGCACTATATAATGTCATGACTAACAGCTGTAGGTCATACATCTTCAGAATGTAAGTAATGCCTGAAGTATGTGTGATGGCTATAACCAATATCAGTTCAGTTTTTGTAAATACTTGTTAAAACACACATTCGGTGGTTCAACTAACACAAACTTCATACACTACGACTTTCATGCCAATCGCAATACAATACAGCAACTGTCTTTGGCAGTAACAAAAAAGTCGACCCAAAATAAATCAACCCATTACACAACACTAGTTACCCATGACACCTACACAATTATCAACATCAAGCCTGACCACAATGTTGCCTGGACGGAACTTGTAATCTGTATGATCTTTCACGTCGTAGACACTTCGCTCATCAATGTCAGAAACACTGGCGACTCTGACAAATTACAAAAACTTAAAATCACATTTTATGCATGACACAAAACTTTTTGAAAAACCCTTTAATGTGTTAATTTTTATAGTCATTCATGACTTTCATGAATTCCAAGCTAATTTAAAATGGCATTGAAGTCAAAAAAAATTTTATCAAAGACATAATAGCACTTGTCATAAGTTTTGACCAAGTGCAGTGATTAACAGGTTAGCCTTGCCCCATAGTGGGCTTGGAGGGGGTATTAGATTTTTCCAGAGCCTTGTAAATCATAGGTGTCATTCGCACACAATACGCCTGTTGAAACTGACATGCAGAGTCAGTGAAAGTAGTTCCCTGTCCCAGTTGGCCTGCGTAAGTAAACAAAGCTTAACAACATGCCTATACTCCTGGCTGAGAAGATGATTGCTTTTATTACACCCTATAGGGTGTTGAATAGCCAAGCCCATAATGCACCGATGGTCACATTTGACTGATCAGTTACATAATGCAATAGCATTAGCAGATTTCAAAACTGTCTATTGGCCCCGCTGGTCAACCTATCATCAAAACAAGCAACTTCCAAGAAAACGCACAAGTCACTGACGACTTGTGATGGATACCCACCTGGATGATTTATCCAGAGTCACCCATTTGATGTGACATGTTCTCTCTCGATGATTTACCCGTACTATGAAACCATAGGTGTACTGTCCACTGCCTGGAAACAGATTTTGAAATCATGACATTTGAAATGACCAAAATTGGGTCATTTATGTCTTTCGTGTGTATTACATGTCACAGTTAAAAAACGAAAAATTAGGTGATTAGAAAAGATCTGATGAGACTTCTATTGCATCCAATGTGCAACCTACGCCATACGGTATCATTATTTCATAATTAAAAACTGGTAAAGCAATTATTGGTTGAAGGGTTGTGGAAAAATAGTAATTTATCAGAAAAACGATTCATTATCATTTTAAAATTAAACAAAGTTTTCACACGGTTCTATTTCCCGTCGACTGATTCATGTTTCATGAGCATCTTTACATTTATTAATCTAAATATGTTAATGACAGCTCGACTCTGATGCCACTTCCAATAATTTGATCACACAAGACTGTCAAAAAGATCAGTTTTCACTATACCCCAGGGCTGTGTCCAACACTAGTATTTTGCCAGTTTCAATGATTTCAGGATTGAGTGCTTATTTCAAATATCTGGTAGGTAACAGAACATAATCTTAAATTGGTAAGCTCACGGTTCACTCAGTTAAGTGAGTTAGTTATATTTTTAATATCCATTCATCTTTGTGTGGTCCTATGGATCATGCAGTCATGGCAAAGTAACTTACAGACATTTTCCAAGACAAAGTCTCCCGGGAAAAACTCATTGTCGTCAAGATGGAAGATAGGGTACAACTCCGTCGACAAAATGTCCTTTCCAGTGGTACCGTCCTACAGATGAAGGTTAGAAAGATTTAAGTAGCAGATTGAAAACCATGATTATAGGTGAACCTTAAATTTTGCTGAGTGAAAGTGACTTGCCTGCTTGAAACTAAACTTTTACCAACAAACAGTACATGAACTAAAGTCCAGGGTATGGTTCTAATTTTAATATTATACTCGAAATTGAACTCAAAATTATCCACAGACATTTTTTATTCTACTTTTTTGCAGATTGTGAACGAGTACAATGGGGTTCATGCAAATGACTTTTTAGTCCAACTTCACACCTGATGACCCCTAGATATGAGTTACAAACTCGGCTAAAAGTTTGAGATGAGTAAAAACATGATAGTTCGAGTTCAGACTCGCACTTTTAACCTTAATGTCAGGTCAAGTGCTAACAAGGATTAGACAGATATTCAAACAAGCCATTACGAACTTCAAAATAGAATAACAGGCGCTTATCTTTTGTTTGCACAAATGTAGAATAAAAAAGGCCAAAGACAATTTTCAGCTCAATTTCGATCATAACCCCTGCTGTATGCCTATGATATTGCACTAGACTCCTACTACTCAAGGTTCACAGGCCCTACTGTATGCCTATGATAGTGCACTAGGCTCTTATAACTCAAGGTGCACAGGCCCTTCTGTAAGCCTGTGATATTGCACTAGACTCCTACAACTGAAGGTTCACAGGACCTACTGTATGCCTATGATATTGCACTAGTCTCCTACACCTCAAGATGCACAAGCCCTACTGTATGCCTATGATAGAGCACTAGACTCCTACAACTCAATGTGCTCAATCATGATTACACATTTCAAAGATAACTGCAATCATAAGTAAGCTTGTTATCAAAGACATGTTTTCTTTTATCAACTTAAGTCCCAACCATCATCAGGTGAGTACAATTGTGCATGAGAACAACTGACAATGTTAGTATTACCTCGGACAACCAGGTTGAAAGACTATTCGACAAAGTATCATATTGCAGTATAAGATTCATTATTCATTGAATGCTAACCAGACCTCTTTTAACATCCAGCAATTTTGTAAAATAATTTACCGTTTGTATCCCATGCACAATGTGGTTCACCTGACTCCCCTATTCAAAATTAATATTTAATGTTATAATCCTGTTTTCACCTGAAAGTTATTTTTCTCCATGACAGCAAGCAGCTGCATATTATGTTTAATAAAAATAAGGATGGATTTAAACCAGCTTGACATGTTTCCGCGTTGATAAAAACACCATCCTCACACGATAAAACAGTGGCCACCTTGTTAGGTCCATCAACACATAATGATACACAACTGAATGTGTCTGTGGCCACCTTGTTAGGTCCATCAACACATAATGATACACAACTGAATGTGTCTGTGGCCACCTTGTTAGGTCCATCAACAAGTAATGATACACAACTGAATGTGTCTGTGGCCACCTTGTTAGGTCCAACAACAAGTAATGATACACAACTGAATGTGTCTGTGGCCACCTTGCTAGGTCCATCAACACGTAATGATACACAACTGAATGTGTCTGTGGCCACCTTGTGTCTGTGGCCACCTTGTTAGGTCCATCAACAAGTAATGATACACAACTGAATGTGTCTGAGCAAGGTGGCCACTGTTTTTTTTTTCTTCTGAGTTTTAATAAACGTTGAAACATTTCAAACTGGTTTAAATCCATCATTGTTTTTTATTAAAATAATCCATTTTACTTAATAAAACATCAATAATGAATTTATTTCGATTGCAGTTGTTTTGAAATTTCTTACTCTGGCCAAAGAGTGGTGCATGTCATTCACGTAGCCATGACAACCATTGCAACAATACCTAAATTGCTTTCATCTCACCAAACATTTATAATGCTAAAAACTTTGAGTCACTATAGGTTCAAAATATGCATGAACATGTTTCACAACCTAGTAAGCAACCTCAGATGAATGGATCATGATAAGGAATGAAGACAGTGCTGATGCATGGAAGGAGAAGAATGATTTGCAATTCAGTTTGACAATGGCGCACTTAAAGCCTATCGTGAATGTGGACACCTATAAACTTGCTTCCTGCATTGCTCTGAGTCCACTAGTGCCATAAATTGCCAAATGTAACAAACTGTTAGGCGTACTAGCTTGCTTTTGTCTATGTCACTGCAAGAATCGCCTTTTAATTCAAACAGCTGCTAATAACACCCACACGCAAGGGTGTTCTATCCAGACCCATTCAATAAAACTGTTATCGGCCTTTTGTCGTTTGTGCTGGCATCTAACGGTGATGCAACATGGCACAAAAAGTCGGCTTCACTAATCATTTAACAGGCTTACATTTGCGTGACTGAACTCGCATTTTCTAATTTTACTAAGGCTTTGCTTGGACTATCTGGTTTAATAGTTCAGTACATCTAAGATAACAAAATTCCGTTGAAGTTAGGCTTTAATATTTCTTGCCTGCCACATAACGTCAACAAGTGTAGATGTCCAGATGATCTCTACAGCAACTGTTTGACCTTCAAAGTAAACAGCAGGCTCCACTGGTTTGGGTCTTTCACACGATTTTGATGGCTTGCCTTTCTTTTTCATCAGTTTTGTCTGCAAAATGCCACCTTTACGAAAGCCTCTGTAAAACACGTTTAACGTTTAACAGTTAACAACAGTCATACTTGAACCTCAGAGGAAAGGTTTTTTGCCATGACACCTACTCAGATATGGAGAGATCATGTTATGCTGCAGTTGGTTTTTAAAACGTGGCACAGAGTCTGTGCCTGGAGTCTGATGAGCTTTGTCAAAGTTATTATGAAAAATATGAAGGAAATCAGGAAAAACACGAAACTTAAAATTAGCGCATAAGTAAATAATGTCATATCTATCCAATCCAACGTTTCGGTTTATTTCATTAAGCGTTGGATTGGATAGGTATGTCCTTATTTACTTATGCGCTAATTTTAAAGTTTGTGCTTCTGTTCTGGCTTAAATCAAATGTGATTTATCAGGAAAAATACAGCACCTGGTAAATTTCTCGAAAATCTGGTTGGAAACAAGCCAGAGAACAGTCGAAGGCTGGTTGTTCAGCCAGCTCTGCAGACCAGCAAAGATGAGCTAGGAGTCATTACCTTGGACTTCACTGTGCTCGTTAGTTGGCAAAAACTGTAATTTGTAAAACTAATGAACATACATCAGGAGTGATGAGTGACGTTTTAATACAAAACAGTGTTCCTTTACCTCCTTTTACCACTAGGTTGACCCTGAGAAGTAGACTGGCTCTGAGAAGATGTATTTGATGCAGCAGAAGTCGCAGAGGCTACAGAGTCGGCATCACTTTCATCAGCCACATCTTCGTATTCATCATCATGATTGTCCATCCCTTCTCTCTTACCAAAATCATCAACAGCCAAACCCTCAGCACCAACACAGGACTCATTCAACTCTCCTTGATTCTCCAACCCTGATTGTTCACAAATGGAAGGTTCATGACCTTCAAAAGTTCCCTTTGCACAATCCATGTTTTCATTTTTGGCGAGTGTTTCTGATTTGGCTTGCTGACCCATCAACACATTTTTAATATTTTCTGCTTGTGTAGCCGAAAGATCCTTTGATAGAACTTGCTTGGGAAGCAAACAGTCTGTTATGTCTTTCAGCACATAATGAATGTAGGATTTCTTCTTTGATTTAGCTACTGACTTAATACAATCCTCCTTCTTAACAGTGTAGAAGTAAATATCACCAATCTGACTTTCACAGTTCTCAAAAGCATTCAGAAGTCGCAACCTAAAAAGAAATTTAATTCTACATTAAAGTTCATAACATAGAACCCGTCAATCAATTTATAAAACGTGAAATCACTAAAATTAGATCACGTTGTTACTTTGAGAATTGATAGACATGCATCAGCTGTGTTATTATACATGAGCGCATCAATATCGTGTAAGTAAGAATTATTGGGCTTCATATACACCATATCTTGGCCACATCACGTGACCTATAGTTAAGTCTGAAAAGATCACTACCCCGATCGGGGTTCGAAACCAGGACCTTCTGCTGACCGTGCAGAATCACAAAATAACAAAGAGTTGCTAATCACGACAGCTGATACGGCATTTTGTCCGATTACGTTTGACATATACTGTATCAGAAGAAAACATCGTCCTATAATATTCCTGCACTTGGGATAATCACTCACCTGGACAAGTTCTCCCCAGTAACTTTACTAGGGGGAGCACCGCTCTCTGAGGTGCTTCCACCAAAGCCACAGTACAGCCAGTTGACTTGAACACTTGAAGTTTCTATGAGTTCAATAGCAGGGAATACAGGCTTGCTTGGTTTGGCAGTTGCCGCCCACTCTGAATGAAGACGGGTTGTCTTTAACCACGTCACGCCCTTCAGGTCACCAGCTTCACCCTTTAACCTTTGCCCTACATAGTTGTCCAGGTGGCCGTTGAATGTACAAGACTAAAGGAGAATTTCAATTAGATCAGAACTAAGTGGGTGGAAAATATTATATGTATATAGCTGCAACACCTTCAGAATCTGAAATTTATTTAATGTGATGCCAGACATCAAACATCAGAACAGTCTGAGGTAATACTGGCATCCTCGTGCATTTAATTCTCATTTCACTGCTAAAACATTTCATCTACTTATCTCAGCAAACCAAGCTTTGTGACCAAATCATAGCAATGATAAGGAAGACTCACAACTCAAACCAAGCTTTATGACCAAATCATAGCAATGATAAGGAAGACTCACAACTCAAACCAAGCTTTGTGACCAAATCATAGCAATGATAAGGAAGACTCACAACTCAAACCAAGCTTTGTGACCAAATCATAGCAATGATAAGGAAGACTCACAACTCAAACCAAGCTTTGTGACCAAATCATAGCAATGATAAAGAAGACTCACAACTCCTCTCTTGTCAAACAGATCTTCAAACTCCACAATGCAATCATCATCACATGTACACCTGTAAATATGACAAAGTAACGCGTTAATGAGGTCAACGTCACAAGGAGAGGAACACAGAGCATTGATATGTGTGTGCAGTAATGCACCGAAAATGGCTAAGATGTCAGGATGATCATTTTTCAAACATTTCCACACAGTAGAGTGAACAGCACTTGTAGACATGAAATTGATTGATGCAAGGAAAACTGAAATTACCACTGGAGGGCACTGCTGCAGTGGCACCCATCCAATAATCGATGCAAAACATGCTCACCACAATAAAAACTGATTAGTCATGGTGATTCCTTAAGTGGTTTCAGAGATAGAGAGATGGATAGCAAAACTGAATACTAAACTAAATGAAATTACCACTAAGGGGCACAGAACAAATGCACAAGCGCTGCTCTATCCTGAATAAACATTACAAGCCAAATTTCATGAATACCCTTTATCAAAATCAATCAATATTGAGGTAAAAGCAAAAAAAAATATTAAGAAATGACACTAAGGAGCATAGCAGCACTCGAAACTCAAGGAAAATCATCATCTTAGTCAGGTTTTTGTCAATAGAAGCCCATGCATTACATTTCATAATGATTTTTCATAACAACTTTAAAGTGGTACCCATATGAAAAGCCAGACTTGTAGTTTGCACTTTAAACAAGGCCTCTATGCAAGCCATGTCAAAAACTAATGGCACTTGGAGTTCTTGCAGGAACAAGAAGCCTCCGATGGCCCGAGAATTTACACATACCTTGCACCATCAGGGAAAGACAGCGTGTATTTGCTACTGACTTCAGTTACTCTACCAACCCAACTATTTAATGTCACATGACCAGGTTCCGTAGGCCAATCCTGCAAACACAAACACATTTTTTAAGGTCATAATAACCCTATGAAGCAAGGTTTTAGAATGAACCACCAAATTTTGGTGAAGGCACTTCTGCAGGAGACAACAGGTTTAAAATCAGATTGACGGAGCTCTCACTGACATACAGTTTTGTGCAAGATTTATTTTGTTTTACTGTGTATTTGTAAAAGGGTATAATTCATCAATTCTGAAATCAGTTCAGCTTTAACCAGAATTGTTGAAACAATCTAGCTGTGTTATGGGTGCCCGAGATGCTCATAGGTAGAAGGCAGTTTTGACGAGTTCAATCAACTCAAAGTTGTTTTATTCTCATTCATTTCAGATTTTGGGTCTCAGGAAGCAAACCAATGACATCATTAACAGATTTTAGACATTGAATTAGTATAAATGAAGAGCAAAGTTAATGCTTGCATGAAATCTAAGTTATACACGTTAGGTGAGGGAAGAGCCATACATTCAATATAAGCAGGAAGTATTGAGGGACGTGCACATTAATTTCACCATTATGATTATCATTGCTAGAAGCCTCGTTCATTCCAGTTGCAAGCTTCCCATGTATTTGCTATGAGCTAGATTTGTTTGTTACCAGATTTTCATATGCTACGGATTGGTATAAGAATGGTATTTGTTGGAAACTTGTTTGTTTGACAAAGACTTCCTGAAGCCCCCTGATGTATTTTAAGCATTCCAACACAACATATATTTGAAATGAAGTGATTGGCACCCATTTGCCCAGCATTGGTTGCGAAATAAGATATAGGGACTTGTAATTTCTTAAACCCAACAATAAACAATCACTGTAAAAACACAGGGAATACAGCAACTAGAAATACCCACGCTTCTAGCGATCCTGGCAGCAAACATAAATGTGCAGGTCCCCCATTTTTACTCACGACAATGTTAACAAGATCAGATGAGCTTATGTTTAATATGACATCATTAGTCCCCTTAATCTGAGCATGACACAGTATTCTGAGATTCTGTGTATAACCACGCTGGCTATCTTGTCCTGCAATCAATCGACGCACAACATCCCCCGGCATTAATGATCGATCAGCCAGCTTGACCTACAAAAGGGAAAAGAAAATTTAGTTGATATTAAACTCTCCAGTTTGGAACAGTGAAAAATTAACTATTTTGCTAGTATAAAATTTTAGAAATAAGCAACGACAATCCCAAAATACACACAAGAGGACAAGTGAAGGACCAAGTCTATTCTAAAATTTTGTTGAAACAAAACACAGTGTCCAATATTTGAGAAATATGACAAATATCAAAATCGCCCATGTCCCAATCTTCAAAATCAAGAAAATTCAATTTAGGTGTGAGTTTCAGTTTCCCGGATTTTAGAGACTGTTCCAATACCTTCCAAAGTGGAGAAGTGTACCTCTCCAAAACATGACCCTCATAAATTGACAGTTCCCAAAACTGGAACTTAATGAAGTGAGACACATTGTGAGCAGATCCAGGAATTTTAAAATTAAATTCCGCATTTGATCATTTGTGTACAAGTCAATAGTCAATAGGAATGGCCAGGCCCTCGAGGTCAAAATTGTACCCCTGGGCGTGACGCGTCAGCTCTGAAAAGGTGAACTTTCCAAATGCAATCTTGCTAAAGCATGCATGATCAAGTTTCTGGTGATTGCCTCCTTTTGGTCTGAACGCACAGAAATAAGTAGGCCTAAGCCAAGGATAAGTTCTCACCTTGTTCTGTGGAACAGTTTCTTCGTGTCCACTCGGGTGCCAGGCAACTCTTAGTGTGCCCTTTTTTAGCAATCCAGGGGAGTCTTCGTCATCTTCATCACTGCTTAAATACTCGGACGACCGCACAACTACGCCAAAGCGCAGACCGTGATTTGCTTCCCTGAAAACCTCGTCCTCCTCGAAAATGAAACACTCGCCCGTGTTTTCAGCCATTGTCATTCGCAAAAAGAACTTCAGATGGCGCGCAAAACAAATTACGACAATTAGTTACAACTCAAAAGCTTTAAAAAAAGGCATAAAGTATAAATTAATTAATAAAAAACACTTCAGTTTTGGCTTAAAAGTATTTTACATTCACTGTTTTAAAAATGTTAACGCTTTAAATGAATCTCATTACATTATTTAATGTCGTTAAAGCGTTACCGTAAAACGTTAAATATGGCTTCCCGAGTGTTTACTAAAAACTTCATGAAAACATTTTCAATGTTTTCCACCTCTTTTCGACCTGTGTCTACTTCAAAAGCTAAACTTGCAATCTTCAATGAAAGTGGAGGCGTTCTATCAAAACCAGAGAAAGTTTCTTTTGGCTTAACACGACTAGTTTTAGTTGTTGTTCCTTTCGTTCTCATTGGAGCAAAGATCTCAGAAACGGGGGCGGCTTGGCTAGAGGAAAACGAAATATTTGTACCTGACGAAGATGACGATTAATGGAACAATTGCAGGTATTAGGCTTAAGCGATAAAAGGTGGCTGCATACTGTCAGTTTTTTATGAACACAGTATGATATGCAGCCAATGCAGAGACAGTGTCAGTGACCACTGATTGTCTCTAGTTGAACTACAGACGGTGAAGCTCTTATAAGCACTTGAAACGCCTAAAGATTTTTGGCAAAGTAGACTCCGGTGACTTAAAGTCATGAATATAAGTATAAAAAGCAGCTGATTGTACTTCTACCCAATGTCCGTTAGCAACTTCTCATGTGATGTCATGGATATATATCAGCCTTCACAAATATACATGTTTTTTCCAGTCTTAACCCGTGTTTATCTCCGTGAGCAGAATTTTGAAAGGGCCACTCATATTGCTGGCCATTTTGAATGAGGCCCTTAAGTCGTGATCGTTTTGTTTAGATGGAAATGCTCGAAGTAAGGCCACACAAATCAACTACAGTGCTTAGTTTCTCTAGGCGACATAAAAATGCTTTACACTGTTTGTTAATTCAGTTTCGGTTGAAATAAATTGCTATGTGTTTTGCACCCAACTCCGATGTGCACAGACATTTTCAATGAGGATGTTTACGTAAATTCAAGAACCCAGCATCAATTATCTCACTGTATTTTATTACTTGGCTTTACAAAACTTGATCGACCCTGGGACATTTTGATACATTGTTCAAGTTACCCCTGGAGCACATGCAAATCTGAACAATGTATAGTTTCAAAAATATATTTTGAAAATGTACAAAAATGGACTAGTGAAATATGTTTTTAAAATACATTTGAAAAAAGAAACCACCCACACTCACTGTTTGTAATAATGTTGTGATTATAAATCAACATGTCTGGGTATTTGTTTGACATTCGTGAGCAGGCGAACGCTGGAAACTTCAATGCTAGATGTCGCAGGACCGCGCAGAAGCGGAAATAGGATCGTTCACGGTGATAGTTTAATGTATATGTATAATTGGGATTTTGCGGAGGTAGTAGACAGGGAATGTATCAATGTTATTTATGGACTGGAAGATTGAAATTGTGAGATATCAGTGAAGAGATAAGCATGATCTAGGAAGTCGTGTGTAGGATGATGTTTTCATATGGATATGACCTCATCTTTGGTGACTACCGATTCAACCCATATCATTCTGCTACTTTCATGCCATCTGTAGGTCAGGTCGTGAACAAACTGCACAGACTCCTCTTGAATGTGTGGAGGTTTTGATCATTTTGTCTGTGATATAAAAACTTTGGTTTTGTAATGAGTCAATGTTGTGATTACAGGCAGAATGAGTGGTGAACTGACAATCTAATGATTTTATCATTTAAAAAGTGTTATGCTTTTGATTTCAGATTAACTTTCGCCATCATCTCTGTGTACAGAATTGAAATGGATTTGAGTACAGGAAAATAATAATGAAGCCAAGTCATACAGATTGTGATTTTTGGACATTTCTCCTTCCTGCAGTGTGTGGATAAACTGAAAATGAGTCAATATTATTTTCTTGTAATTTTATAGAAATGTCATCCATTCACAGTAGTTCTGATCTCTGTTAGTGATTTCTTTCGAAAGTGATTTAAGAAGTGAAAATATTGACTCATTTTTCTAGTCAACCTTCACTACTGGTACCTGGAAAGTTTTGAATACAATGCATTTCTTTGCTCTAGACTGTGTACTGTGTTACTTGTCTGAGATAACTGTCTACATTGGTTACAAAGTGCTGGTCTGCTTCCTTGAAATGTTTTTATGAATATTACTTCTGTAAAGAAATCATTAAATCAAGAAACAGATATTGTGCATTGTGCAAAACATTTGATGCCTGTAGAAGTTAGTCAATCTGTGAAGAATTGCTGTTGAATAACATGTTTTTATGTTGAGTAACATGTTTTTATGTAATGTAGTAGGTCTCAGAAAACTTCAAGGATTTTGAAAATATAGTTTGATAGAATCAAAATTTGCTGAGCACAATGATCATGGACATTGATTATAGGCAATTGTGATAAGATGCTTTCTTATGAAAGAGAGTGTAACGAATGTCTCGTGTTATAGTGTTCAAGCTACATTTTGCCCTGTTGAGCTGTCTTTTTACTCTCACAAAATAATCTATCAATATTCTTTACTATGATGGGATTCTATTTCCGTTATCAGCAAGAAAACCAAAACCATCATCATCTCGGAAAATGCTTGAAAGTTCTAAAACTGCAGATTCAAAATGGCACATACATGCATTGCCAGCTCTTACAGCAACAATTCAAGATTAGTTGAGGGTGCTGGTGGTTTTCAAACCTCAAAGCGCTTCGTTTCAGAATTCAAATTTATGGCTAAATGGGGACCAAATGCAGCTTTAAAGTTTCTTAGTACTGTTGGGATAATCATCTTGCTCCACACAAGAGGAACTTAGGGTGGTATTGGTAGTAGTGTTATCATGTGTTTCAGACTCCAAAAATTTTGCAATAATCTTTTCACTTTTTGTAGTCCACTGTGTCCCCATGCAATGAGAATCCGTGCAAGATATGTAGCCCGTATTGGCATACATGTACCTTGAACAGACTTCTGTTATGGTAGACTGATAACATTATTTGAATTGTTGATAACATAATTGTCCAACTCTTGTGGGAAAAAGGCCATACAGGACTCATGGGATGGATGACATAACAGTTGGCTGCAAACAGTAATTGCACTAATATTGGCTCCTCAGTAGGTCAGTGGTAAGAGCACTAGATCAGCAATCTAGAGACCTGTGGTTCGATTCCCGGTTGGGATTCCTGATTGGGATTCCTGACTTTTCTGTCTTTATTTAATTCACTATTGGCCAAGGTCAGCGTCTATATTTACAACAGTATTTAGTAGTTTATTGAATGAGTATTGTGTCGCACCAAAAGCTGAATTACTGCCATTGGTCAAGAAAGCATTCTGGCTTAGAATTCAATTGCATAAATAGTGGTCACCTCATGAATAAAATTTCCTGGAATCAATCCTGCTAAATTTGAAGGAACTCAGAATCCCAGCAAATGTGTGTCTCAATGCAAAAAAATCCCACTGGGCATTAGCACTGCAGTTGGTACAACAGTTGTTGTACCTTGTTACTTATCACAGGGTACATATGGAATGGGCCAGCTTTGTATTCTAATGATGTTAATGCTAATAGTGATTCCCAGTCATTGGTGTACAGCAATCTGCATCTTAGATTTTGAATTGTGAAATTGAGATGCTTAAATTCAGCTGCTGGGTGTTTACTGTGTTGAGGGCAAAGTTGTATTATTTATTTGTTAAGTTGTCCACAGAGAATCTAACTTGATCATGATACTTCTTTTAACATTTTGTGTAATGTTTGAAAACCTATTTATAATGATATGTGATTTTGGGGATTTGGACGCATGCTGTGTAAATTGGGTGTAAAACTTAGGACAATATATGTTCTTTACTAATGCATTATTTATAAATTGGACAATTGACATCCATGATAATTTTTCTTGAATACGTTCACTTTAACTCTCTTATAGTAAGTAAGTAATACTAGTTAGCAGTCATACCGGAGGTTTAGTATCAATGAAAATACAGAATCCTGCACCATAAATGTACTTGGGTGTTCACTAGGAAGACTATGCAGGTAAAAAAGTCAAAATGGCAAAAACCATTTTGATACCAGTCAATCAGGTGATGGACATTATCATTTGCCATGATGTATAATATTGTGAGAAGCGAGTAAATATTTATTACAACTTCAGTAATTAACTGTAAAATAGCTTATGAGGTTGTGGAGTAGCCTATATCCTACTGTCAGTACCGGGAACAGATGGCTCTGAGTGGCTCAAATCCAATTTCAAGTGTCAAATTCGGAACACGGCGCATTCGTAACGGAAATATCATGGCTAGTAAGTATAGGCTCTGCAGCGATATCCCAGGCGCTGCGCACTACGACTCCGTTTCCGTCGTCTGCTCCACTTTGCAGTGAAGAAAATTTACTTCATTTTTTAAAGAAAATGGAAAATGAGTGACGATGAAAAAACAGAAGCTGCTGGTAAGATGTGAATTTTAATCGAAGCCTTAGTGAATCACTCAGAAACTCGCAATACTCTCTTTGCCAAACCTTATCTTAAGACGATTTCCAAAGCAATCCCGTCATTATTGCCAACACGAAAAACGGATTTGGTCTTTTTGGCATTTGAAGACTATTTTAAATACGACAAATTTGTTAAGAAT
>NMRA01000064.1:923098-1071479 GCA_002633005.1 Phoronis australis | reverse complement strand
CGAAAGTTTCAAAAACTTTCAATTCCTTTTTGTCTACATTTGTTTCTGAGAGTGCCAAAGCTATCACCTTACACTGGCATGTGTTGTACGGCGCTCGCGGGATTGTTCTAAAACTTCCTCTACCCCCACACCGCACGACCCCTTGACCCACGACACCCTTGACTACGGCCCTTAACACCCTCGACCCAGTCTACACAAGCTCGACTCGATCTTAACATAGAACAAGCACTGATTTGCAGGACCAACGAGTGGGGCCGTGAGCTCGACTGGCTTTTCTCTGTTTTTTTTTTGAAATTAAGAGAGTCGATTCGGCAAGTTTGAAAGCCAAAAACAGAAAGAAAAAACGCGACCAAATCAAATCAAAGACCTACCAACGTTACAAATGTTCCCGGCAAAATGCAATTGATTCGTCTGTTCTTCAATAAATGGTAGAATCAAGCTTTTTTGGGAGAGTGCGAGGAACCGGCAAATATATAATAAATACAGTTTGAAAAACAAACTATTAACTAAAAACATGTCTAAACATTACATGGAGGACATTGTAAATGAATATACAACAAAAAGCAAACCAGGGATTCGTTTTTGTGAAAAATCGCTCATGTTTCATAGCCAAATGGCATGATTCACTTTCATGCGACCTCGTGGTTGTTTGCGGGTACACATTGTCGCAATCTCTCTCTAAGGACCGTCGTTCTCGGCTGTATCTTCTAATCCCTTGCTAGATTCCAGAGGCGGATCTACAGGGGGATTTCAGGGGGTTCAACCCCCCCCCCTTGGGGCAGGATCAAAAATAAAGATTTTAAAAAAATCACCAGAAAAACGAAATCAACTACTAAAAACCACAAAAAATCTTACTCGTGAGGGGGAAAACCCCCACCCAACCTTCTTTGCGCCTCGGATTTGCTCGAATCCTAAACCCCCTTCACTAAACACGTAGATCTTCCACTGGATTCTACTGAAATTTTGCTGACAACAGCTAAATGACGAAGAATTTTGGGTCGATCCGACTATCGCTGTGCGCCTTAGTGGCAATTTTATTTTTTTACGTTTGTCTCTGTATCTTCGGAGGTCATTAACTATATTTTCATGAAAGTACTAGCTAAATGTGTAATGACAACACTTTTCCATTTTCGTACAGATTTAAAGTTTTCTGCGCCCCTGATGTCCGCCTCTCTGCTATCTAGGCAAACAGTTCAAAGAATCGTATTATGAAAATTGACGATTGTGTGTGCCTATTGTGACCCCAGGGTGTATACTAGTTGTCTAGATCAAAATTGTCCTTGTCTTCTGATCTACTGTGTTCCGCCATTGCTATTGATTGTCAAGTGACCAAATGTGTTCCACCCATTACATCATTTGGTGGGAAATTTTGGAAATAAATAATTTTTCTTCAAAATCAAAAAATTCACGGCTATTTAACATAAAAAGTGTTTATTTATTCAGGTTTATGATACTCATTTCATATTAGCGAACTCAAAACTCAAAAACTGAAATTTTATCCTAAGCCCCATACAGGTACATGTACTTCCGAAAAATAATTACATCTCATTTGAGCAAAAGTGCAAAGACTCTGAGAACATACAGAGAGCTAATTACTGAGATAAATTCTACAAATTATTTCTAGAATGTGATGTACACATAATTACGTGGCTGTACTTCGGGAGCAAGTTTTCCGATATGCAGAATTGATTAAACACACGACACTTTTCGTTATTGACAGTTTTTACTCCGTTTCGTTCATATGTTCGGAATAAATTTCTACACTCAACGGAACATTGATGAAGTAACTGACCAAGAGACATGATTAAGAGATACACGATATTTCGAAATATCGAAAAGTGTCGTGTGTTTAATCAATTCTGCATAATTACTTGGCGAAAAGTATTTTTAGTTATGATTTTGAACTGGGTTCGGAAGACAAAATTTCTGTCTTAAGTCTTAAGTAACTTTCATGCAACCGTCCCCTTGGCAGTAAAAAGTATTACATTAATATCAGAGTGTACAGATAAATACACGTATTACATAAACATATACAGAACCATCTTCACGGGTGCAACTGTGTACTTTTCCACAAAGTTTTGTTCTCATTCATTCTGCTATTTTTTGCACAACTTCTACTTGACGCTTTCGAGTTTCAGAAAAACGAAATGTTGTATTTTTGAAAGGACAATGTGTAAAATTTGAACTTGAAACACCTTTTCAATCAATGAAAGGTGAAGGACGGTCTTTTGACACACGAAATGCAGCAGAAAGGTGCGGGGTCATCTTGAACACACATTTTTGAAACTCAAAAATATTAAAAATGGTAAATCGCTGTGCAGTGCGCGCAAATACTCCTGTTCAGGTATTCTTTGAGAAGCGGTAATGTAAACAAAGGACAAATGTCGTATCAATGCGTTCACATTAACGCTTTTGTCTATAACATGGTTTGACCTTTCAGCACGAAACTTAAACAGATTCTTACATGCATTCATAAGGACAATTTCTACCAGAAATCGCCAATATAATGAATGTCAACGGTACGATAAAACTGCTTGACGTAGCAGACGATGTTGTCGGTGACGCCATCATGCAGCTCACGTGATCCCATTCGCCGTTGTGCGGAGAGGCGGGCTTCAGGTCAAGAATTTTGCACATCATCTGGTACACATCCACGTTAGGAAATCCCACCTGTTTGAAATTTTTCTTGAAATCTAAAACAAACGGCAGAGGGGCCATTTAAGAAAGATGTTGGAAGTCATTGAAGATCCGCACATTAAGGACGTAAGCAGCCACTTTCAGCTACAAATATGCTCAATGCCTTCTCCCGATTTCATGCAACTGAGGCCTCCCCCTCTCCCCCCCCCCCGAGCCTAAATGTCTCGCAGAAAAAGAACTAAGATGACAAATGTCATAAATTTTGCTCATTAAAAGCTCAAAACTGGAGGTATTTTAATATGGAGTGAATAAGAAACTCAAGAATTTTAGATGAGGGGATGTTTTCGTCGACATGTGTTAGTTAATCACCGCGTTAATGCATTGGCTATTGTGCTACCGTCTTTATGACGGAATAGAACTTAATACTCTCTTCCTCGTGGTTTAAGTGACCACACACTCTCCAGAGTATGATGGCACTGTATAACAATGAAGAAGACTTACAGACAGAACAACAGCTATAAAAGTAATAAATTAATGATCGACTGTCAATTCCACTACTATAGCTAGTCGTTAGGAATGGAAATTAGGTTTAGTAACAGGTGCTCCAATAAGGGAACCCCTACTATGTTACATCAGAAAGGCACGTTGCTTGCTGTTGATATCAAGAGACAAGGCTGAAGTAATGTACCCTGGCAAGCTAATCCAATCTGCAACAGTCCTTGGGAAAAATAATTTGTCTGTAGTTTGTCCTATATTGGCATGTTATAAGTAAAGTTCTGCCATCAAATAGTCAAAATTGGCGATCATTGGCTTTTCATTGTTTTTAAAGAGCATTTTCATCCAACTAATTATACACCAGTCCTGTGGATGAAGAGAGGCCAGTTTAGTCTGTGAAGCATTTTAATTTACCATATTGCAGATGTGCGTCAGAACTATTTGTGACCCAACGCGTAGCTCTCCTGTGTACTTGTCCCAACTGCTGCTATAGGAGTTCCATACAATAGAGTCACATTCTAAAGTGGGTCAGACCATAGCTTTATAAGTGAAACTCATCTACTGTTAAAAGAAAAGTGATGTCGCTCGGTACCTGGGCCTCTGGCAGTGAAGATGCCTCTCATTTCAGAAATGTCGTTGTCGTAGCCATGCGCTCCATTTCCGTACATGCCATCATAGACATAGAACCCAGCATGTTGCTGAAATGATATGCACGTCACAAGTGACTGAACAGATCAAACTGTAGTCAATTGCGCCAAAAGGCAGACGTACAAATCCGAATTTATGAGAAAAGGCACTATAATATCTCTACCTTTTGTCTTATGCGTTACAAAATGTACTTTCCCCTAATAATTTGTCCCCTCCGTTAGATGGTGTCCCCTCCGTTAATTATTGTTCTGACTTAATAAAGCCAAACAGATGTCAAAGAGATGCTTCTATTGACTAAAGATGATTTTCTTTCACAAATCTCTTGATATACATACAAAGCTTATTGGATCGGAGGTCCTCAATGTTGTTTGATAATCAGCTGTATTGTTTTTGGTGTCAGAGACACGCTTTTCCACCTTAATTGTAGCGCAGGGGGCACTTTGCATTTGGACATGGCTTCCTGTTGCTGCATTAAAACATTTTCAAAAATATTATTTCTTCGACGCCATCATGTCTCAATGATGCACAAGACGTTTTTAAAAGTTCAACAGTTAATCAACGTGTTGTTGACACTTTTTAATGTCCTCTTCGCCACAGCTTTCATTCACACTTTGAGGTAGAAAAACCTGTAGTTGTTGCAATGTCCATACCAAATTCGTCGATGTAAGATTGCGGGACCATTTTCAAACAGTTTAAAAGTTAGTTTTTGCACGCTAGAAAAGACCGTAAAATCTTTGATGTCATGACTATCGGAAGTTTCTAATGAGCATTAATTCAGTCTTTAGATTCTCCATTACGGCGTTCTCCCGTTGCTCCCAACTTGTTCGATTCTATATCCCAACAACAAGAAGTTGGGAAGTTTACCCCTCTAGCCAATATCTTACACGACTCCAGTCCGACATTTATGGTTGGAGGGCCAGCTCTCTTTTGTTCGATAATTACTCTAATCTCCAATAAGATCGTATCTGACTGGGCTGTGCTGTTAAAAATAAAAGTTAATTTATAACATATTTGAACATAAACCAATAGCATTTCTGAAATCTTCGTCATATGGTGATCATGTTTAGTTTTTGAATCGCCAAAATCGCCCATCTGCAACCGAAGTTACGACAATATATTCTTTCCGAATACACCAATTCACTCTGGGTTTGACTGTGTTCACACGTGGTCTGTAACAAGCCTGGTTGATAATTCAGGGGCGGATCCAGGATTTTGAGTTAGGGGGCCAGGACACGGGAATAACCGACAGATGCGCGCGCCCAGCCTAAAATGTGGGGACGCAGAGGCCTCGAATGTTTGGGGTTGCGGACCTGTTGACTAAAAAAAAAAAACGGTAAACGGGGTTTGCTCAGTTTGTTGAGGGCCTATGCATTGTTTATTCACCCCCGACGATAACCTGCTTTCGCGCACCCGAACTCCCAAATGGTATCTGGTAGAATTTTAGGAGGGCCATGGCCCCCTTGGCCCTCCCCCTAAATCCGCCACTGTAATTGGCATGCCTGTTGTCATAACAGAAAAAAGACTGTGCTTGGCAGTTAACAAAAAAGCTAGATGTTATCACACGCTCACCACCCCCTACGTCTGGTTAAGTCACTGAACGGGAAACGCTGTAATGCAGAACAAAATGATATAGTTCCGGTGCCAAGTTTAGACGGATAACAACGAAGAACTGTAGAGCCAGTAATTTTCGTTAAAATTGACTGTTCGGTTCAGAAACAACTCATAATACTGTCCAGTTGGGTTATGTGTACTTGACACTGGGGTCTTTGACCATACTCGAGCTCAAAAATCGACCAGTTACAATGTACATGGCGTGTTTCGAGTGAACTTAGGAATTCGCTCTTGAATAATGCGTCATGGTTGGTTAATTTTCATATATCTCAGTTTTGGGTTGATACTGAGCGTGGAGACTGGGTCCAGGACTACTTTTTGTGTATTTAAATGCAAATATCAAATTACTTTTTAGGCGAAATCACGGGTCTAACACATAGACTGTAGATGAAATCCCGGATTTAACGTACACATGTAGATGAATTTACAGATTTACGGGTTTAACATGAAGTTTAGAGTAATACAATAGTTTACCCACGCAATACATGTTGACTTACGGTAGCGATAAACCACCCTTTGTCAGCCAACAGAGTTATTGGTGACACGCGATCACTGTTACGGAAACGGAAGCGCTCTGGAATCTCGTCCTTGCGCCAGACTGTCAGATGAGGGTGAGCATCTTTAAGTTGACTGTACACCTGTACGTTTGGGCCAGAGAAAAGATTCTTTAAAATGGAAGTCATCTGTAACTGATGAATGATGCCGCACATCATTCTGTAGAACTAGCCCCTAGACGTGCCACGTAGGTCCTGTACGTGGTAGCGTTATCCTGAGTTATGTGTACCTCGACAAAGCTAAAACAATCCCCTTAAAGGAACTTAGTGCATAATTTGCAAGGGAGACCGGTTCAGCATAAGAATGAACGGAAGTATTTATCGATTAAAACCAAAATAATTTCGAATGGAGACGGACACTTACAAATACGTTCAGAATAAGCATCGCCACCTGCCAGAGGCGAACATGCATACAAAATGTAGGGATAAACATCGGTGCTGTAGTTTGCCTCCGTATACGTCCACTTTGAATATTTTTATATGCTTATCATTGTCCTTTAAGCACAGTTGTACATTTACAGTGCGATATCATAACCACCTTATACTAAGGTAGCCTACGGCTTTTTTAAATAATGTACACCTGTGTTCCTGTATAATTACAGTTACCAATTGCGCATTTGTATCCATGCCACCCATGTGTTAATACCTACTTTTTCTAATTTCCCTTCAGCGGGCCACACGCTTACGTACGGACCAGCGTTGAGAATGAGCAAAAGGTCCTCTGCTGCCGAGTAATGCGTTACGTTGATCACACGAGATATATTGATTTTCGCCATGCCATGGTCGGACACGATGATAACATTAAGTTTGTTGACCAGATTGCGGCTTTCAATTTCGTCTTGTAACCAATCGACTGCTCTGTCAAGTTCCACGATAGCATCTTTTATCTCGAGAGAGTGTGGTCCGTATCTGTGCCCGAATTTGTCTATTTTTTCGTAATAAACTCCTGGAAAATGAATTAATATAAGTATTTTCTTCTCACCGTTCCTAGTTTTCTCATGCCGGCTTTGCCTAATTAAGAGACATTCCGTATTTTAATTACTTCATAAAACAAATTTTGCCCCAAACCATTTCATTCTAGACGTATTTGTATTGCCATATGATGGTCTTTCAGCAGCACATGATTTTAATGAAGGAATTAAAGTTCGATTTTCAGGTGGCGTTACGCTCCCGCGTTGCTTGGTAAGTTTGCTGATTTCGCTCATTCGGCAACTCAGGTTACAAACCTGGCAAAACACATAGCATGTAGCACTGTGATTTACGAAATGTCCCAGTTTTGGAGATATCGTTTGATTGAAGAGTCTTTTTATTTTCTAATGTTGACAATAAAAAAGGAGTGCCTTTCTAACAAAAGTTTTGATTAATTTCTGTCTGGGTTATTTCACAGAATTGTTTCTCTCCGGTATCGTTTCGTGTTTATGTTAACAAGGTCTGGAACGCGAAAGCCTTTAAAGATACTTTGTAAATAGACCGCGGCGAATCTACTACTGCAGGATTCTAACATGCCAGTTATTCACTTTAAATATTGCAAGAATTTCAAGAACAAATTGTCTGATTCACTATTTTTGAAAAACATACGAAATATAATCTATTTCGTACCAACAGAAATCCTCCACGCCTAGTATATATCTATTTATATATATGCGCTTATTTGCTCAAAAATTGCCCAGTAAACATTTCCCAAGGGCATAATTGCCATCGTTTAGTTTACTATACGTCTTGCCATTCCAAACAAAAGCAACGCGGAGCGCTGAAATGCGCCCACGAATGTATCGCAAATGGTATGCTTTTTTATTTGTATCATAAAAATGGCCACTAGATGGCGCAAAAACGTACATTCCATCCAAAAAAATCATAAAAATCTGTCAAGGAACTTAAAAGAAACAAAGGAAAACAAAATGAAATTGCCACTTGTGGGCACAGGGTCCGTTCCATCCGCCTGAAAGTCGTCGGCTGTTGTCTTCATGTAAATTCACTTACTAAATTAATATAGATCCTGCATCACAAAAGGAAAATGACCCGCTCGGACATAGTCGACAATACCATCGTTAGGTATTTCGAACGGAATACCATTCGTCTGAAAATTCTTTTTAAAGAATTGTTTAATGCTTAAAAGCATCAATAATAAAAACTGGCATCAATTCCAAAGATATATCGGGTTCCGTGATACCTTGTTATTATATGAATAATGTTCATATTTTGAGATACAGCCTTAAGTCCATTCCTTTCTTATCCTCTGAACAAATCAACGTTCTATTTAGTATAGGACTTTGTTTCGAGGATACGAACGGACGCAATAAAGACTGTTAATAATGAAAAGTGTCGTGTATTTAATAAATTTTGCATATCGGAAAACTTGCTCCCGAAGTATAGCCATTTTGTAACACATATGTATTTCATTTGATTTTACAGTATTTTATAGTAGCAAAGTTCCCCATGACAATTCCTTGTGAAAATTGCGTTGTTTTATATGCTACCTTATATTCTCCATGACTAGTATAAGACAGCGTAAGTAACAACGATGGATTTAAATCGACTTGACATGTTTCAGCGGTTATTATCAACACACCATCCTCAGAAGCAAAAACAGTGGCCACGTTGCTAGGCCCAATGATACAAAGACATGCAGTCAGTTACAGGCTCATGGGAGTAACAGCTAGACTAACAATGACAACCTCTGGTGTGCCAGTTGCTTACATATGTACATGTAGAGCCTCGCGAACTTTCAGCTCCCTTGATGTTGGTCGTTTTTAGCTGTCATTGAAAAAGCATTACTCATAACCGATGACTGGAGCTCTGTCAGATGAAAAGTACGTGAACTTCTGGCAAAATTTAGAAGTTCCCTGACTAGGATTTTCAAATGGTGAATAGTTTCGCCAGTACAACTGGAGCCACATCCAGCACAGATAAATTTGTACACTTCCCTGGACCGTAGACCCATAGGAATTCTGTCCTTTGCTAAATAAATTCGACAGTAACAACTCTTAAGTTAACAGAGCAACAATTCATCAATGTTTTAGCTTTTGTTTAGTAATTATGGCGTAAAAACCAACATAGGGTGTTTTAAAGTACTTGCAGTCAGTATTGTCTACAAGACGAATATAGCATCAGGGTTACGTTACAGTCTTGCTTTCAAGACTCTATTGGGTAGCTGCAAATTTGATGAAAGTTCTTTTACACTAGATCTAGCCCAAGACAGTGTTGTTAATGCAACATAGCCTGCCTATTGAGACCCGCTTTATAAACAATGAATGCGCAGCTATCATGAAAGCAAGTGTACAGTCCTGTGTGTTTGTCTTTATGAAATGCTGCTACCCTCACGTTCACCTAACACATACATGTGGAAAATTGGCGATATGTTTTCAACCTCTAATTTTATACTGAATTTCAAGTAAGGATGTCTCGAGTTTAAATATACTGCAAATTCCTGGACTGACTGCAAGACATAGAAGAAGCATATTTCCCTTATATGGAAATGTGACCTTTGACCTCAAGTGACTTTAAGCAACTGACTGGGAGCGCATGCGCGCATTTATCAAAAGTGGGAGAGAGATTAGAAACTCTGTGGTAACCAGAGTTGTTTTTTCTTCGCACATATTTGAAAAATCGCGAGTTTTGTGATTTTTTCTGGAACTTTTCCTCACAGGGGAGGAAAGTGAATCATTCTGTTCTAGATGTTGCGATATGTAACTTTCGTCAGGGATTGTTTAAAAGGTGTTTTTGACGAGCTTTGGCGTTCCGTGCCTCTTTAAACTTCCTCAAACCAAGATGGTCTGGACGACACAGTGTTGACGCTAATCTTGTTAAATCAGCCTTCAGTTCAGTCTCTATAGTAGGATCAATAAGTTTTTCTTTCATAGAGTCATGGATAACCTCAAAACATATTACGGCTAAATCGGACTTCTGGTGGACCTTATATTCGTGTTTGAAGTCATGATTGTTTTGTTTCATGTATCATACACGATAGAGTTTATAATTTTATATTAATTTGCCTGAATCACTAAAGACCAGTCGAAGTACAGCAACTGTTTTACTATGAGATGTTTTGTACGTTGTTTTTATTTTTAATTAAATCAGTTTTTGGCCACAGTAAGATTAAAAACTGGACGATCGCCGCACAAATATAAAAATTCACGTTAAATCAACGTTTTGTCTATTCATTAGACATCATCAGGATCATATTTACAACAATTTAGGACAACAAGTGCCAACATACAGCTCAGGTAACATCCATAAAGTGAAGTGAGAGATACAGGGAATATAGTCAGTAGCTGGTCATCATCATAGTTGCAGGGTCACTGAGCTCTGCATGTCATGTCGTGAACACATCCACTAAAACAAGAAACTGTAGGAACACCACATTTATCCACCTTCACTCTTATCAGGCTTCTATTGTGAGTCAGCATGCGTGAATAATTGGCTGATAAGCCACCTCTGGAACTACTTTGGGCTGAATGGATGACCAGGCCATAAAATGATAATTAGCCAAGACCAGTTACTATAATGCAACAAAGAACAAGTAATAATGTCTTGCATCACCTAGCCTTGGTGGAAAGCTGTATACTGTATTGGCTCAAACAAACGCTTAGAAAAATTCATTTCACNNTCCGCATGAGCGAAGTCAATTATCCTCGCTCGTGACTCGATGAATAGAGCAGCTTGGCGGCATCCCTTTGAGCATGAGCCGAGCGCGTCTCAGCCAAGGTGGATAAATACGGTCTAGTTCAATTTTCCATACCCCGCCGTATACCTTAAACACCGGGGTTAGAACCAATTTTATTTAGTGGGAATGTTCATAGCATGGTTATTCAGAGATAGTTGTTTTCCAACCTCTTCGGAAACTTTCCAATATGCTGTGTAAACTGAAGTCATCCATCATTTTATTGAACAAGAGCAATGTTGTTTATAAGGTTGAATATGACAACTGTAAGGAGTTCTATATCGGACTTACACAGAGACGCCTCTGTGACAGGTTGAAAGGACATCACACCTCACTCGCAACATATATAGGCATTGCGTTAGCAACAATCACCAAGCAAATTCAGTTAGCATTATCTGCAGAGAATCTGATAGGGAGTTACTGCACATTAAAGAGTCATTGGCCATTCAAAATCAGAATGCCACTGATTCTCTGAATAACATGCAGAGCTCAGTGACCCTGCAACTATGGTGATGACCAGCTACCGACTATATTCCCTGTATCACTCGCTTCACTTTATGGATGTTACCTGAGCTGCATGTTGGCACTTGTTGTCCTAAATTGTTGTAAATATGATCCTGATGATGTCTAATGAATAGGCGAAACGTTGGTTTAACATGAGCTTTTTATTTGTGCGGCGATCGTCTCGTTTTATTTTGAATTTTATTTTATATTTAGTTGTGTGTTCGTGATGCCACTCACACTCGGTTATCAACTCAACTATCACCCGATGAGACATGTTCATAGAAGATACGAACGTTTGTTGAACACTACTAAAGGCTAAAAACACCCAGTACATGGAACACGTACAAAAGAAGGTCTGCCACTAAAGTACACAGATGTCCAATGCAATTGTATTTTGTGACTATTTCTGATAAAAAAAATAATTTAAGAGACGTACCTGCCAAATCTACATCACCATTGAGTTTATCCAAAGCTTTTGACAGGTGCACTTTGAAAATCTCAATGGAATTACTCAAAGAGGCATTATAACCGCCAGGTGGGTCACATTTCGGCGAATATTCCCCGAAGTCTGCTGCACACATTGGGAACGTGTACCAGTAGCTGGCTTTATTCTGTAAAAAATCAAAAAGATTACAGTTTGATCTACCATTCTGTTACAGTGACTAAAATTCATATTTCCGGCCGTGCACTATTTGAACGCAACCTTAAATATTAGTCAACCAATGTGAATATGGGACCGATTCAAGGGTCGAATGGAACGGAACAATTTCAGGGCTGAGCCCTAACACCAAGACACAAGACACACTCGATTTCATAAAGGTGGTTAAAGTCAAACCTGGTTTAAACTGGACTTAGACCAAGTTTAAAGATAATCTGCACTTCATAAAGGTTAAGTGCTTTAAATTTTAACTCCAGTTTAGACCTGGTCTAAGTCAGTTTTCATTTCACCAACGAGGTATTACTTAGACCTGTATTAAGATCTTAAATCAGGTTTAACTTTAGACTTGATGAGACCCAGGTTTAATACTATTGAATATGTCAGAGTTGTACGATTAGGACCAACTGAATGATGCTGAGGTGTGCATTTGTGACGCAGTTTTAGAGCAAGGACGGACTATTTCAATATTCAGTTTTAGGACGACACAAGATCAAACGTAACAGGGGGACCAAGAATTTTTAAAGGGGAGGTCGGATCAAGGATTTTTAAAAGGAGGACCTTGGTCAACAATTTGAAAATTATAGATTTAATATCACTAAAATCACGGGAAAAGGGGGTCCGGACTCCTTGAACCCCTGGATCCGCCTATACGTAGACCAGTTCGCACTGAAGGGTGTCCTTCGTATTTTCTCAGAATTTGACGGTTCGAGCAGAGCGTCATCGTCGCAAGCGCTACGCGTATGACTAAAAAGGCATCTAATGATTACTCTGGCTGAGTTCCATCTCAATTGGTCCCCGATACTATAAGGTTGCCGGGCAGGGGTTCTGCCTCAGTAGCGGATTTAGAGGGGGGCCAAAGGGGCTATAGACCCCTAAAATTCTCACAGATTCCATTTTGCAGTTCGGGGGTGCAAATATCTGAAGGGTAAAATCCTGGCTAACCCTGGCACCCCTAACTCAAAATCCTTGATCCGCATCTGTGCCCCTCCTTTGGCCACAAAAAAAGTAAAATGACACGGAAATAACAGTGTGCATTAACTAAGGTGCGGTTAATCGTGAACAAGTACTTTAATACTTATGGTGGACACAGACGATACGAGATGAAAAATATCTCCTCATGATATCCTAAATCTGCCACTGGGTCACTCGCCGTTTTTCTTTGCAATTTTTTCACTGATGAAATTTTCTTTTTAGCCTTTATTCTGGATCAATATCTCTCCAAGCCTGCTGCTTACGTTGACTTGATTTGGCACCAATTTTCTTGTTCTCGACTATCACATTGGCTTTTTCTCTGGGAGGGAGCATTTTTCCTCGTGAGAAAAGCTTTTAGCCCTTTTTCGCAAATGTCAGCACTTATTATGCTGCTGTGTACCATTGTGTATCCACGTGATCAAGGTTTCATTGAAACACTTCAATAGTTTCTTTGTTGAGTTAATCCGGATCAACACAGTAGGGTGACTTAAACCCGCTTCATGGTCTAACAAAACTAGGCTCTTAGACTTATTTACCATGTTGGTGAAATCCAAGTTAGGTCTAAAATTAGACAAGGTTTAGGAAGACCAGGTCAACGTCTTAAACCTGGTTTTGACCACCTTTATAATATCGGCTGTATTCGGAATGGAACCTGGTCACGAGACCCACAGATTCCGAGCCACTTCCATAATGCCGCGCTACCACAGGAACTCTTACAACGCTCGCAGAACCCCGCGGCGTCGGAAGGCAAGTTGAACTATAACTACACGCGCACGCATTCTATCATGCAATATGACAGGGTTGACTTGGTAAGAGTTACGGAGAGTAGCAATTTTGTTCTCGTGGTAAGCAGAACTCGCTCAGTTATAAGTGTTATTTCTGCACACCGTGGCAAGGGTTCGATTATCCCCCTGATTTTAAACGCATGTGTAACTTGAATATTTTGTTTTCCTAACCTGCTTGGCTGCAGTCACCCAAAGTAAATCCGCTCTCTCGTACCAGAATCCGTCTTGGTCCGACTTTTGTGTTTCTAATAAGAACATTTTCTTCCTCCTTGAATCGTACATGAAGTTACTAATGACTCCGTTATTCTCGGGGTATCGTCCTGAAAAATAAAACACAAATGATATTATTGCTTTAGGGCTCATCTGTGTCCATTGTCGGATTTAGGGGGGGGCATGCCCCCCACGCCAAAATTCTCCCAGATACCATTTGGCAGTTTGGGGTGCGAATTGCTGACTAGTATATGCGCGCACCCAGGGGCCTCAGGGGGCGAATGCACAATGCATGGGTCTTGAACAAACCCCGTTTATGTTTTTTTTGTTCTTTTTACTAATAAGGTCCGCGAACCTAAAATTCAAGACCCCTGCATGCCTACAATTTAGGCTGGGCGCGTGCCTATGGCAAAATTCTGGTTATACCTGTGCTCTGCCCTCCCCCCAACTCAAAATCCTGGATCCGCCCCTGGTTTCTGAAGCACACTCTGTTGACTGTAAGTTTGCAACGTTTCAGTACATGTATAAAAACAACGTTACTACCTAGCTGCACATGTAAGCTTCGTTAAACGGCATTAGGGCCCACTAGGATCAGAGGTGAGTGATGTTTTAGGATCAACCCCGTCACCACTCTCATACCGTAAATGTGAATTACAGAGGTTGCAACTGTTGATAAAAAGTTCTAAACTACCAAGAAATGCTCTTGAGACAACAGCTTATAAGGCATGTGCTGACCAACAAAATTTTCCAGACACCCTACAAGACAGGCAGTAGAGGGTAGGCCTATGTCTTGTCTCAGTGACCAGTGGCGGATCTACGATATCACAAGGAGGGGGCCCAACATTTTGTTTGAAATCATTTGTGCAAAGCTTGATTAGATGCGCATAGCACCGAATGGGGGGAGGTCGTGAGAAGCGTTGGCCTGAAGTATTATCCAAGAAAAAAGGCAAAGAAAAAGAAAAAAACGGAGAACGTGTCAAACATGAAAAACTGCAGTTATCACAGAGTCGAACTCACGACCTGGCTGATAGAGCGCGCGTGCTTTACCACTGCACCACCACGATTTCACTCATAATAATAAGAGACCAACTTGTTTATGGTCCACAGCGTTTGCGCGCGAAACCTACTTCTTTTTGTAATGCTTATTACACTTTTTATATTTTGTGCAATCAGTTCGTAACAAATTTGTTGTATTTAAAATAGTCTTCAGTTGCCCAAAAGACCAAATCCGTTTTTTGTGTTGGCATTAATGACGCGATTGCTTTGGAAATCGTCTTAAATTAAGGTTTGACAAAGAGAGAATTATGAGTTTCTGAGTGATTCACTAAGGCTTCGATTAAAATTCACATCTTCCCAGCAGCTTCTGTTTTTTCATCGTCTCTCAGATTCCATTCTCTTTAAAAAAATGAAGTAATTTTCTTCATTGCACAGGAAAGCAGCCGACGGAAACGGAGTCGTAGAGCGCAGCGCCACTGCCGGCCGTCTGGGATATCGCGGGAGAGCCTAATACTTAGCCATAGTTTCGTTACGAACAGCACACATTTAAATCTTGTTTTCGCCGTATAATAATCATTACCGGGATTGATTAATAAACTCAACATTTCCCTACGCTCTTGCTGTTTTATGTTTTTGCAGCAGCCAGGGGGGGGGCCAACTGGGCCGCCCCCTAAATCCGCCTATGGTGACAGTGTCACTTTTGGGGTAAAGGTTTCGGAATGAGAGCCAAATAGGCCACATTCATCAGTCAATGAGTAATCCACGGTATATGCACACTCTGCTACAAGATTATATCACTCAGCAGGCTAAGATCGTATCGACTCGACATTACAACATTAGCAATTTGCAAGCAGTTTCCCTTGCCACGCACGTGGCACCAATACCTACCAGTTAACAGTGCCACGTAGTTGGGATACGACGAACTCGGCCAAACGGGTTGAAGGAATTCGGCGCGAACTCCATGTTCTTGCATGCGATCAAAGCCTTGCAAGCCCTTTGGGTTGAGGTAGTCCCATCGAACGCCATCGACGAGGATAAACAAAAGTTTGTTGGAACACAAAGCGCCAGAAAACAGTACCAGGAAGTAAACTCCACAAAGCTGTTTGCAACACGCCATGCTGCATTTACATACTTCAATGCGTCACAAACACCAGGAGAACTTCACTTGTGACCCCGAAAAAATTAAGCATTGTATTCAACGACTACACTACAGATGTAGGCCTACTAACTGACACGCATCGTAGACGCTGCCCTAGATACAAACACGATTTGAATGCCTTTCGGGTAGGCGCTGCTGATAGCAAGCTCAGCGTTATCGCCGGCTTATCAGAAACCGATATTAGCGCTGATAGTTAAGTTTTTATTAAATAATTGTTTTAAATTCCTCCGCTTGTTGACGGATGATTATCTAACAACCTCAACAAAAGTTTGGAAAAGTTTGTTCACTCTTCCGTGTTTTCATTACTTTTGGTTTATTTAAAGCATCAGTGTTCCATACCAATGGAAAGCTCAGTTCCAACAATACCACACTTGCCAATAAATTTTTGATATGCTCAGTAACTTTGCTGCCAATGAAAGAGGGATTAGTCTCAAGGTGAATGTGGCAATTTTCCTTGTTTTGCCAAGCAGTGTCGGCACCATTGATGACAACGTAAAAGGGGTAAAATGCCCCGAGACGACATCCTGCAGTGGCAATCCCTACGCTTCAACGTATGGGACCTAATTCCAACCAACTGGGACGGGCTGCACGTGCGTGAGTGACCAGCACAACCACTGTGGTTGATTTAAGGCGCTTACTGACTCAAGAGTGGCCGTGACACCACAACGCGTTGCCAAGCGTGAACCAAGAAGGCCTGTTGCTGTAGTGACTACGAATGGTTTGTCAATCCGATACTGAGAAGGCTGTCGATGTTGTCTATCAGTCAGACTGTCACTACTGTCTATTAGCCAGTTGTTCAACAAATAAAATGTTTAAGTGTTGTGAAATTTTCATAGTTTTTATTACCATGGAAACGGGCATGTGCCAAGAAACAGACTTAAGTTCATTTTTACTTAAGTCAACTTCCAAACTTTGAAACTTCCACATCCGGTAAGTTAGGCAAAATTAGGACAAAGTTTATGTCAAACACTTAAGTCAAGCTTAAGATCTTTTTCTTGAAATGGTTTGGAGACAAAACTAACTTTTATTTTAAAATTAAAGATTTGTCTTAGCTAAGTCAGTTTTGTTGAAACGGGCCCTAGCATTGTAAATTGCAATTGAAAAACCTGAATGCTCAAACTTGAATAGACATTTAGCTCCCACTGATATTTTGCAACATTCATTTTGAGACCAAGCCCCCTTTGGCAGCAAAGTTAGTAACCACTGACGGAATGTGATATCGGTGGAAAGAGGAATGGCTGGGCTTTTACTGGTATGCAATACGAGTTAATTGATCCAAAAATAACAAAAACACGGGCGAGTGAACACTTAAATTTCCAAACTTTTGTTGAGGTGTTTAGATTTGTACTGCACCTTTAAATCTCTTCACACAAAAGCCCATGGGGAATATTCCATGAAATGAAAGTAGCGTAAGCAAGGCCTTAAGAGTCATTTTTCCAGTAGTTGAGAGAGAGGGTTTGCGTGTTTCTTATTCGTTCAAAACCATTGCACGAACTTAAAAGTTGTATCTCTTAAAAAATTCCTAAACAAAGTACAGTCTCACAACGTCTGGTACAGAGTAATTCACTTTCCAGAAAAAAAGTTTAAAAATCTCTATTTTTGAAATATGTGTGAAGGAAAAACTCTGTGCTGGTTACCACAGAGTTTCTAACCTCCCTCCACTTATGATAAATGCGCGCATGCGCCCAGAGTCAGTTGTTTGAAGCAAGGAGTGCTGTACAATTCGCTTTTTTGAAATTTCAAACTAAAAGAAAATGCTTTGATATCAACAGAAGTTAAAAATCTTTAAACAAACCCTAAAAATAACTTGTGAGCGCGTTGAATTTTGTTTCAGTGGCTATTTAGTCTGTTTATTGTGTTCCAGATCTCTTTAAAGACTTAAAGGCGAAGGCAATCTTTTTTTCATGTCATTTTTAGCAAAAATATGGTTCATTGATTATCCCAGACATATTTTTCACTTATTTACAGCTTTTCGTAATTTAATTAATTACTCGTCGTCTACTCCGGAAGTGACGTTTTGGGAGGCAAGAATTTCGCGCCAATTTCTTTTATACAGTCTGACTGTGAGAGCAGTCGAGTCAGTCATTGTTCTACCTCGGTTGTGATAAGTTCGGTCGTCGTTTGCCTTTGTTTACGAGTCAGTCAACATGCCACGCTGTTGCTGCGTAGAAGGATGTACTCAAAAGCAAACGATGACCGAACTTATCACATCCGAGGTTGATCAATGACTGACTTGACAGCTCTCACAGTCTGACTGTATGAAAAGAAATTGGCACGAAATTCTTGCCTCCCAAAACGTCACTTCCGGAGTAGAGGACGAGAAATTAATTAAATTACGAAAAGCTATAATTAAGTGAAAAATATGTCTGGGATAATCAACTGACCTTGTTTTTGTTAAAAGTGACATGAAAAAAGGTTGCCTTCGCCTTTAAGACAACTGCGGCAGCGAGTCAAAGATACGATGCGATGACATCATTATAATCTGCCCCCTTTGAATATCCCAGGTACAAAAATTTGAAGCTGTCGTTTTTTCTGATACCTAAAGTACTTTTAGGCAAAAATGCAGAAAAGCCTTCATTGTGTTTCATAAACTCTCAACTATTCCTGTTTGCAGTGGATATTTCCAATCAAATCATTCCTCTTATTTGAGTTCATGAAATACTATCAGAATTGTTTTTCGGCACCAAACATGGGTATCCATTATCGGTGTCATCCATTAGTACCTGATAACTGTGGCTTTTCAGAGAAAGAACCCGGATACGCGACGGAGGCCTCAGACCAAAGGTCATGTTTCAAAATTCAACTGAGAAAGACACATCCACTGAGCTACCATCTCCTGGATGGCTAAACTTTCTAAAAAAGTAAAAGTTGCATAAATTTAACGATCTTTTACGGTAAATTGCCTTGTGCAATTCGTGGTCGTCATAGAGCCAGTCAGCTCTGTCGTTTGTCATCTACCTCAATTCAAAGTATTCGACTGGAGTCGGCTTTAATTGGGCCCAAATTTGTTAGTCGAAGATCGCTCGATAGGGTTCCGACCACTCGAATTCGAGGCCGACGAATTACTGTTGACATTGAAACCGGGACTTTACTGATAGCGGTTTCTGCTAATTATAACCAAAAGTAGACGACGTGGCAGTTTTATTCCTCTTATTTGAGAAAAGTTTTTATGGTTTATAAATTTTAATTTTAATATGGATACTGTGATTGCACTTACAACACATGATCGGCGCAGCATTGAAAAAAGTGGGGGGCTATAGCACCCCCAGCCCCCTGGTGCGCCGCCCATGCAACATCAAAAAGTGTGTCATAGCAAGTTTAGATGCGCGCATATTCAGTTTAAGCAAATGAATTAAACCATTCCTCTCTCGTTACAAGCAACCCTAACCCGAACTCTCTATCAGATATATGTTACACTACAATTTAGTGTCGCAAGCAGTAAAAAATTTTAACACTTAAGAGTCTTGTAAATGCTGCGAAACTTGTTGTTCAGAGGGTTCGTTTGCAGGTATCGTTATTGTCACATGGCGAGGAGATAGAGATGGGACATCTTCAGGGTTGGGAACAGTAGTCGCCTCAGAAAGCGTTGTATTAGCACCAGAAGTGGTTTTGCTTGAAGTTGCCTGGGAAATGGGAGCCCCAATCTCGCTGACAGGCAAAGTGGATGTCTTAGAATCGTCTCTCGAAGGGGATACTCGTGGTGGCTGCAAACGACTAGAAGTGTGTGAAACGGATTTTCCACCGGTAAGAGCGGATTTTAGTTCTTTTGCAGATGCAGTTTTCTTCTCCGGTGGTTCTAAAGTTGGTACCAACAGTCTGCTCGTGGGCGTTTGGGCTGACTTGAAAAGTTGGTAAAACATTGCACCAGATTTGTGTGAAATCTTACTAGAGACACCTTGTCTTGATGTCTGCCTTTCGCTGGTCGTAGCGGCTGATCTAGTCCGTCTGCTCCTTGGCACAGTTCTTTCAAATGGCGAGTAATAAACACTAGGTGAACTAGGCAGCAATTGAGGAGAGTTGAATTTACTCCAGTATTGCACGCGCTGTATTCGCTTAATATGTACTGTCGGTAGAGGGTGATTGGATTTTTGTACAGCTCTCTTGGGCTGAAGTAACAGGCAAAAACTCGCAAACGTGCCTGAGACAGCAGTTGACAACTCTAGAAGGGTCACTATGAAAATGGTTATCTCCAGCGTGCTAATCTCGCCGTCCACGTTGGCTTGCTTGCTCAGTATTAGCTGAACTAGTGCAACAATCAGACATACGACGGACGTGACGCCAAAGGCCACAAGAAAGGGTTTCCTCTTTTTCCTCCATTCTATCAGAGAGATGATGCCTGTTGTTATGTACACGGGACCACACCACATACCGTGCCAGTACTTGGTGGAGTAGGCAGAGAATACGGCGATAGATAGAATGAGAATGAGGCAACCGAAGAACACGTGAAATGCCCAAAGGGCGACAGAAAATGTATCGTCGACGCGGTCCTTGGGTTCTTCCGTCTGAAGTATATATGAGCATACATTAGAATATAGAGGATATTGTTTGTATTCTGGCATAGTAATCGACTAATATCTATCTAATATTTTCAGAAAAAGTATTCGTCAAACAGAGTGACAGAAATGAAATTTCAAAGAAAAATCAGCGATTGCGAATACGAAAAAATCTGAAAACATACACACCTTAGTTGATAGAGCTTTATCTGCTGATTTAGCGTTTACAGTTGAGGGGGACACCAATAGTTTTTTCTCCGGCGATGGTGTTACCGCAAGAGGTTTATTTGGCAGAGATGTTAGCGACTGAAAATTACGAGAAGAGAAATTTTTTGACTGACTGCTATCCAAAGCTTGGTTGGCTTGTAGCGAGATTGGCATATTTTGTTGACTATGCGGTGGTGGCGAGAGGGTCGTCTCGGTTTTCTTCGAGTGCGAGAATTCTTCATCGACTTTATCATGTGTTTTAGTTCCAGAGGTTAATGCCGTCGTTGTCGTACTTTGTTCATCGGCCAGAGTTTGTGACGCTGTAGCTATCGAAAGAACTTCAGAGATCGGTGTATGTGACAATGTGATAGTCTGTTTCGGATTCGAAGGTCTCTCAGACGCCATTTTCAGAGCTTCTTCGTCATTAGATTGTGTCTTTAGAGCCTTTTCCATTCATTAGGAGTAAAAAATTAACTTAGTTGCCTGCAATAAATCGCGTGACACGGTGTTTTGACTTAGTACTAACGCTCATGACGCAAGCGTACGTGAACGCGTCACATTCTCGCAAATATTTCTATTGTAAGGGATGACAAAATCTAGAACAAATGAACATTCCCAGTACAAACGCAATTGATTTTTCTTTCTGTTCACTGAAAGCGCAGAGAAGCTTTTATTCGATAAGCTTCCATGCCATTTAATATATAATTAAAACGAGATTGAGTCTAAATTGTGGAAATATTGCGAGACTACGTGTATCATCGATTAGATAAGTTTGTCTCCTTTACGTTCTACACAATAACGTTAAAGTGTATAATTGATAAATTTGTCTCGTCCATTTATTTTCAGAGGAAAAGAGAAAATATATTCCGAAAATACTCTGCGCGTTGCAACAGTGGTGTTTCATATTCCCCTATGTGTCATTCCGCGGATTACTTTGGTGTTTATGTTACAGTGAAGATCGCCTCAAAGAATTATGCATCCTGAATTGTAATCTGAAGCTATTACTTACAGACGTCGTCAATTTAATGTCATCATATTCCTCGACATTAATTTTGTGCATCCCTCTAGTCTTTTGTGGCGCTCCTCGTTTCCTTTAGCCGCCAGTTTCGCGCGCCCCTCTCACCGACGGCCAACGTGAAGACCAGGCTGACGAAGACGACAACGAAGGCAATGCGATGATGACGAGGAAGCAAAATCATTTGGCATGCTTTCTGGCTTTTCTTGGTCGTACAGTACGAACCTATAACCAACGGACTTAGACTACTTTCAACAGCAACGGGTCACTTTTCCTCCGTCTGAGAATTCCTCACGTACCATTTACAACTCTTGAAAAAGCTACTTGCTACGAATTGAAGAGCTACGGTATACAAGTAGCATAACGAATCTCCATTTTTCTCTAGTTTTTCGAAATAGTCGACTTTGTCCTAATGAATTTTCCATACAAGGTTTCAATTCGACTTTCGGAGAGTTCGTCCTTGAGTTTTCATGACCTTGGTACTACAATTCAAAAATTGTGTGATCTCAGGCTAACATGTCCAGCTTCAGCGAGGGCTGCTTCGTCGGGTCCAATGGACACTTCGTGGGTCCTGTAAAAGTTGTTGAAAAAGCACGCCTATCCGCAATTTTTGGTAAACGCCTGCGGACACCTTGTTAATATGAGTGATGACCCTCGGGGTGCAAACTCGAGTATTTAAGACATATTCTGAATACATTGAACGTGGAGACGATTGTCATAGCCTTTAGTCGGAGTTTGACGGGATAGCCTAATTATTTCAATTTATTCCAAACTATGGTTAACCTGCCAAAAACGTTGCAAAAGCTGATAATCAATGAAGTAATGTACATGATTATGTCACACGGAAATGGACGACTTCGTATCCAATGAGCATGCTTGAAATAGCCATTACATCAAATGTCGAAGGTCACAATTTCCATATCAGGGAAATGTGCTACGCCATACCAAATAATGAGACACGCTTTGCCACTTGATAGAATTATATTCGTCGACTACAAAAAGTGACGAACAGTTGACGGATCGCTTTTTGAATTTGAAATTAACGGAAAAATGCTTTGACATCAACAGAAAATTAAAATGTTTACGAACAATTAATAAAAATACCTGGTGAAAAGTTTGACTTCCGTTTTAGAGGCAGAGAACCACTTTCAATAAAGTGCCTTACTCTGTTCTATGCCACTTTAAGTTGCAGTATTTCAGGACCCAATTTTGTGACTCGCCGCAAAACTATCCGTTGTCATCATGTGAAACAAGAGAGTTGCAAATGGAAGCAACGTTCGTGCTCAATACAGTTTAAATGTCCACTTCGAATCTCTTTCGCTGTCATGAAACCATACGTATTGTAAATTTGCCTAGCACAGCAATTTCATCAACTGTTAGAGGTGAGATGGGTCGTTATTCGACTTGATTGCATACTGACTTCCTAAAATTATGAAACTCTGATATTGGTTAAAACTATTAAAAACCGATGCGTTAAAAATTGCTATGAATGGCAGTACAATATGACGGAAAATGTTGATAAACCGTGCTGGGTTAATGGTGTTAAGAAATTGCTATTTTAGTTTGGTTTTGGAGAAGCATGGTACAATCAGGGTGAAGGTTCCGAGACAAGCTTCATATCACTTTTTAAACAGAGATGCAAAGATATTGATCAGCAAAATTGGCAAGAAATTTTTAACAATTCGCTTAAGCTGGAAACTTACAGAACTTTTAGGTTAAACATATGCTTTGAAAACTATTTAGATGTAATTGATAATGTAAATGTTAGATCTGATATGGTAAGATTAAGATATCCAGCGCATCCACTAATGATTGAAAAGGGTAGACACCTGAAACTTAGCAGACCAGAAAGGTTATGCCCTCTCTGTGTTAGGACATATGTCGAGTCAGAATATCATTTTGTTACCGAATGTACATTCTACGATGACCTTAGGAAACGGTATTTGCCTGCATGGAGGAAAAAGATCTTTTTGGTCAACATGTAAACATGTTCAATTCACATTCAAGCGAATGACAACTAGAACAGGCCAAACTGACCGTTTTTATTGAATATTTAGTTCACCAGAATTGCGTTTTAGACGTCGGAATTTTCACATTGTTCCAAATGTATTTAAAATGGGAAGTCCTGTTTGCTGACGATTTCATTTTCGTGGTCAGTTGCTCAACGTCTACGAATGGGTTCCCAATTGAAAGAGTTGACGACGTCAAGTTCAGTGCGAGTGTCAAACCAAGAGTCGTTGTTCACAGACGCGGGCACTTTATTTTGCTGTTTGAAAACTGGACGGAAGTGTTGGCGCAGTCATATTTTGAATAGTGTTGTTTTCCGAAGTTACTGAAGGTGGAGGTTGTTGGAATTGGGGTACTGGTTGTTGAGACATGGTTGCCAAAGGACCTGGAGGCGGGGCTGTCACGCCTGGCTGAACGCTGCTTCCTGGTAATTTTGAAAGTGAGCTTGCAGGATTTGATGGCGGCAGCATCGAGGGAAAATATGTACCGGTCTGATAGCCGTATGGTGGTGGCGGAGTGATCGTGAACGACTGTGTGCCCGGATATGGTGGCATTCTGAGAACTTGTGGTGACGGTGGCATGAACTGGGGGTTCCCGCCGTAGTAAGAGGAGCACATGTAATACTGAGGTGGCAGATTTGTTGGGAGCTGTGGTTCTGCACTGTCTGGCGGAGGTGGAGTCATTACTTGTCCCTGAGTCCTCTCCTCTCTCCTTCGCCATATTTTACGGATGTTGACACAACTGATAATGCAGAGCACGATCTGAAATATTATCGTGCCACTGACGGCCATCTCGATTGCGCGGCGTGTTAATCCGCCTTCGTCAGAAAAGTCATGTTTAGCGACAACGGTGAATCTGATGTCCACGGTGCTAATCAGAAACTGAGCGATTCCTACGAGTATTCCGAATGCAGACGCGTACAACAGGATGCGCATTAGGCGGAGAGTTCTTTTCTTCATTGCAACAAAAGTCAAAATGGAAAGTGCTAGTGTATATGGTCCACCCCATAGTCCGTGGTAATATCGAGTGTTGTCGAAAAGGAGAAACACGACGACGGCTAGCACGATCGAGGTAACGGAGGACAGTAGCAACGCTACGCCTTGAAGTTGGAAATACACATAGTTCTCCTTAACGGTCCGCCGCACGTGGCTTTCCTCCTCATGGTTTTGAGTTGGAGTTGGAGAAACTGCATTTGCCGTGTTGTCCATCAGGGAATAATTTCTCAGGAGTGACTTTTTGTCTGATATGCGATTATTAACTTTAATCTTACTCGCATTTGCCTGAAACCAACGTTGCTAGACCAGGTACAAGACAAATAATTTTGACATGGCAAGATTCGCGTGACCCGAGAAAACTCCCCTTTAGCACCAAGTTCACCAAGTCTCAGTACACATATTGAAGCGAAGTAAGTATCCAGTGTTAGTATATGCTCAGATCGTCTTCCGCTTGGTGAGTAGACGAAAGTGATTGTTCTTAGCGTCATCGCTTATTGAAAAATATTGCTTGTGCCTCATTGGTTTCCAATTCAATTGCGTCAAAGAGCAAAATGTTTTTAATTGAAGATAAATTTTGGAAAAGCCTTCTGCGCGATAACACCGCCCGTTGCCAGGTCCCAACGCCCTACATCCCGAACTATCAAGGGTGTAAGTCTGGTCTCAAATAAGTCTAAGTCGTAAGTCCCGATTTACGACCATGACGCGTTCAGTTATCAAAAGTGTCTTGGCATTGAAGTCTTAATTTCTGGCCTTAACTCCACAAGGATCTGTGGTCTCACTGCCTGGCTTTCGGTGGAGTCAGTACTTGTCCCCGCCAAAAGTATGACACATATGACATTTTCAGATTTTATATTTTATACGCTGTTCTCTAAAACAATGTTAAAATTGCTTTTAAAATGTTCCACTTTCGCATGAGGGGTTATCAAAATAGGACTTAGATAAGTTCTATAAATTTCTTTTAAAGTTGCATTAAACGAAAAAAACCCAATTATTTCAAAAATCTGTTGCAGGGTTTTAAGATTTCGTCTTGAACATTGATATTATACGACTGAAACATGGTCATTTTATTGATCCTGTTTCTTCTCTATGAATGTACCTTTCATTGGGCATTTCGGGGGCAAAATCCTGGCTAATACATGCGCGCACCTGGGGGGTGGTTATTAGAGCCCNCCCCCCCCCCCCCCCCCCCCTTCTCCATATTTGACCAAGTGGGCAATTACGGTTCTTCTCAGAGAAACAAAAATTCCGAAGAAACGAGACAAAAGTCCACAGGAATTCGTAGCGAATGAACAACGCATGGGGTTGAACCTAGTAGGCCTACACCGTTTTTTTTTTTTGTTTTTTAGTACTCAGCGTCTTCTCAGTTATTCCAGTAAAAGGTCCACATGACCGCGAAATTTTAGGCTGGGTACGCGCATGTGATCCTCTGCCTTTAATTGGCCCCCTAAATCAAAATTCTGGATCCGCACCCGGAACCTTTTCACGCGGGACGTGAGGTCATTTTTTCCTGGGCTAAAACTTCTTCATATTAAATTTAGACCACGTGAAGGATAGCTGGGGTCATTTTTCACGGGGTCATTATGTAATGTTACACCGGCTCGGTTGGGTATATTTCCACTCGGTTTCCAGTGGAAAATTCTGTATTTTGGGTAGATTGGATGCGCAATGCAGTCGTACAGGTTTGATATTTTGGTTACTATGCACTTTACTTTTTTGCGCAAGTTTTGAGTCACAAAACAAAGAGCTCGTACACATGTAAGCAAGCAGTGAGTGCAAATCCACAAAATTTCCAATATTAACTTTATACAGAATTTCTTAAACGCACACTTTTCATTGTTCACAGTCTTTATTCCGTTACGTTCGTACTTTCAGAACAAAACTCTACTCTCAACTGAACATAGATACAATAACTGACCTAGCGACATATTAAAAAGACACACAATACTTCGAAACATACTTGTTTCATTCTCAAGTGAAGATAAAATGACGCAGTAATGCCACCACAGACCATAAGCTGATGACACACACAGTGAAACAAGTATGTTTCGAAATATCGTGCGTGTCTTTTTATTATGTCGCTAGGTCAGTTACTGCATCTATGTCCTGATCAGAGTAGAGTTTTGTTCCGAAAGTACGAACGTAACGGAATAAAGACTGTGAACAATGAAAAGTGCCGTGCGTTTTACAAATTCTGTATAACCGAAAACTTGCTCCCGAAGTACAGCCAATATCAACTTTAACATAAGTATAGATTTTGCAGGGTTATGTTTGTTTTAATTACAAAAGAAATCTGATTTTGGAATACATTAAAATGAGTTTTTAAAGCAGTATATATTTCAACAGAGAATACATTATTCACTTAGATGTACTGATTTTGATGTCTAACGAGTAGGTTCGCGGGTGTAATCTTTCAGAACAAGTAAAAATTCATAGGATAGTCATTGATACCAAATACTTACTTAAGGTTATCTCCAACCTTATTTAGTGGCCTCCATTCTAACTCGTACATAAAAAAACTAAGCTTTGTCAACTAGTAAAAGCATATATTTTCTGAAATAACAAAGACCAGGAAATATGAATATACTTTTTCGCAAAACGCAAGGTATTTTCTAATCATAAAAAATTGAAGTCGTATTCGTCTTTGTCAACGCAAAAACAAAACCTTTATATCAAAAATCCTAACAAACAGCCTCGTCACTAGATAATAGCATATCATGGTCAATAATTATCTTTTAATTGATCTTATATGGTCTCAATCACCAAGACTGATGTGGAAACAACACATAATCGCTACGCCTAGTGGCAGCACGTCTAAACTCCATGGCCTAATCAAAAAACCGCCATGACTCAAAGGCAGGACCAAAAAACTTAACGGTTTGGCTGTAAGCATAACACTGCGAGCCCACCGACTTTCTGATTGATGCCGCAAAGCTCCCAGTGTTTTCGCCATTTTTTCCTGTGTAACGCTCTCCAATGTGGCGTCATATCGACAACGCAAACAGCATGCATCCGAGTAGCGCGCGCCCGGTCTATGCAATGTCTATGATTGAACCATTGTAAAGGGCAAATGTTACTCATGTTGTGAAGAAAGCAGAGTCCAATCCTGCCTTTGATCTACTACCCCATAAACTTTCATAGACCAAAAAGTAGGAAGTGTTAGGATTTTTAATAAAAAGTGGGAAAAGCAGAAACACGCCAGAAAGTAGGAAGAGCTTGGAAGCCTGTGCCCGGTTGCATGAAACAGTCCCTAATAGAGACTCAGCTAAGTTCCCCAAATCTACTGCGCATTTGTGAGCTTGTGAAAACACTGATTATTCCTTCTTATGCTGTTGGAGTCTCAATACTAAGTCAATTTTTGACTTTGATACAAATCGAAAGTAAACTATAACTTGAATTCTCATTATTATTGAAAATAAGAAGTTATCTTTCCATGCAACTCACCTAATTTAAGAACCGAGTCCCTAATTATTATAACTTAATTAAGGGCTGTTTTTAGTTATATTATTAGAAAATGTCATTATTCAAAGACGACCTCACGATGAAGATAAAGTGATAGACAAATATAACATCTGTAAGTGAAGAACGAAACAAATACACAGAAGATTTAGGGAACTCTACCGAGTCCCTATTTGGGACTGTTTCATGCAACCGGGCACTGAAAGCCTATATACTGACGAAGCAAGTTCTTTGATTACTTCAAAATCAGCCAATTGCGTTGCAACGACGAATGGATTTTTAAGCCAATGCTGCAACACCCGTCTACTTATTGACCCTAGTTCCAGAATGAAGATTTAACAAAAGTATGTAAAAATGCAGAACTTTATTATAACAGTACAAAAATCACACCTGGTCCAGTTTAAATAAATATTTATCTGTATTTACACATTTACAGTACAAGACAAAAGTAATCCCACAAATACGGTTTCTCCCATCAAGATGGCTAACTGTCCTCAAAAATGACAGAGCAATATTAGGGTCACCAAAATTTTAATAAGAGAATGGCCGACTCACCTAACAAAATGTAGGTCTCGAGGGAAAACTGCTCCGATGATGAAAACAGCTTCCCCCCAACGGATGAGACAGGGAATTCTGGGACATTTTGTCTGAATACCTTTGGCTTGTAATGTACTTGTAATTACTTACAGCTTCACTGTTCAATGTTGAGCTAAATTGGTAGACATCAGGATCACAAGATGTGGGTTTGTTAATTAATACATTATGATGCCCGACTGTTGACAGAAGACAGCAACAGTGTCCAATTCATCAGTCCTGCTTGATTTGTCATTAAGGTTCCCTCAGTCTGCCAATAATACAGAGCAGAGCATATCTGCTGCCAGTTGAACAGGAAACCTGCACCCAGCCTCATGAGCCTAACCAGACCACCAAGTGCTCGATGTCAACATACCACGCTCAAATCGATATCAGCTCTGCCATTATTAATGCCCCCATGTCCTACTTTTTATATTCTTGACTGGCTTATATAAAACGCCTCTAGATTTGAGATTGAGAACCATTTTTCTTCCAGCACACATAATTTAGGTTCTACAGGATAATATATGGCTGAAGATTTAAAGAGTAAATATACATCTGAGGCAAAGTAAATGTATACAATGTAAAGACTTCACAGGTTTGGTTGACACCAGAGAAGTGAGGTCCTCCAACAAAATGACAAGTGTGAAGAGATGGACAGTGTAGACCAAATCTTTGTGTGTGGAATAGCACAAAGACTGCCTTAGCAGGCAGAACACAGTGTGAATCTGATGGTGCCACACACCTCCAAGAAGCTGTTCTATTTCATGAAACAACGGAGCATATATCAACCAGTGAACTAGTTGTACATGAATAGACAAAATCAAAACTGTCTTACTATACATATATAAAAAATGGCAACATCTTGTCAACACAATCTTGTTTAAATTTGTGGAATTAGGGTAAAAATAAGAAGGCTATCAGAGGAATATTGCACAAAAAATGTCGCCCAAAAGTCTGAAGAAAAACTAGTCGCACCGTGTCTGAGACAGAAAACACAAAACAAGGCAAAGCATGAGTACAGGAAGTAAAAACACATGATCAAAATTTCACCAACTCACGACCAACACTGACACTTATTTCTTGAAAACTACAGAAAAGAAGATATGGATGTTAGAAATATATGTAAGATCAGTTACTAAGGACGAGTTCAAACATTTCAGCCGACCTTCGTCAGCAACTGAGGCACCCATGGCGCTTGTATCTTAAGTAATAGTTGGTTGTACACGGGAGCTGAGTTGACAAGTAGATCACGGTTCAACGACGGGGGGAGGGGGAGCTGAGTACGGATCTTGATAGACTCGTTGACCTTCCGTGAGTGCCAATTAGACTCACTGCCAAATATGTTGACATTCTCCATTGAGACGGAATGGCCGCTCACAATCATGTGTTCACCGTGAGTTGTAAGTTTATCCAGTTTCTTATGTTCTTTAAGTCTAGCGTCCATATTACGGTTGGTCTCTTCTATGTATCTATGTATGTGTGCGAGGGGTCTTGGTCACTCAAGGTTTTATAAACAAAGCACAAGATTGTTAATGTTTGCCAACAGCTGTCGGGTCTGTGGGTCAGACCAGCCGACTATGTAACATTCGAATTCATCTCCTAGTAAGTGAGCTTGCATATATTTTTAACACGACTTTAGGAGACAATGAAAAAACTATTCCACCACAAGATATGGATGACAGGCAAGGCATTGCCCAAATCACATTTATATGACTTTAAACAATAGCGTCATCGTCTTGGTTCTTGCTCTGATTGTACGGGTGTGGTAACAGGGCTGTGGTGCTGCAGGTGCTGTTAAAACTAGACCCGTCTGTTATAGGAGTGCCTGGGAGGGAGATGGGGTCAGGCATTAGAGGGTTCACAGTTACATCCAGATCATGGGTGTCTTCACGTTCCTCTTTAGAGTCGAAGATCACATTTGAGAGTGGTGGGATGGGCTTCACTGCGTCTTCATCCTCCTCGGGGGCATCAACTGAAACAGGAACAAGAAAAATGCCACAAGACTAAATAGTCGGTCCACATGAACGCAACCCTGCTGTATTAATCCTTAAATTTCATGGCAATGCGATGATATCCAAGTTTCCTTTCAGCAGATATTAAGATTAGATATGACCCTAGAAAAATGTTCACTTCAGGCCAGTTTTGGAAAATCCTAACTCAGAAGTGCCTGAAGAGTTTCACATTGAACTGTCAGACATTATTCTTGATTATTCTCCAAATTCATGTTAGGTATTGTTTTACCAATGTTTCATTTTTGCATGAGGGACTATCAAAAATTAAGACTTTCATGATTTTCACGAAAAAGCTCATAAGTTGCATGAAATTAAAATGAAAACTGTACAGTGTTTTTGAGAATCTATATTGAGCATTTACATTAAATGAAATTGGGTCATGTAAATGATCCTGTTGTTTTGCTCTGATCGTGCCTTTTTGGAAAATTTACTAAACAAAAGCAATGCTGGGGCGTTGACATGCGCCCACCATGCATCGCATATGATATGTCTCTAAGGGCCACCAGGAAGTGCTGCAGTAGCGGATCCGCCTGAAAATTTAACAGTGCCACCACATTGTCATCACAAACCTCTGTGTTAACTTTAATTGAAACCCTTTACTTGGTTCTCTACATGTCAACACCCTCACACAAAATGGGCATTGGGAGGCACAGCAGTTGTCAAATCCAGGTGAAAATCGTAATGGCGCAATCTCAGACTATACCCCTGTGCCAAGTTTCCATGAAATCTGTCAATCGGTTATTTAGATATCATTCGGAAATGCTCTTTAATACCCCAAACAAAATTTCAAAAGCCCAACGGCATGTAGAAAACTTAATGGCAACTAGGAGGTGCTAATTAAGTAGTCGAATCCGCAACAAAATTGAAATCCTTCACTTGGCTCTCTACATATCATCCAGAAACGTAACCACATTTAGCCACTAGGAGGCATTGCCGTAGTTGAATCTGCCCGAAAATTTAAAGGTGTCACTGCATTGTCACCAAAAACCTCAGTGTCAACTTTCATTGAAATCCTCACTCGGTTCTCTACATATCATCCGGAAATGCTCTCACACAAAATGGCCACTAGGAGGCACTGCAGATGTCGAATCCATCCGAAAATCAAATGATGTCAGCGGAATCTCATAATATTCTTCTGTGTCAAGTGTCAATGAAATCTGTCAATCAGTTCTTCAGATATCTGGAAACACTCTTCCACTAAACAACACTTGAAAATTGTCATCACAAAGCTATGTGTCAACTTTCCTTGAAATCCTTCAATCGGTTCTCCACATATCATCAAGAAATGCTCTCACACAACATGGCCACTAGGAGGCACACCAGTCAAATCTGCCCGAAAATCAGACGGTGCCGGCGCAATCTCACAATCTACCCCTGTGTCAAGTTTCAATGAAATCTGTCAATTTGTTCTTTAGATATCATCTGGAAACGCTTTTCCCCCCAAACAACACTTGAAAAGCCCACTTTGAAGACAAAATGGCCACTAGGAGGTACTACAGTGGTCGAATCCCAAGGAAAATTTAATGGTGCTGCCGCATTGTCATCACAAACCACTGTGTCAACTTTCATTGAAATCTGTAACTCGGTTCTCCACACATCAACAAAGATATTTAACTAAATGTACACTCATGCCAATAAGGTCCCACACAACCTTGACTAACTCATGACCAGCAAGGAACTGTGGCAGTGACAAATGACGCAGTACAAAAACAGGCAACTTACAGTAAATGTAGCTTCATATACGAGCAATGACATGAGACTGATGTGAACACTGCCAGCACTATGCTGAACGGTTAATACACAGACTTCGTGTTAGTATGACTCCTCCACTTACCCATGCACTGTTCATCTGTGTGGTGTGACACTTCCACTACTGGCCTGTCACAAGCAGCCTCAGCACCTAACGCAACACCATCCTCAACCTTATCAGTCTGAAAAACAAACCACGAAACTACCATAGTCGTCCACATTAATGACCAGAGGGTTTAAAAAGGGGATGTGCCACGGCATAAAGTCAATCATGTTGGTGGAGGGGGTATGTTTACTGTTTACTCCTAACAGTTGATTAGGGCTAACACCCGACACTCTTTGCATTTTATATAAATGACTTAACTCTGGATATTAAAAAACTGGGTAAAGGTGCCCATCGTGGCCCGAACAATATTTCTGTGCTTCTTTATGCTGACGATATTGCACTTTTGTCTGAGAATGAAAATGGCATGCAAGATATGTTTTAAACAACTGGTGTAAAAAGTGGAGAATGGTTGTGAACATGGCAAAAACTAAATATGTTGTCCATTTTCGAGCTAAGTCTATGCCTAGAAGCAATTTTGAATTTATTTTGAACAGTGTCAGCAGTTATAAATCCTCATACAAATATTTAGGCTGTATTCTGGATCAACACCTTGACTTCAAAGAAAACTTGAATACGTTATCTAAAGCTTCTGGTAGAGCGTTAGGAAAGATATGCTCAACATTCTGTGATAACAAGAATCTAGGATTTGAAACGTTTAAAACATTATTTAATTCGAGTGTGGCACCAATTTTGGATTACGGGTCATCTCTTTGGGGTTACAAAAATTTTGGTAATGATGAAAATATCCAAAACAGAGCTATGCGTTTTTATTTAGGGGTCAACAGATTTACATTGCCACTCGTGCTGTTAGTGGCTATATGGGGTGGGACTCCACCGAAAATAGATTTAAATTGAATATGCTGCGACTTTGGAACAAACTAGTAACCACAAGTGGTGATAGGTTACTGAAGAAGGTATTTCTATGGGACTACTCTGTTGGTAAAAAGGGTTGGATATACAGAATCAAAAATTTGTTTAACATAACTGGCATGCAATCCTGTTTTCAAAATTTGACTACTTGTAACATAGCAGATGCTAGAAACAAACTATTTGAATACGCGAAACATGCTCGGGCTGAATCTGTTGTAACAAAACCCAAGTTAAGAACCTACATTTTATTTAAGCACGAGTTTTTAACTGAGCCGTATGTAAAGATTAATTTTTCTCATTCTGAGCAATCTCTTCTGGCTCAGCTCAGAGCAGAGGAAATCTCCCATTGCACTTGGAAACTGGTCGTTATGTAAACACTCCTGTACGTGAATTCTTTGCTTGTGTTGTGATTCTGGTTCTGTGGAGGATAGGCCACATTTTGTGTTTGATTTTTCTCTTTACAACTCACGAAGGTCTATTCTGTTTAATAATGCTTCACTTTAAATCCCGAACTTTGCAGATTTCAGTAGATTAGATACGTTAAAACTGCTATTTCAGTATTTCCCAAGGCAATTTGCCAAATATATCAAGTCTGCTTTAATCTGAAATTAGAAACCGACGCATTTATGGTAGGCCTACATCTGAGCTGTGTGGTCAAAGCATAGATTATAGTCTGTGGTTAAAGTGACTCATAAGCCCAACTGGGCTGGGTACTTATCTTTCTTATGAATGTTATACCTATATCTGTTTGATTTAATTGTACTTGTCACTACAATAAATAAATACATACATACTACAACACCTATGTTTATGTCGGACTCCTAAGCAAATGAAACATGAGAGTGCAGGTATATTCCCAAGCAAATTTAACACAACAATGCTAGAACACCGACTTGATTTAAATAAATAACCAAATACTGGCACTAAGCACTCATATTTAATGATGTTGTGTCCACATACCGTGGACATCACTTTGGCAACTCCAGTTTTGAAAATCACGTAGACATAGCCTTTTAGTGACACATTAAATCAGCAATGCATCTGTTTCATATAACAGAGAATAGAAATCTTAACCCCACTGCTGAGCTAAGTCAGTGGGATACAGACACAACAGTGCTAAATAAGAGTCGTTATTTCCAGTATTCGATTTAATTTGTTATCCAATCACATGGCAGGCATTCAACAAGATCCCATCGACTGTGGGTGGGCATCGAGATGAGCAAATGAAGTTTAAAGCGAAAATATGACCAGAAGGTAGATATTGCGCTGGACGTTGGTGGTGACCCGGTAAGTGTTCCTAAGGCTTGGTCTCGAGTCACATTTTATCTAATATGTACCACCACAACAATCCCTCTCTTACACCTTATTTTCATTCCCACATACAACGATAACTTTTCTAACAAAACATACTCCTCTCATGACCCAGTCTCTTTTTCAAGAAAAAACACATTCAGGTTTTACTGAATACTTTGAAGTGATGTGGATATGCAAAATTACAATACTCTATTCATCTCCGGCAATGCATTTTTATTTCACACAGTATCTTGTTAGAGGACACTACAGGTGATGTTTACCCAAATGTTTACCTCTACAGTTTCATTAACAACTTCCACCGAGTCAGTGACTACATCAACCTGCTCTCCTTTCACTGGACTTCTCTTTTTTGCAGACGATCTTCGACTGTAAAGAAAATGGAAACATTACAACACAACAGTACGAACAGTAGTCACAAAAATGAGGAATATCCTCTCATCATTTCAACAGTCTATATCTTCCTTACCAATCTTCCACAAAACTAGACTGACTTCAATAACATTTATGAGGTTTTTTGAAAACACATTTTGGTTTAGTCCATAGATGAAACTTTTCCCCAGGAAGTACTGAATCCAGTTTTGAAGACCAACTGTGCATTGCATTTAGCATATGTTGCCTTTTGACATAGATGTTATCATTCATCCAGGTGTCAAATTTAAAATATATGGCTAATGGTCCATGGCCTTACAGTTGTCATTGACAAACATTAGCAGAGGGTGTCGAAATTTTTGCAGGAAGAAAGGGTCATTAATTCCAGTAGAAGGAGCTGGGTGGCTCCACAACATCGGGAAGTTTATTTTAAAGTAAATCCAGTAGTCATGAGTTAAATTTTTTAACATATACATGCTGCATTTGTTTGCATAATCACATTCATATTTTTAAATTGCAACCACATTAGTTCACTGAAACGGAGACACGAATTACAGGTATCTATGCTCACCAATAAAACACACAAACATAAGACTATAGAATGATATTTGAAAAGAAAACCCAGTAAGTTATGTAGAAACAGGAAAGCTTGGTCACTAAGAAAGTCTATGTGACACATTTATACCTAGAGCTTGAAAAATAAAGAGTAAAAAACAGAAAAATTTTGTGTGCATTCCACTCAGGGTGAGCTCGTCCATCCACAAGTTGGTGTACCTTTAATACCGACGGCCACATTACCAGTATGCAGTGTCTGAGATACATTTACGTTTCAGCTTCTTGCCATTTAATTTACAAGCTGGGCACTAGCATCATAATTGATCTCCCCTTGTGAAGTGAGTTCAGCGTTGAGCTAAATCAGTACATTAGAACACAACTACTGACATAATTTGGTTATGACATATACTATTATATCTCCTCCACATTATTGTTATTTGGTTATGACGTATACTCTATCTTCTCCGCATTGCTGTTATTTTGCTGCAGCAAGCACAAGAACAAAATACAGTGGGAGCAGTACAAGCACACGTGCCCATGGTTGTTGTTGTCCTTGGAATCTTTCACTGGCTCCATCTGTTGGCCAGACATGACTACCTCTGGCGTGCCCCGCCCATCTTCTACTGCGCCGACCTCGGTGGCGACGCGAGTGGTCTCGCACTCTTCGTGAACAATGGAGCCTCTTAATGATGTAGTGCCCGCAGAGGAAATTCTAGAGAATAAGAGACCACACCATAGCACAGCACTCCAAGGCAGGAGAGGTTAGACAAGATAGACACGTGATGACCATACTGCTTGAAGAAAATGGAAAAAACACAAAATTTTTAAGCGTGGTTGCAACACACAGCGTGAATGGAGAGAAAGCAACGTAGTCAAAACACAGCCCATGGACAGTGCTTCAAACACATAAATTTGTATTAAGACGTGCACACATTCAGTGGTGTGTAATTTCTCAGAACCACTAACGTGAAAATTATACGATATCATCAACTTTGCTCCATAACCTTGTCAATTTTGGAGTGTTTCAAGTCATGAGAGTTCAATTCTTCATCCAGAGGTCATGATTTTCCATTTTCAAAAAAAAATCTGTTTTAGCAAACATAAAACTCCTTTTTCCCAGTTGGTAACTTAGTAAATACATTTTAACTATTTCAAGGCAATAAGTACCTCAAAATGACATGGGAATTGCCTTACTTTACAATGAATTATACAGACGGCTGTTGTTTTACCAAGAACTTGCTGCATGTCATGTTGATTGTTTCTCAAACCAGTAATAGAGCAGCGCTCCCTTCAGAGACAATGAACAACTAATGTCTGCTGCAAACAATGGTGGATAGATGTGGGACTGCAATTGTGGGGTTTGATGGCTTAGTCTTAGCTTGTGGTAATTAAAAATAAAACAAAAAAGTTACAATTACGATATTGACTACTAATGAAATACTTAGATGAATTCCATTCCAAAAATCTAATTCCATGAAAACTTCTAGAATTCCGTCAATTTTCCACTATTGCGGAAAAACAGGGTATCTTTTGGTGTATTAAATAGACTCTCACAGCCACGCTGACCGGTAGTAGAAAGAACTGGGCCATTGCATTGGTTTGGGCAGTATTATGGAAATATTTGATGACAATGTTATGATACAGATTCTAGATATGAGAAAACGCAAGGTCTCATTATCACTTTCAGGGGCTTGGAAATGAAGCCTTGTACATTTTGGAATGTTGAGATATTAATTGCAAAGCAATACTTCGCAAAGCAAGCAGGTTGAACATAAATTTCGCAAGCATACGAAGTGCAGCAACTCATTACATGAGTTACATTACTTCTTTTAAGTAGCACAAACATTTGATTGTGGCCACAGATATAAGACTGTTCTTAACGTATTCCTTTGGGATTCAGAAGTGTTTTCTGGTCTTCTGAAGAACTGACAGAAACTGATTGAGACAAGGCGTCACTTACTGGCCTGTTCAGCTTTGAGTAAGGAACACGGGAGACCACTCACAACAGCTGGCCTACATCAAAAGTTAATGTTCGCCAGATAGTTGGTTTATGGCAACCTTTAATAATTACCACGACTGGCAAAACACACACGAACATGAAACCTTAAGTAGAGTCACAACCAGCAAGCAAATTTTTTAAACTACTTTAGATAATGACATCAGCACAAGAGTATGTGTTTGTGCACATCTAAATGACTAACACAACTACTGCCACACTAAAATTCCTGTTGTTGATCACAATTTACAAGGTCATTACAAGGTCATACCTCTTGGCAGACCTCCGCCGTTCTACATGAGGACTTCCTGTTGGTGACACTGGTCGACGATTACCTGGGGAAAACGAAAACATTAAGCCGGTTGGAAGTAATTTAATGTTGTACCATCAAGGTTTTACTCGCGACAGATTGGAAACTAGAAATAGGAAATTCTTCTAATCGCAACATCTCTAACATCCAGGATAGTTCACAATGGTCAATTCCATATCCACTCCACAGGTGGAGCTAATGAAGAAAGGTCCCTAGTATCTTTATCATATGAATAGAATGAGGACAAACCATGGAAAAAATGTAAGCACTTCTGTCCACAGTCACAACTATTATCTCACTAGAGCCAGTCAGAGACTCTCCCAATACTCATTTTTTCCACAGATGACAGGTGATAGTGCAATGTTCGTCAAGAGGTTACCCAAAGACTTGGAGAAATCCCATTTTAGAGCAAGGAAATGCAATTACACATTGGGGAATATCTCAAAATTTTAAAACGATGAATGGGTATGTACACAATAGCATTCCTAAAATTTCTAAAACTTGAATACAGACAGACAGTCATCTGTGTCACTTCATGAACAAAGTTGTGCAGCTGTATAAAAATGTAGTCATCTGCCAGCCAAGCACTGCCAGGAGTTTATGATGACCAAACTGCATAGTATGCTTAGTTTTTAGCACAACACTTCAGGACACAAAGCATCCATTGTGCAAAAATTGAACATAAATTGACCATACTCAACAACATCTTGTTCACAATATCTTGATCAACAACATCTTAAATCAACAACATCTTGATCAACAACATCTGGATCAACAACATCAGTCAGTTATGTTGCCAGAGTGAAGACAACAGAATGCAGGGCAACTGTAAGACTGTGGGTAACATCAACTTTATTCATTAGGAACAATGGCCGAGTACATGCCAAGCAGACATTGATCATGCATAAACAATGGTGTAAAGTGTTGTTGAACACGACGTTTCATTTGTAATTGGAAGCAGGCAGATTTCGTGGCAGGCGTCAATTGATGTAAAAGATGACCCAGGCTCATGGCAGTGAGGGAAGCACAAAAAAGCGAATATTACAGACTTCATATTCAAATCACATTTAAAAAATGCAGTCTCTCATGAGCCATGTTGAATATGATGCCTAACGCGTGATCAGCCCACCCTCAATTTATTTACGTGATATTTAAAATGAGGGTGGCCTCTTCAGTGATAGCACTGCTTACCAAGAGGGCCCAATTACAGCATTTATCTATTAAGGTCATTCAAAATAAATGAAATGTCATGTTCAACAAAACTCCTCTGAAGGAAGATTTGCTGCTGCAATACTCTAATACAGTAAAAGTCTATATATAAGCCATTCGTGAGTGACAAGAATTAGTATAGCTATATAGTATCATGGAAGGCAAAATCAAAGTAGAGCCAACACGTTTTTATGCGCTGTAGTGATTTGTAAAGTTAGACTTAAGATGAATATTTTCCATTCTATAGCTTTCCTTAACACGACAAAATCCCACTCAATATTCATGGAGTTTACTAATGAATCACCAGTCATCTCTGAGATGAGTCAATAGTGCCATTTCCATGTGAATATTAGTAGAAGTAATCCCCCATATTTTTCAAGTAAATTAAAATTTTTTACTGGGATATTTTTACACGGGGACACAAATTTGCCGGGATTCCGAGTTCCACCAAATTTTGATGAATTAATACTGGGAAAAAATGTTCATGACTAACGTGATTTGTTGATTCAAATAAAATTTATGTATCATAAAACCACCAGTGTAGGTTACTTACTGCACTGACTGTAATGTCAGAGTTTGTCAATGGGGGGGGGGGGNGGGGGGGGGGGGCAACTTATGAGTAATACAACTGGCCCTTAGCTAATGCTTTCAGAAGTGGATAGTATCAAACTGCCAGACACAAATCGTGGTTCGACCTCATACTACACTACAATTTTCCACGAGTTCACCAAGATGAAATTTTCATTTCCCAAGATATAATTTCCACAAAAAGTAGACCTATGTTAGTTATTTTCATTAATTATTGCCCCTGAGGTGACCCACAAAATGAAGGTTTTTGTTTTATTGTATTAAAGTTTCTACACACTTATTGTCCACGAGTTTTCCATGCATGGAAACCATATTTGTTACTTTCAGGGTTTTATGTGATGCGTCCAGGCAATGCCAACACTTCATTAAAGGTTACGTCACTTTTAAATTTGTAAACTACTAGGCGCTCTGAAGATATGTGTTTTTCAGATAGTTTCATGAAGCACGTCTCTTTGACAACCAGCTTACAGACTCACATTTATTAATATCTTTTCTCTTAAGTAATACACAGCAGTGTCAAAGATGTTATTCCTTCAGGAAATAAAGGAAACAAAAATCTTGAGTTAAATGGCAATGACTTGATGAAAAGCAACCCAATCATTGATCGTATACAGCGAGGGTCTTGCCAATCAAACGCAATACAAAAGCTTCAGAACACTAAACAAATGCTTGTGTAAGTTGGTGGCACATTTTACCAAAAGGTACAACTGCAGACAACACAGGCTTCTTCCAATTCTGACTAGCTTTCTCAGAGACCTCCCATAATTTCCGCACACCACACACTCTTTTGTTGAAACACGGTGTAACAACTTACCAAAGCTTATTGAGAGAAAGGAAAGAACGTAAGTACGTATTATTTGAATTTATTCTTTGATCAACAAATTGAAGGGTGAAGCGAACTTCACAAAATGCAGAGACCTCTATCAGATACCACAGTGTACAGAGACAAACGACTAAGTATACACCATGTCTTGACAGGTTCAGATCCAGGCTCTCAAATATAAAGAACACAGCATCCAACAACTTGAGGCACACAATGACACCTCCCCCCCTCGGGACACTGCTTTGTATTATTATTTTTACATTGTCTGTTTTGCGATAAAAGAAACAACTCTCAAAACATCTAACATAGGAGCACATAACAACCTCAGCTCTAGTCATTTTTCTTCCATGATTCAAAATCTGTTCTTGCATCGAAGCATAGTAAAGATGCAGTTGCAATTGTCTAGACAATGCTCAAACCTTATGCCCAACATATCATTGTGCAGGTGCAGATGTCAACACACCAAGAAATGGAAGCTTCTTCTTGAGGTATTGTCAAATGTATTTTCAAAGCATTCACTCACACCAGCCATATATGACACTATCCATATTGTCTATAAAGTGCAGGTTTGTTGTTGTCATCCGAAATAACCATATTTTCTGTACAGTAATCAACAAACTGGGATCTAATGGATTAGCCAGGGAGGCCCTCTGTCCTGTAGGAATAACTTGCCATTGATGTTCTTAAAGGGCACGTGTGTGGTATACCAAAGTATCTCTCTCAACATGCTGCCAGGGACACTAGGTGGCGCTTTAGTGGAGTGATCATATACATGACATAATATTAGATCAACAGCATCCTTTACTGGGATGCTAGTAAAATGTGACTAGACATGGAGAGACGTGGGTTCCATTATCATAGTTTGGATGTCAACAGTTGGAGGTGACCAATCAACTTATGTCCTGTTCATCATGGTTTTTTAGCCTTCTCGGACGATGACAAAACTGTCCGATAGAAGAACCAACAATAATGTCCCAACACAAGAGTGTGCGTTGTTCCCAAATTATGAGAGGACTATCACGAAGACAGAATCGTCAGAACCCAGTGTTGTCTTCAATCGCACTTGTATTAATGCTTGCATAAATATACAACAAGGCTTAAAAAGACTAAACTTGCATTCAAAAGCTATTGCCCACTCACCACGCTTGATTGAGAGTAGTTTGTTTATGTCTGAAATGCAGTGGAGTAATCTACTGGAAAAAGCATTAATGCTCTTTTGCCAGGATAATGTTCAATCAATATAAATAATGATCTGGGCACATAGCCAGTCAAACAACATCAAACTTGTGAAATGAATCTCTCACAAAAGAACAAATGGTAGCTTAAAATGAGACATCGGTCCTAATCTGCATTCAGGAACCAGATGTTCCCCCTGAGGAAGTTTCTTATATACCGATTAATGGCCATCACTTTAAGCTACATTACCTTCATTTAGCTCTGTAAAACACTAAAATAGGCGATTTACATTCATAACATCAGTCTCTTAATATTCCTTATAAAAGCAGGATTCCATACCCTAAGTCACAGGCTATAAGACTGTACATGTGACAGTTTCAAGTCACAGGCAATATGTACATGTGACAGTTTCAAGTCACAGGCAATATGTACATGTGACAGTTTCATGTCACAGGCAATATGTACATGTGACAGTTTCAAGTCACAGACAATATGTACATGTGACAGTTTCAAGTCACAAGCAATATGTACATGTGACAGTTTCAAGTCAAAGGCAATATGTACATGTGACAGTTTCAAGTCACTGGCAATATGTACACGTGAGAGTTTCAAATTTGCAATTTTGGGGCTGGTTAACACTAATAAACTCTAGAACTCTTGTGTCACTCACTGATGGTTTTTATGTTCTTTTTGGTATGGAAATGGAATCCTAACACAAATACTATTACGAGACTAGTTTTAACACAGTAAAATGCCAAATTCGATTTTCATTTGTTAGCCAGCCAAACTGGGCGAAATGCAGATTTAAACAAAATATCAAATTGTCACAGACTGAAGTCTTCAGAATCTAATACAAATTAAACTACGTTTTAAATTCAATAATTATTGAAAAGCAAAAAAAAACAGATATTCTGACAAAATGTCACTACCCAACGTATATCTAAATCAGGTAACCTATAATAAAAGAGACAATGACAAAGGGTCCACAGTCAAAGTTTACTAAGAGCTCAACACTATCAGCCAGAGCACTAGATGTCAGCTCACTCAAAGTTCTATAAATACAGTACCAGATGAAACAAGAGTATACAAAAACAGGCACCCAGCGCCCTCAGTAAAAACACTTTAAAGACCCAACATGGCAGCCAGACGGAAGGCCACCAACAGGGATCTGACTAATACAAGTTTGAGAAACGTTAAGATGGCAGGAGTCTAGGAAGTAAGATTATAAAAATTTCAATGTCACAGTGAGATCACATTAATCTGTTAATATTGCACGTGTCTCTTTTTACAATATGTGGATAATGTTAGAAATGAAATTCATCTTGATTTACAAATATCAAGATCGCAATAAAAGTTTCAAACATAAATATACTTGAACATGATCATAGACCACATAAACAAAACTAACTATTCTGAAATATACAAAGTAAATGAACACACTATACCTTCCATTAAAGGAGACTGCACCAGGGGTCCATTGAGAGCCTCAATCAATGTTACTGCCTCATAGCCGGGGGGCACTCCTTCTTGACTCACTGCTGGTTCATCACTTTCCGCAGGCTGCAATGATTTAACTAACATATTGAACATATCAAAAAATATAAGGCAAAGCAATACAGGATCAGTCAGGTACAACATATTTCAAACTAAGCTGGACAGTGTCGGAATTCGAGAAAGTTTCGACGAACAAAACAGCAACTAAAGTTATATATTCTTTTTGACTAGAATATTTCAATTTCAGAAAATTTAGGACAAGGTCCTCAAAATTGCAACAACTTGCAAGACCATTTGCAAATAAACAATAACTGGTTAGGCCATATAACCTCACATTAAACTCTAATGCCATTTTATAGCGACAAATGATTCTTTAAAAAGTTTGGAGTATAGGGACGCAAAAGACAAAGGACACAAAAACAATAGAAAGGCCACTAGGAAGTGCAATGTAGGTCAAATCAGTCTGAAAAAGGGCCCGTGCTGTTTTCTAAGAGATGGCAATTTATTTGCCAAGTTTCATGAACATCCATCAAGGAACGCAAAGAAAAACAAAATAACTACTTGGCGGCTCTGCAGCAGTAGTTAGATTTGTGTCAAAATCCACATCATTTGTACTCAATCTCCTCAATAGTTACGAGCCATATTTAAGAAGACCCACCAAGGACCTTGTATAAAGATACAGAGGAATATGTAAAAATGGAATTGCCAATAGGGGGGCCCAGTTATAGTCCAATCCAACCAAAAGTCGTCCCCATCATAACACTTGACAAATTTAACAAAGTTCCTGCACAGGTTTATGAGATGCAGCTTCAGATGCAAAGCAAACACAACTGCCACTAGGAGGCGCCACAGCAGTCAGAGCCGTCCGAAAATCACAGTCGGTCCTCCTCTTCACAGTAGGAACACATACACCAATTTTCATAATCATCCTTACAGAGATTTGGCAGATAGCAAGGCAAAAACAGACTCAAAACAGCAAAAACGCCACTAAGTATACAAAAAAACCATCCGGAAGCAAGAAGCTGGCATCTCCTCAATAGACACCTATTAGATACCTACTTGCCAAATTTGATGAAAACATGTGAAGGAAATCTAAACCTACAGAAGCAAATGCAAAAAAATAAAAATTGCCAGAAGACACATCAGTAACTAGTTCCGTCCGAAAATTTTCCCGTGTGGTCCTATCCACGACACGAACATGTGCGCAAAAATTTCACAAACTTCCATCAAGGGATTTTGGAAAAATAGCAGTGGGCATCAGCAGCATGGGCAGACAGGCATAATGTACTCACACAACAGTATACATATACGTGTGTGGGCGCATAAAAAATCTCAGCTTTAACAAGCATACCTCTGGAGCATTAGGCAGTTTCTTCCTCATTGCCCTGACTTGCAGCAGGGCGCGAAACGGCGACCTACAGATGGGGCAGTTGTTAGCTTGGTAGCGCAGCGAGTCGGCACATCCATTACACAGACACATGTGTCGACAGGGCAGGATCAGTGTGTCGCGTATATCACACATGCAAATAACGCACTCTGACCCCATCTCATCATAGTCATCCTCCTGCTGAGTCTGCAATGAGACATATGAAAACAGCCAAGTCAGGTACAAAGATAGACATATGCAGGGAAAAACAAATATTGACAACCTGTTTACACCAAAGGTTGCAAAAGGCAGTATCTTACTAAGTATTTGACGTTGACTTCCACCATTCTAGCTTATAATGGTGTTTAACATTCAAGACTATAAAGGGGATCAATTGATAGTTTTGAAAAAAAAGTTGTCAACTTTTATCGAAATTCATCAAGCTTAAAAAGGCTCAACCCAGGAAATAACAGATAAACATTATCGGTTTTAGTCGGTAACATCAACAAGCTTTACAACCCAGTATGAATCCTGGACTGCCAATGGGAAGATTGAGCCCAAAAATGGGACGGACAGACAACTGGGATAGACAGAGTTGTGATAGGAAGGATGCATCTTCTTTTCATTCGACGAACTCAGATAGCATTGATGAATGCCACTGCTGTGTCACGGTTCAAAACAGTGCAATTTCATTCAAGTTGCCATCACAGTATCACAGATGGATGCTCGCATGAAAACTAGAACATCAGATTTCATGTAAAAGGTAAATTCTGAAATTCTACATGATTGTACGGTTTGACCTTCATTCCACACTGACAGTTGCTGTGGCAATGCTAACGATGTCAATTTTGCCGATATTAACTATGTGTTAATAAATGAACCAATGCGACTACTATCAGAATCCTCTCCTCCATCTAAAAGTCCATCTCCTCATCAGAAGGTTTGCCTTCCTAATGTTGCATTATAAAGTCTCATCAATATAAAGTATCTGGTCTACACAGACGTAAACAGCATTAAAATAATTTGAAAATTACCTGAAAACTTTCCGCGTGGCATTTTGGTGAATTCTCAAATAAAAGTTTTGAAAACTAGTGTATCTATACATCCAGCCACTGGATTGTAGCCTGTGGCAGGTACAAGAGACGAGTATCTCACCTTGTTAGAGTCAGGCAACTTGTTCTCAATACCATAGATCTCTTGTAGTAAGTAGCACAAACCATCCACCATCTGTTTCTGCTTCAGTGGTTTCAATGTGAAGCCTTCTGATGTCTTCTCAATGCAGCCGAAGGTCATGTGCGAGTGGCCAATGTGATCTGAAGAGGGCGGATAGCACGGTGATTTCACTAAGGACCAAGGGGCATCACTTTCAAACATGGTAATAACAGGGCTGCCGACCCATTTGTACATAATCTGTAACCTTCGTGTTAAAAATCCATATTTTGTGAGTGAAAGCTTGCATGGTTTCCAATATTTTCAGAAAGTTAAAGTTTCAATCAAAATATGGTGTGATACACCTAAAGAAACAAAAAATTTCAGTTTTAAACCGTGTTCGTCCAAAAAAGCTGCATTGCAGGAAAGCTCGGCTCATCATACCCCGATGTTTTGGCTTTTGTGGTCAGCATGGGTGATTTCTCCCCACCAGACCACCGTTCAGCACATCTCCATATTTTGTAATTCTTGATCCATGCTGATGTTGTGACAAGGTTGTCAGTGCTGAAGTCAGCATGATGAAACATAGTCAATTCCTTTTCCCGTTTTTGAAATATAACCTAGATCCTAAGAGTTTTGGTCTCCAAAATTCTGCACTCAACATCTTGACACGATTTCCTAAGCAAATGGTGTCCCACAATACCATGTCAAGTAAGTGAATTTTTTATTGGTCAATGATTCGCAAACCAACTGCAATTGATCAATCACAAAAGGGAAATTCTGTGTGCAAATTAAAATTACACACTGTCACTCAGGATACGTATTATTAGTACGATGTTGTCCTCTCCACTATTTCCATATTTTCTCGTGTTTTCAGCCTGGATCTTCACCAATCTTGTACTTGGAAACTCTGATACATTTTAAGGCATTTTGACTTTCAGCTGATTTTTTGAGTTAGAGAAATAGATGCTCAAAATTCATAACATTTGAAAATCCATACATAGTCACAAGCTACACACAAACACGAAATCATTTAGCATGCAGTAAATATAGATGAAAGCTTCTAAACCATACAAGGTTAGCAGTAAAAAGAACGTCCTGCCCAAATAAGCATTTAAAACAGCTACTCCAGGTAGCATTTAACAGTCATAGCTCTTGACTTCAAGAAAGCTTCAAATGGCTATAAACCTGCCTTGCGCCAAACAACAACTTTTGATTTAGGGCACTTATTTGTTTCTTGATCAGATTAGAGCATTGATTGGGAACACTTGTCAGTTCCTTACAGCTTGAGATCAAGCTTGATATGTCGGCTTATTACAGTGTGTCCTGCACTGAGCTGTGTCCCAAGTACTACCTAATTGTCAGTTCCTTACAGCTTGAGAACAAGCTTGATATGTCGGCTTGTCACAGTGTGTCATTCTACGCACCGAGCTGTGTCCCAAGTGCTATCAAACAATCAGTTCATCTCTACACCAGAAATCCTTCCTCACCCAAGAAAGGAACAAATTGAAACCCATTTTTATAGTTGAAAGGTGTCTAAATCAAAGGCAGGTTATGGACGTCCAAAGGCAGGTTATGGACGTCCAAAGGCAGGTTATGGACGTCCAAAGGCAGGTTATGGACGTCCAAAGGCAGGTTATGGACGTCCAAAGGCAGGTTATGGACGTCCAAAGGCAGGTTATGGACGTCCAAAGGCAGGTTATGGACCTCCAAAGGCAGGTTATGGACGTCCAAAGGCAGGTTATGGACGTCCAAAGGCAGGTTATGGACGTCCAAAGGCAGGTTATGGACGTCCAAAGGCAGGTTATGGACGTCCAAAGGCAGGTTGGTAATCACTTTAATAACATAACTGATGACCACTTTTCAAGCATGTATCTAAGTAAAGTGTTACCTTCATCTTCTACCACACACTGTATAACCAAAGGGATGGTCTCTTTGTCAACTGAAAACTGCCACTAGAACAAAGCATAATAACCAGGATGGAGTCAGTGAACGCATGAAACAGTGTTCAACTTCCATTGTGCACTTATGTCATTACAATACAGAAATCTAAGATAAAGACACAAAATCTAACACTTTACAATACATCTCACTTTACATTTTAAGGACATATGAAACCATTTAAGCACACTTGCACTACTAAGTGCATTTACAAATTTGTGCTCGTTGTTAGTCACTCAAAAGACTTCTAGTCAATCCTCAAATGATGCAAAAATGCAATCTCAAGCAAACACAATTCAAGTCAATTTGACCAGGTATGCTATGCATATTATTTTATCTCAGAGCTTGATCAGGTTACAATGAACTTCAGTTACAGTGAACACTTTTGATAGGTCCGCGAGGCCTGTTGTAGCGAAATAAGACTGTACAACTGAAGGCGAGTCCATAGGCATTTGTATTTTTGCCCCTCTTCACTGATGTCCACTTTTTATGGGTATAGGTGCCTATACACCTTATTCACACAGTCACCATTTTAAAAGTCAGCCTCTTTGTAGGCTTTAAAAACAATGCATTCGGCGCTTAATCACAGTGCAAAGCACAATATTTTCGTGTGCCTCGTTATATTCATGTCTCAAATGCATCGTTTTTTAAACCAAAAAAGAAGCTCACTACTAAAATGACGAGTATGTGAATAAGGTCTATTATTATTTTCAATTGGCACTTCCGAGGTTCAAACATCATAACAAATTAACCGACTCAAAAGATCTTCTGAAAACTCGAGGAACCTAGAGGTAGGATAGCGAATACACTTACATCATCTTCTGGAAACAAGCCCGGTTGTATAATATGTGAGGATTGGTTAAACGTCTGATTGGCCCCTTTTTTGTAATGATAAGTCTCTGAATTCATACTGCTGTTCCGTGGGTGGTAGCTGAAAAACAATGGTCAGCCGATTCATGTTACAATCAAGGTAATGGTACTATATTTTCACAATCAAGGTAATGGTACTATAATAAAATGTCTGGCTGAAATCTGGAGACTGGCTCTCAAAATTTTCAAAGTGAACCAAGGAAATGGAAAGGTGAGAAGTGGGAACAGAACTAGTCATCGTGAAAAAGAAGCACATTGGCAAGATTTGATGAAAATTAATCAAGTGATTGACTGACGACAACATGGGTGTACAAACAAACAGCTGCCAGGTGACCTGACAGTAATCAGACTCATGCACACATTTGCTTTAACCAACAGGAACAAGAAAACAAGAACATCAAATTTCCTAGACTCTTTCAGATGTTATCTGGACAGAGAGGCAAACACCAAAAAAGAATGGAGAAAAAATAGAACTAGCACCTAAGGTAAAGAAGAGTCCAATTTATCTAAAATAGGTCATCCTGATCTAATCAACATATGTCAAGAAGTTCTTTCAAAAAATGGAAACAGTGACAAACAAATTGTCACTTGTAGTACACCAGAAGTAAAGTGACGCCAGCTAGACTCCAGCAAATGTCAATTTTATGAAACCTCACAGAGGAATTTCGGAAATACAGCCGAAGAGGTCAACAAATAATGTTAAAACATCAAACGGAGATGATGAAAATGTTCATCCACCTGTATGTTAGCCCGCACAAAGTTGGCATAAGTGAACTGGAACAAACCACACATCATATGCACTCACACTGCATGCCCATTCAATAGTTCCTCAGTGGCGAAGTAATACACAGTTACAGCGCATCGGACGTCACAATCAAATGTGAATTCAACATTGTACTTTGTGTCATCTGTACTCTCCGTGTCATCTGCAGGCCCTTCCTCGTCATTCTGCCGATTCTCTTTAACGTCTGCCGTTTCAGTTTCCTCAATGGTCTCCACACTAGTTAGACTGTCCGATGTTGAAGTGTTGTCATTCTTCTCCAGCTCAACATTTGCCTTGTCACTCACTACAGTAGCACTCTCTGACTCCACCACAGGATTGCTGTCCACTTCAGACACTCTGAAACATTGACATAGCTAGTTCAACTAAGACTCATAGCTACAAATGACAATCCAAACTGTACAGGAACTGTAGAGCGCCAGACATCACTGTCTGTAATAACGCATTATAAAACAACTGCGGGAGCTTTTCTACGTTCTCTAAAGCAGGGCTTGGAATGCCAAATGACAAAAAACGCAGAAATTTTTACGGCCCGACACATGCGCGCAGCCGGCCTTGAAAAAGTCGGTGTGGACCTTTTGCAGACAGAAATCGGGAGGACAAAAAAAAACAAAAAAAAACGGTACCACCTCCGGAAGCGTGCATCTGCGTCTGTCTTAGCTCGTCCGCCACTCCCGCCTCCAAACATTTTTGGCTCCATAGTCGTAGTATTTGACACCACGGTTTACAATCATAGGAGCCGCCATTGAGGAAATCCACCACGCTTTTCCCAGATGCCCCGGCAATGTTGACAATTTACGTTCAAACATAAAGAGCAACTTCCGCTTTTCGAGGTGAAAGTTGTCAGCAACGTGGCGGTAAGAAAGAAATTTGCCGCGGAAATTTTATATGAAATCCGATTTTTTTTAATACGCGGAAATATAATAAAATACACAGAAAGAACATTTGAAAAAAGCGGAAATCCGCGTTTCCACGGAAAATTCCAAGCCCTGCTAAAGAAGACGAAATATCTTCAAGACACCAGGAAATTAGGAGACTAGTTCACCATAAATCTTGGAGCTAACATATAACAGCGAAAAAATAATATCTCAGCAAAAGTCCTTGCAGTAATCTTTGTTATCTTGCTACTCAAGTCTTCACGTTCTGGTGTCAAGAGCAGTTTCATATCATGGGGACTTTTCTGGTACATGTGTTGTATTTATAGCTGGCAAAAATATCTATTGTAATCGTTCAGTAGTGCTTTGTTTCATTAGTGTTTGTAAGGACTGAACCACCAGTGAATGATAAAATATGCTGCATACTTGACAAGCCTGAGCGAGTCTTTCCTTATGTTGACCAAGCTCTTCAAAGTCTTTGTAGGTTCTCCAGGCTGCGGGGCTGGGTAGGGAAACTGCAGAAGTAATGAGGAAAGTATTACGGTTATATATAAATGCAGAAGCCTAGAAAATGTCCAATTTGGGCCAAATTAGGAGCATCATACCTACGAAATACCTGATCAGATTCACAACAAACTTTCAGGCATTATGCTTTACGTACTGTTACAGTACCTTTATGCTAGAACACTGTATATCATCCTTGAACAAGCACATACATACATTTGAGATGTGTTGTCAGTTTCACGCACACAAACACACACACAAACACACACATTGAGCAAATTTAATTTCTGATTACAAGGTGAATTTGAAGGCACATCGCATGGTAAATTCAAGTTAATTATCTATTCTTAATCAGTAAGGGCATAGATTCACAAAGATGACAGAGATTTCAGTTAGAATACAATTATTTTGACCTTCGGAAAAAGTTGACGAATTTCGATTAAAAGCAAAAATTTCCAACGTTTTCGAATTACTTAATGCTATTTTCAGTCTGTCTTTACTTTATTTTTTATCAATACTCTTGATTGAAGCTAGAAACATTAACACATGTCAAAATTGCTCTACACAAGGTCCTTAACAGATAACACCACACTGCATTAAAATAAATTTGATTTACATCACTCATAAATGACCCTCTATCTGGTTTTGAGGCTCAGCGCATTCTAGGAAGAAAACACTCAACAAAATGAGTTGGCGAAAAACATGGGATAAATTCTACCAAAACTGAGCGCAGCTTTCGATCTCAATGCATGGATACTTACAGGAATTGGTCTATTGCCAAGAAAATTCAAATCGTTGTTTTCACCAAACAAAAATGCTTCAGGTTGTATTGTGTCAAAGCGGACACCACCCATGATGAAGTGGCTTCCAAAATAGGAACCTGAAAAACAGGACAGAGTGAACTGAAGCAGGCCTAGAAGGGGACATAGCAGTAGAGATGCCTAGCTCATTGGCCACATAATACTTATCACTAACATGACACTAGGTACTGCAGCATGAGTCACATGACACCAGGTACTGCAGCATGAGTCACATGACACCATATGCTGCAGCATGAGTCACATGACACCAGGTACTGCAGCTAAGCACAAAATGGAGGATCTTAAAGAATGATCTGACTAAAAAAATTGGTCTTGAACTAGAAGACAGTGTTTTTAGATCAGCAACGTCAATCAGTACTGACGTCTTAGTCAAAATCTATGTGACATCCCTTCCATTTAGAATAACTGTTGTCACGCTTGATGTGTTCGGTAGGACTATGGACAGTCTCAGCAGCTTGGGTTCTGTACTCTGTACAGCTGTATCAAGTACCTGGTATAATTTACTGGCAGTAGAACGCCGTATATGTTTCTGGGTTTAGCTAAACCAGCCTGCTCATGAATTTACGGTTACCTCATACCTTATTTAGTGGTCTCCATTCTAACTCGTATATCAAAAAAACTAGACTTTGTCAACTAGTAAAAGCATATAATTTCTGAAAGAAAAAGATCACTGAATATAAAAATACCTTTTATATTTTATGTATCATTATAATAATGTTAACATCTTTTAGTCAAAATTTGAATTTTAAGAGAAGTACAAGTCCAAGGGACACAAATCAAATTTCACCTGATATCTTCCCAATGCTATTTTGCAAGTTTTACGCACCAGGTCTCGTACTAGCCTTTGCCTAACTCACGTGACTCAGTTGAAATACTTTGTGGTAATTGCACCCAAGGTGAAAAAGTTAACTGTGACCAAAAAGTTGAGATGGAATTCTTCGCCTAAGTCACCTCAATTCTCGTAGCTATGCTTCATCGAATACATGCGTAGAAAATTAAAACGAGATTCCTAATGCAATGAAAAATGGCCACACACAAAGGAGAGAATTCTAGTCTGTCATAGCAAGTTTGTGGGCAAAGTTTTGGAAAGTGAAAGCTTGAATCAAAATAATTTTAACATTGGAGTAAAGAGTGGACAGTGACGAATCGACTGAGGTATATATTGTGGTGAACTTGCAAGGAGTGTTATAATATAAAGGCCTCTCTTAATCACTCGCCTACCAGCAAATGCTCTTTGATCGACTTGTCAAGGTACCGGGTTCGAAACTTATACTCGCTGATTTTTCACTATATTGGCATCCAACGTGGGGCGCCAAAAGTGCTGTGAACTCTTAATCAACAGCTCTACCGACCCCTTTTAACTAGCTCTACACGAGAAGGTCGGGCGCTCACCTGCATGTTTACTTCTCGCTTCAGGCAGGTATAGTCTCTCTGTCGAGATCTCAGTACCAACTGACATCGTAGAGCTATGAAAACCCCACACGTGGGTACATAATACCAAAACGAGACTGTCAACCTTGAGTACAGTGACCTGGAACTTCGGTTTTCAATACACTCTTAACCCTTCTTTTTTGAGGGAGACGGATGTAGAGGGTGCCAATCTGATGTTGAGTTCCAGGCAGCATTACCCCTAATCATTGGATGGGGAAAAGTGTGGTGAATCTGCAGTGAGTGTTGTAATATGAAGGCCTCTCTTAAACACTCGCCTACGTGCAATTGCTCTTTGGTCAACTGTTTAAGACGTCTGGCAATGGAGCAAGAGGTACCAGGCTCGAAACTTGGGACTAGGTGATCTTTCACTACAATATCATCCATGTGTGATCATTTTTGTAGGAGATATGAAGGATTGAATAGGGACCCAGCAACTAGACTTTTACCTGCTATTTTAAGTGATACTGCAGTAGTTCTAACTATAGAATGTACTTTTGACGAGGTGAAAAATCTTAATCGGTGAGCTGATTTCACCAACAGCACGTTTAAAATACACAGGATGAAATTTGTACAGAAAGTGATGGGAAGTATAGTAGCCCCTAACCAGCCAACCGAGGGCCTACGTGTTGCCTGAAAAGTGCCATACTATCGCTCCAGTAGGCAGGGGCGGTGTAGGCAAAACATAGCCCCTCAGTTGGTCGGTGAGGGGCTACAATACTTCCCATCGCTTTCTGTACGAATTTCGTCTCGTGTATTTTAAATGGGCGGCAGGCCAAATCCGGCCACCGATTTTAAGTTTTCACCTCGTCAAAAGTACGTATTACACATAAAACTATGACTTAAAAAGCACTTACTTTCTTCAGTGTTTCTTTCTACTTCTACACACATCTTCAATGAAGTATAGCAATGACAATTAAGGTAACTTTGATGAAGAATTCCAACTCCACTTTTTGGTCATCGTCAACTTTTTCACCACGTGTGGGATAACCACAAAGTATTATTTCAACTGAGTCACGTGAGTTAGGCAAAGGCTAGCAAGAGACTGAGCGAAGCGCGTGACGTTGGCCAGCATGACACTTGCATGGGAAGGTATCAGGTGAACTTTGCAATATTTGGGTGCCTTGGACTTTTTGGCACTAGTCGAATATAATGGACCTTGGTTAAGAGTACCAGTTTCATCCACTAAATAACGGCTGTTACTCAATGATTTCCTGGTTCTCTAAATCAGGGTCCATTATATCCAACTAGTGCCGACTTTTTATTTGTCAATGCATATTTCACGAAACTTCCTCAAAATGGCACCCGGTAAGAGAAACTCGAGCAAACCGTGACAGATTTTCATCGATTTGTTCAAATTATCTTGACAGAATCGTATCCAAACTTATGGTATGTGTTAATTATAACTCCATGTGCATATATGCATACATGTTTCATTTGATTTTATTCTTAGCTACTCGCCCAGTCGCCAATGCGAGTAAAAATGGTGGTGGGCGAGTTGAAGTTAACTTGCTGGTCGCCCAGGTGGCGAGCAAATTTTCAGACCGCAAAAGCACTATATCGTTTCCCAGATGAACATGAATAAATTTTCTCATGAATTTAAGTTTTCAATTTGGTCAGTGTGTCAATGCTCCAGCAGTAAAAATCATTAGCACAATGCGATCCTACCGATTCGATAGTTATCACGCGATTTGTCTCGACAAAAGATCACAATGTGTCGTCGTGCCTAAAGGAATTTGTGGACTAGTCCAAAACGATGAAAAGGGGGGAAAGGCGGAAGACCGGTCCATGTGCTCACAGCAAGTGAAATACCATATTTCTTGGAACTGATTTCTCACTGTAATGTACAATGTCATCAAAATTTTCATTTTTTTTAACCAGGTCGAAGGTCAAAAGTTGCGGTCCTACCGGCAAACTTCGAAAGCCCCCGCCCTCTGCGTACGTGCTGCCGGGAACCAGCCGTGCATTTGCCGTGTTGTTAAACATTAAAATGTCAAATATGTGCACAAAGACTATTAAATGTCATATCAACAGCATTTACTTTTATCAAATACAAACAATAATTCATTGAAATACAATCAGTTTCAAGTAACGCCAATTAAAGACAAGTATAAGTGGTGGCATTTTGGAAACGAACATTTGACTGAAAAGACAGCAGTGGCTCACCTTTGGCCTATTTAAAGACTGAGGTCATGAAGTCACACATCACCTAGCGAGCGCGGTAAAAATTGGAGCGTGCGCAGTATAAAAATGTTGAGTTCACGATTTTGGGAACTGAAATAGGGACTGCTCGAAGAAAAAGTTTGATAACGGGAGTATTTGTTCGAGTTGGAAGGAATTAAACACATCGACAACCTCCTAAGGTGTTCCTCTATGCGCAAAAGGTATTTATAACAACGTGACTTTGATGGTTTAGTCGGTGCGAGGCATAATTCGCCGAAAAGCTTCCGGCGTACAGAGCGCCTATAGCCTCTGCATCGTCTCTGGTTCGGGCCAACAGAGGCGATGGTCATTGCCTAGGCTATTGATTGGCCAGGGCACTATGTAATTGCCTAATCCCTGTCTTACCCACCTTACTCAGTAACACGAGTCACCAAATACTATATCAGAGGAACTCAGAGACTGTTAACTAAAAACACACGGACCAAACCCAAAACACGTAGTAGATACTTTCAACCTGTACCCGGCCCTGGCCCGGAGGTTGATAAACAGGCAAATATTGTGGTGAACGTAAGGTGTCAAAACAAATTCATTGAATCAACATTTAGAGTTTATACATTTGGAAAATACCTGTTTTTGGAGGGAATCTATAAGCATTGTTTGAGGCGATGTCGACCTCTTCAACTCCCTCGTTGTTTCTTTGCATTAAATTCCCCATTATAAAGGGTTTTAGAGTCGTGTTCTTCACTCAGTTCCTCATGAAGACAACATGGCGGGCCAAATGACGTCACGAGCACTTGCTGACAAAAGCTGTTATTTTTAAAGGACGGCATTTATTATAATCCTTAAACCGCAGTTATCGTGCTTTCCCAGTTCAATTCTAAACAATTGAACACGATGCTAAGGTATAAAATCTCTAAATGACAAAATATAAGTGAAACGATTACATTGAATTCCCTTTTTGCTGGAGGGAAGTAAATTGTTTGAAGGAACGGCAATGTTTTCATCCGATTGGCAACCCCTTCCCATTTCCTGTACTTTGACCAATCAGGCTTCAGCGCATGACATCATTTTGTGTCAATCAAGGTTGTGTTTTCCTGCGCTTTCGTCGTGAAAACAACACCCCGTGAGATCTCGAAAAAAATACAAAAATTCAGGGAGCATGGATAATCTCCGCCAACAAGTAATGATCAACCAGTTTGTAGCGGCTGCGGGTTGTCACCCGGAACAGGCAAAACAGCTATTACAATCCTCGCAATGGCAGTTTGAGGTGAGTTTTCTTGTCGCATTTAAAATGGCGTGCTATTGTCATTTGTTTGGCATGGCGCGTGGTTCGTGTTAAAAACTGAGTACAAGCGTGTGACCTACATATGCCATGTTCTAATTTTGTGCTTTCTCTATTTTGTAGACTGCCCTCAGTATATTTTTTCAAGAAGCTGCCATACCAACATGTCGAAATTGTAACTGCAATCACCACAGTCGTTATACGGTACGGTTTGTTTACGCTTTTCGTCATTCATGCGGCTGGTGCGTGTTAGTGTTATGCCTTATGGCCTTGGCCTTTCAGTTTCATTACTATAGTAGGCCTACAGGAGGCTACTAACTAATGCCTCGTCTCTCGCATGTGTGCTGGATTTGCAATGGGTTGACATCGGATCAAACCGAGCAGTTTCTTAACGACTTTACAGATCCGTGTTGCAAAGATAGGCCAGCGACATGATGTGGCACTGTTTTTGTTGACAAAATTTTAATGACTCATCTCTGACATCACTATAAGTCAGTTCTAACTCCAACATGGAATGGAGATTTTCGGCATACAGACCATGTTCATTTTGATCATATCCATTCACTGGTTTTCTGAAATATTTACAGGCTCGTAATAATTGTTGTCTTGTACTCAAAATGGTGCACTAGTGATCACACTACTTAAATAACTTCTTTTTTAAAAATGATGAGGAAAAGTATTTTAAACTTGATGAGGTCGGTTGGAGTATTCTGTTTACAAAGTCTAGCTTGTCTCTACAGGCTTTTATCAAAAGACACTTTTTGTAGAAGTATTACATTCAGGAGTTCACCAGATGAGGCGCTGTGATTACCAAAATGGTGGAAGAGTGGCACATGTGGTTGATTAAGCTTATTGCTTGATGAAAAAGGGCAAAAAATGTGAATGGAATGTCTTTGTACAATCAGTCTCATTTCGTAAATTTATTGGTGGTATGATTATCCGGAAGAGAGCATAAAGAGAAAGAGCATTTTTTATCATTTTTAAATTGGAGTTGTATTATTGTTATTCTGCTGCCATGTATAGCATCTTGATGTTTAAAATACATGAAGTTTTAGCATGCGCAGTCGGATAGGGAGTATGACTAGCAGTGCTAACGCATATTCTCCATTGTTTTCCTCTTGCCAATATCAAAAGCGTATGGAACTGTGCTGGACTGTGTAAGGTGCCCATGCAAACGACCAAAGACCATCAAAGAATTTGTTTCCTGGCACTGGGGGTTTTGGATCAACATCCCCCAATTTTTTTTAAATTAAGAGCTTGTGTTGCCTGCCCCCCCCTCCCCCCAGCCTTGCTTGATTATAAGCCCAAAACACTGAAGTTATATACCTATTTTTCTAACCCACTCTTATTTGTAATTTGTCTCCTTTACTTATCACTTATAATTCTTACTGCGTGGTAAGTTCTGGATTAGAGCCATGGGAATTTTGAAACCACATACATGGTTACAGTAGCAGGCCTGTTTATTTTGGCCTTGCTTGCATCCCAGTTAATAGTTCTTTGTTTGTTTACCATATGTCCCAGCATTCTGTATTTAAGCCACCAATCAATTCCCCATTAAAACTTTGTGCTAATCATGTCTGACATGATGAAGTAAGGGGCTCTGTTGTTGTTGATTTGTTGATAGTGATGTGTTACACTGTAGTCTTTTTTGACATTTCCTCATTCACTCGTTATTTGGTTTCGGTCAACAGACTTCATTCATGGTTGTAAAACTTGACCGGATAGTTATGTAGGACCGTAATTTGACTAACTTTAGAACATTATATCTCAGAATTGTGAAACTTTCACAAAATGGTGTTCTGTATTGTTCTTGAAATGTTTTACTTGCAAATAGGGACTATTCAGTGCTCAAAACGTCCCGACTTCATTGCCATTGGCGACAACAAATGCAGAAACGGCGATCAAGTCGTTCCAGCATGTTTCACTGTGATATATATTTATTGAAGGATACACAGAACATACAAAGAAATAATAACAAACCCAGAAACCGCGAAGCATTATATCTGGGTTGTAAACAATTCATAAATGAAACTTATATACATAGAGATATATACAATTAAGTAGTATCTAAAATAAGTATTCCAATACTTAGACATGCTATTACAGATATATAAAAACAAAAATATTTACAGATTCATGTAGGGAAATCAGATGCAACAATATTGATAAACGGTATATAAAAATTTGCTAACGTTGCTTAGGAGGAATTCGTTAAGAACAAAGTCAAGGTTAGGACTACCATTCAGTAATAATGTAACTCTAGTAGGGATATTATTACAAGAATTGAGAGCGTTAACAACTGATTGGTTATCATTGAGTGCACGAAAGAGTGAGTCTCTCAGGGATTCGATGAGGGGACATTTGAAGAAAATATGAGGATAAGATTGATGGTCACCACATTTACAGTTTGGAGATACATTACTAAAGTTGTGCCTGAACTTGTCAGAGTTGAGGAAAAGGCCACATCTTGATCTGTACAATGCTATTTCGTTATCGCGGGTAAGGGAGAATTGAGTCAAGGGTGTTGACATGTCACCTAATGGCTATCAATAAATGGGGCCAGCTTCACAGTAGACACAGTGGTCACTGTCTACATTCCACTACGAAAATATTTAAAGATCATGCGAAATTCCTATCATCAAGCCCAAATATACCCTTCAATGTTGTTAGGTAGAGATTTCCCTCGGAAGAAAAGAACTCTTTTCCTTTCAGAGAAGCAAAAATCCTGGGACAAAAAGTTTTCAAAAACAATCGATGCACATTATATTGAGATTTACCTTGTGGCGTAAAGTCCAATTCTTGGTTTTCCCTTCACCCAACACTGAATTAACAAACCGTTGATAGTGGCTTAAACGTGTCCACCTGGTCTGCATCTGAAAAGCTGGGAACTTAAAGGCGAAGGCAACCTTTTTTCATGTCACTTTTAGTAAAAATAAGGTTTGTTGATTATCCCAGACATATTTTTCACTTAATTACAGCTTTTCGTAATTTAATTAATTACTCGTCGTCTACTCCGGAAGTGATGTTTTGGGAGGCAAGAATTTCGCGCCAATTTCTTTTCATACAGTCTGACTGTGAGAGCAGTCGAGTCATTGTTCTACCTCGGTTGTGATAAGTTTGGTCATCATTTGCTTTTGTTTGCGAGTCAGTCAACATGCCACGCTGTTGCTGCATACCGAGATGTACTCATTATCGACTCACGTATGTCAGAGGAAGAACTGTCCCACTTGCCCGTGTGCCAATCGACACACTCCCAGTGGATGGTGACTTGAGCACCCAAACTCCTTACGTTCCGCTGTGCGACTCCCTCGTCACACACGTGGCACCTTCTAAATAGCTCCAGTACAAGTCCACAATAAACTTATCAAACTTAGGCTCACCGATCTGTTCATTGGATGACGAACTGTCCTTTTCACTGGGTGTCAAACTGGGCCTGTATTCACTCCCACTACTCAACATCGCTGCAGGGCTGCTTACAGGCTCGGGGCTAGAGACAACAGCACACGGGGAATCACTACTAGTTCCTGGAATTGCACGCTATGGGGGTACGTTCGGAGGCATGGGTGACAGTACATGAAGTGCCTCCAGTCACTGTATATATAGTGGCCACAGCTCGTGAGGCTTCTCGCTTCAAAAACGCGCTTCTCAAAGGTGGTGACGGGGCATTGCCGGGAATCAACAGCTACACTATGTAACCCTTCTTCAGGCGTTATTTCACAGGGACATTTATCAATTCAGTGTACATATCTCTGTCGTAATCTGACGGATGAAAATGCTTGCCACTGCTTTGTACGTTGCGTGAACGGGTAGCGCTGCGTTCTTCACACGAGCGAGCTAGCCAAGTACGGCGAAGTATGTCAGCCTTCGGAAAGCGATGCAAGTTACCAAAAGTGTGTGTGAGACTATGAGTACATCCTGGTACGCAGCAACTGTGTAAACAAAAGCAAATGACGACGGAACTTATCACAACCGAAATAGAACAATGACTGACTCGACTGCTCTCACAGTCAGACTGTATAAAAAGTAATTGGTGCGAAATTCTTGCCTCCCAAAACGTCACTTCCGGAGTAGAGGACGAGAAATTAATTAAAATACAAAAAGCTGTAATTAAGTGAAAGATATGTCTGGGATAATCAACAGACCTTATTTTTGCTAAAAGTGACATGAAAAAAGGTTGCCTTCGCCTTTAACTGCTTGGGTTTCACATTTTCAGTCCCGAACACCTCAAAAATTTGTCTACAAGATTGACTACAAAGTAGCCGCATGGCTCTTACACTAAAATTGCGTCCACACACAGACTTGCTCTGGAACAAGGTGGAACTTCTTGTCGTTGGGTTTGGAGGCTGTCTAGTGCAACTTACCCCACTTGTGACATCTTACTACACATTATCGAGGCTGGGTAACTCCCTCTCGGGTACCTTGCAATACTTCAAATTCCTGTGTGGCTGCACACCTGTGGCAAGGCTGCAGTAATTACCAGCTGTAGCTATACAGACTAGGTTTTTTTGCACACCGTACTCATGACAGGGTTTCCCCTGGGTTTTGAAAGGAGTGTGGTGGTAAATGGCCAAAACGGGATGTAAAGGCCGCTGACACACGCGAATATGAGAAGTGGGATCCCCTATTGCATGGGTTTCGAAAGGAGCGTGGTGGTGAATGCTCGACAGGGATGCGGAACCCGGCGCCACCTGCGAGCATGGGATGAAGTGAGATCCTGGGGGGTTGGCAGACCTTCCCCAGGCAAAATTTGAAAAACTAGATTTAATTGGGTGCAGTTTGGTGCATTATGCAAGTTAACTCATCATAGACAAGACCTTACTCCGAGCATCATGTAGTGGAAGTATCTGGGTAAAGGATACTTTGCAAGACAAATTGGCAATGAAGTGTCCGGCATAGTGTGACCTCTGTTGAGACACAGTTGTAGACGCACTTGAGTACAAAAAAAAAACAGTGTTAAAATTCAGTTATCCACGTGACGAACGTAGAACACAAATATTTGGACTTTTTAGACGTAATAAATTAATTCCTGTAACGAAACTTTTGTTGATACCGTCTCGCTAAACATAAATCAGTTATAGTGGATTCGCGTAGGCCGTCGTAGCAGACGATGTATAATCCAGTCCATGCAGACGAATCTGAGACTGGTTTCCATTCAATTTCATCATTTTGGTGCAGGGCTATGGTTGATTAAACACTTGAATGTCATGACCTGCAGTATAATTCGCAACATCTTTTGTAAACTCAGACACGTTAAAATGAATGAAGGAGAAAGTTTACTGTTTCTTACTTCATTAGCGAGCCCTGGCGCTTCGCCATTTTAGAAAATTCGGATTGAGGTCGTTGCCTGGTCCCCAGCTGTATTAAGTTTATGTGCATTGTTGGATAACCAGGCAGAAACGAGGTACAAAAGGGGATTGAATGATTGTGTTTAACGGGGGCACAATTCAAGAGCCCATTTCGATCCACACTCAACGAAAGTTGCCTTGTTACTTGTGCTTATTCATTATTACTAGCGATCATTTTTACTAGCGATCATTTTTACTTGCGATCATTTTTACTAGCGATCATTTTTACTAGCGATTTTTGCGTGGCGGTGAAGTTTTTCCGTATGAATTACGAGTGGCGGGGCCAAAAAGGAGCATGGCGGGCCTCTCAGAAGTTTACACGCAAGGGAAACCCTGCATTAGGTGTTCATTGTCACACACAGAGCGACAACTTCCGCCTTACCCTAGTAATCGGATACGTGTGTGTGGATGCTTCACTTAAAAGTGGGGTAAGTTGCACTAGTGCGAGTTGTTCTAGAGTAGGTTGTGTTTGGACGGGACTCAAGTCACAGACACCATTCTTACTCACTCACACCACACAAACTGCAATTGCTTTATTGTCACCTTCATCACAGGTAAACTGAGACACCTCGAGGCGGATGACAACATGATGTGATATCACAGACTGATTAAAATGCTAGCAAGTTCAAATGCGGTCACACATGCCTTTAAGCTATGTAAATAATTCCAGGCCATGATTGCTGGTGGTTGTATGATAGTGTAGTTCTTCACTGTTGTGCTCCAAACCTTCATCTTGCACCAACTATGCACATTATGTCTGTCTTAATATACTAAGGAACTTGCTTACTTGGAAACTCAAGGGTTCTGAAGTGCAGTGTATTTTTTCAACTGTTATCTAGTAAGGTGTGTAGTCCAATACAAGCCCTTAGAAATGTTAAATATGTTTCTGTTGTGTTATGTCTTATGTGGTACCTCCCATTGTAACTCTATAGACAGAAATAAACACTTTTCCAAGAATGCTGAACATTGGCCAAGTGAAATGGGTAAAAATCAGGACTATTTCTGTGCAGCTCTTAATTTCCTTTGCCAAGTTATCTGTCTGCTACAGGTTTTGAATTTCCTGGTTTTCTTTTCTGTTGATGGAGGGATGCCCAGACTGGGCAAAATGCCCGGAAGTTGGCGAAACATCAACCGCAAAATGTGTTTCTTTACACAGTGTGGTTTGATGTTTCATTTGACATGACAATTTTGGCATTGTTGTGACTACGCCTATTTTCGTTTCACCTGTAATATACACTCTGGCAAAACACAAGACTTCCACTAAGATTGTTTTTCTTGAATTTGTGCCAGTGATGTAGCATGTTTCTGTTGGCTATGTTACCTCTTGATCTCATGGTGTTTTTAAAAGATTTGGTATGTATTTCCATAAGGTAACAGTATGTTTACACTTGGAACTACAGATTGCCAATATTGAATGATACAATTCTGAGTACACCTGCACCTGAAAATAATTCACTTGAGAGAAGTTGGGTCTTCGTAAGCACCACAATTCTGCAGTTATGCACAGATTTTTTCAGGCAGATGTAAAATTGCCTTAGGTCCATTGTTACCATTGGACCTTGGGCATGTAATCTGTTGGCTATTCCTGACCACCATGTGCCTAGACTGGCGCTATTGCATAATGAGTAAACCCAGATGTTTGTAAACAGGCATTAGGTCACTGGTGGGTCGCACATCCTGGCACTTTTGCAGGGTTATGTAACTTGTGACATGTCAGCATCAACTGTTGCTGATGAAGCTCTTGGTACTTGCTCGCATTTCATTAACATGTTTTCATGCAAATGCAAAACACACGACCAATAGTCTTGTTGACTTCGTTTCAAAAGATCACATTTGAGTATTTGAGAGATGAGTGTTAGGATCTCAGAAACTGTAGAATGAGATTCCACAAAATTAATTCACTTAGTTAGTTCTACTTTTAACTTCCTGGGTTTTAATCGAGTGAAATTTCGTGTCCCTATAATATGCAAAACTGTCTTAGTAAAATTAACTTGGAATTACCAGTGAGGGCAGCACCATCTCTAGCAGACCAAATTTGAATGAAACAACTTCTCTGGTGTCCACACACTGGTTGTTTCCTGGTTAGTTATTGGATTGTTGCTCATCAATATGTTGGACATCAATCACCTGATGAGTGACCACACAACATGAGTGTGACCCTCAGGTGCCTATGCACACCCACAATGAGAATCCCTCCAGCCCTGTGTGTTGCTTTTATCATATTATTCTGGAGGTCGTCTACACTTTTTGAATCCTGGACCTGCTTATAGATGTGTTAAAGTAGTGTTATGATCAATGCCAGCAGCACAGTGTTACTTTAAAGTGATCTTGGGTTGTTGCCAGTTGGCTTGACTATTGGAGTGTACTGAATCCCTGATCCCCAGGTATGACCTTTCAGTGCTTGGTTGTGGTTGAGCACTTTTATTGGGTTGGGTCAGAGGTCAAGGGAGGTAAACTCAGTGTCCTTATCAGGTATTTTGAACCCTGCTGTAATCAAATTTGACTGTCACTGCAAGTTTGAGCCACCATCCTCAGTTTATGATTGATTGTCCATTATGGCTATACAATGCTTTTAAGTGGTCTCAGCAGCGCTTCACACAGGCGATAATGTTCGCTAGAAAATATGAGTGATGGCATATTTGCACTCTAACTTATTTCCGAATTTGGGATTTTGAAAAGTGGTGACCAAAAATCCAGAATGTCTGCCGTCTGTATGAGCGTTATGTGCTACACTGCAAAGCCAATATTCTACTTCTATTTCACATTTTCCTCTGGTATTTTCGAGCATTTACTTGTTTGTGTCGAGCTCTTCTCATTATTTAGTGTTGGGCCACAACTTTCACATTCTCAAGTCTAGTGCCCATTACAGTCTGAATTTTACCATTTTATCTAAATTATTACTGCTGCTTTTTGCCCTATTTAGCTATCTATAAAACGAAAGTGGGCATTTTACTCTCATAAAACCAGTCCGCGATAGGATTCTATTTTCTTTTCCATCAAGAGATTACTTCAGATGTTATTAAAAAATTACGCCTGAGCTCCTTGAGGTTTAAGTTCCATCCACAATTCCATTTACTTTCGAACAAGTTATTGTTAGGACCATGTAACTATGTTTAGTTAAGAGTGGATGCTAGTTGTGCAGCAAACACTCGACATATTTGTGAAAACTTACCCCACCTTGTTGAGGTAGGATAAATTGCCCCAGTGGCCAGCACAAGTTGTAATGCTACTTGCCTGCACACAAGGCAGAAGTATATTACCAGCTGCTTGCTTGATGATTTACAAAGATAGGGGTGTCTTATCATGTGTGTGACATATTTGTGGCATGGTGTGTAGTGTGGACCATTTGAATGGTGTTGGCGCTAGTTGCTTAAGAGCAAGTCACTTTAAGGGAAACTCATAGTTTGGACATTTTCTTCAGTCGTGGCAGGGAGTTGAGAAGTTTAGAATCTGAAATAGGACATGCCAAGATAACCCCTTTTGTTATCAGTGTAAACCATGTCAAAGATAAGAACATGTCAAAATCATTGTTTTAGAGGCTCCATGTTTTGTAACCTGACACTGTTGCCTAGTACTTCCAGACCTCTACATCTGTAGATAGAAAAATATCCTGACTAACATCTCAGCGCTGATACTCAATTATCCATAGGTCTATGTCCAATATTGATGTTTCTTATTGACACAATAATGTGTATCGATAATTTCAAATATGTTTTTTGTGAAAATAAATTTATACGAAAGTTAGGGACTGTTCCAAATGATTACCAATTTTATGTAACGAGTGTACAAAACAAATCTCCCTCTAAAATATTCAAAATTATAGAGATTTTTATCAGTGGTTATGTATACTGCATGTAGATGTTCCCGTCAAATAATAACACGGGAATATTGAGGATGTTAGTTCTCTATCACGACTCGATCATTTTGAGACATGTGCTCACCATATAAAAAAGAATTTAACTACGTTAATTTCATCCAAGGCCTTGCATTTTTTGAAAACAGCAAGTTGTGCATGTAAGCCCAGGTATTAACTCTCTAGAGTTAACTGGACTGCCATGGAGTTAGGACCAGGGAAAATAATCCTGTGTTGACCTTTCATATAGCCACAATGTTATAATCTGAGCTCCAATACTTGTTTTGATGGTTGGTCCAGTGACCTTTGTGTGCCTCCCCTTTGACCTTTATTGTTGGCCATTGATTGGTTTGTTTTATTGGCCTCTAGTCTGCTGAAAGGTGTTGTTGTTATGACTGCACACATGTCTGAAAACCACAATCATTCAAACTGACCACAACCTGCCCAGAGAAATGGATTGCTGGTAAACAGGAAACCTGTTCTACCACAGAACTTACTTAAATAGCATCAAATGTTATCATTAACCAGTACACTTTTTCATTCTTTCCAAGCTTTTAAGGATTACAACCCCCAAAATGAAGTATTATCTTTTCAAGGCCCAAGACTATTGAAAAATTGATGAATCATCTTGCACTTTTCGTATTGTTTCATAAGCAAATCTTCACTAGCCATCAAACCTGTTTGGACGTGTTCCTAACTTTTTGATAGCATGAGCAGGTGAGAGTTTCAACTGCTCGGTCCTGCATGGGATGCCAGCTCATCACAACTTTCTAGGTATTGCTAGTGTATTCATTTGCATCTGAGTAATTGGAGAAATGTGGGTGCAATGTCTGCTTCAGGGAGGCACCATATTGGACCCACAGCCTTTCGGTCATTTTGTACCTGTCTAGTAACTCTTTCTCTTTTTTTACAGATGTGTGCCCCTGCTAATACTCCGGCTACGCCACCCAACTTTCCCGACGCCCTGATGGCCTTCTCAAAATTATCCGCGTCGGAAAAATACGGCACGTCGCCAGCGCTTTATACTGCGGCATCACCACAGCAACTGTCACAGTCACCAACGGTGAACATTACAGAAACTCAGGGATAATGCATGTCAGTGTCAGGCATGTTCAAAGGAAGATATGGACTTCTGATGTGACCTTAACTTAAGTGTTGTGGCTGTCTGACTGACTGGGCAAGTGTGAAGACTTGTGGACATCACTGCTTGGTGATTGTCAGTGCAATGGATTGTCATTGTTGTGCAGCACAACCTGGTCGAAAGTCTTTACCGGTGCATTCTGTCAGGAGAATTGCCTTTCTTTCCAACACAAGTGAAGCATGTTGTTGTTTCTTGTACTTGGACACTTTGTAGTTTCAATCGTGATTGGCTAATTCAAAACTTTTTCAACTGTTGTTTCTTGAATGACTCTCATGAGGTGGCTATGGTTTTATTTAAAGCTAACTGATGTGTTGGCCCATTTGTCATATTTTTTACCGTAAAATCTTTTTCAACCATTTGTACCATTGTTTAATAAGCTTGTGACTTAAAAAAACATTTGTGCTGATCAAATACCATCACCTCTTTCTATACCTGCCGCAGAAATGGCAGAACACAAAGTTTATGAATCATTCTTTGTCTCCGTAAAATATGTTTTTCTTAATTATCAATAGCGTTCCATGTTATTGTCTGGTTTTTGATTAGCATGACTGTTGAATGTAAAAATGTTATGTTAGTGTTTTAATTTAGTGATTCCTGGTCAGTTTTTCTTGGTTATGGTTTTCTCTGTAAATATTTTGAGATGTTGAGCAGTTGGTAATCATTGACCCTGTAGGTGTCGCTGTTCTCCAATGCATTCTGTTTCTGTGTAGTATAGGGTCCTCATCAACTGAATTTTCTTTCTTAATCTGGTGTGACTTCTGTACATGAACATTTAAGCTAGACCTCCTTCCACTTATAAGGGCTAACCAGTATTTAGCCAGTAGTGATGTCCATGTGATATTGACCAAATGGTGTACACCTACATTAATGGTATGCCTTTTCGCTCTAACCAAGTTAATATCATCATCAATCAATACACGTCTAATTTTGTTGCTAATCCCTCGGTAACACACCCAATACATTTTGTTCAATTTTCTTAATAACCTTTTTCGTGTAAAATGATTTTCTATGGAAAGTTATGAAAAAATTATTTAAAGTACTTATTCTTACTGTCTTCGAAACTTTTTCAACTTTTTTTATTTTACCACTTGTCATCGAACGTAAGTCTGTGCATCCAAATATCTGGTGAATTTGTGGGCATGAGCAATGCCATTGTGAGCTAGTTGTTCTGGTCAATTAAGGGGCATGTTGTGTTTTACCTGCACAAACATAAACGTTGAAGTTCCCTTGCTGTTCAGGGGCTATTTCGTGACAGATGAGTTGAATTTTGTTTGAGAATTCTAAAATGGGACTGTCGTCCTTAAGGCTCTGTGAAGAAATGGGATGAAATTAACAAGTTTCTCCAAAAATTTCACAGTAATTGAGTCATAATCTTTAAAAATTGTTGAAAACATGTGCTACTCTTCAACTGACTGTCAAATTGTGTAGTAAGTTAGGTATAGGTAGCCTTTGTACTGTAAGGCTCTTTTGGGATCAAAACGTGATTTTGTGCAAACATTGCAATTATTTACCGGGTTTTTATATCCACAACAAATGAGACACTTGTTAGTCAAAGTGTAGATATTATAGAGTTTGTTGTAAATAGTCATTCATCTGTATAAAGTGAAGTTTATATGAGAGGCCTCAGGTGAATTTGTTGAAGATGGACTGACTAGATCATTCCTGATGCACAGTACTACTGGTGTAGTTGTTCGAAAAAAGAAAAAGAATAAAACATGTTTATTAATGCTTTCGTTTTGATCTTTCGTGTGGGCTTGTTATGGTTGTCTACTGGGCGGACTATTATTAAGTGAAAATTTGTCTAGTAATTGGATGTCAGTGGATTTAAGGCCATGAATTCGTCCAATCTGCCTTTGTTCTGCCTGTTATACATTTTCAATCTCACTCAACTTGTCATAGAACATAACTGCATACGTCCAAATATCAAAACCAGGAAATTTCGGATTACTTCTGAACTTACGAAATGTAAACAATCATTGTTCACTTTTTGTGTTTACGAAAATATCTCTGGACCCCAAGGTCTAACTGTTGTACTTTAGATGGAACTCGAAATAATATTTGACATTGGCTCTTCCACTTCAATGCAAACTCAAGGTACTATGTGTCTATAACTCTGCTGGCACGAGTATGCTATGGGGTACGTGGATCATTGTTGAATGCTAGCCAGTTTGCAGTCGGTGGTTGCAACGTTTAAAAAGTTCGAGTCTGAACTCGAAATTTCGACCTTGCTGCTCAAATGCAGGAGTTGGTGAAGCGCAATCTTGGATTACAAACTAGTTTACATAAACCGTAGCGTACTGGGGTATAGAACAAGACGATCATCTTGGATTTGTAGTAAACAAAGAGCTCTAGTCCTTGGTTAGGGTTCTTTGTAATGCAGTAGAACGGATAATGTCAAATATAATTTCGGCGGTAACAAAGATTTGACAGCCCAAGCATACTTGTTGACCTTGTGCATACGCAGCACTTTCTGGTCAAGCGACACTCGGAGTCAGAGACATTTCACTGTGGAAAATGTAAAAATGCTTGTGGGTTAGAAACGGAGACATTCAAAACTTCTAGCGCTGTTCATACAAATCTTTATGACGGATTTGTAGAGCTTTTTCAGAAATCTTAAAATGACAACATCAAAGGCGGATCCAGGATTTTGAGTTGGCCGGACGGGGGGGAGGGCAGTTTAGAGTAGGCCCTATTAGCCAGGATTTTGCCCGTCAGACATTAGCACCTCGAACTGCCAAATAGAATCTGGGATAATTTTAGGGACCCATGGCTCCCCTGGCCTTCCTCTAAATCCGCCTCTGAACATATATAGTGGATTCCAATGACTGAAGCGAAATTAGACATTGTTGCAGAATACGTTCATTGCAAGATATGAACGACATGCTGTCTCCCTGAATATGCAAAAAAAATCAAAGCTCATCTCTGTACCCTGGGAAGTGAGTTCTGAAAAATTCCTTGCAACATAGTAGGCCTTCATTTCTGCTACCACGAAAATTATGAGCTTTTTAAAATCCTTTCATCTCATTAATTGGATTTAGCCGCACCACTTAACGTTACGAAATTGGGATTCAAACCGTTCCTCAGTCAAATTCCAGATCTTTCATGACTTTGAAATAATTGACAATTCGTTGGCTGTCATCCATGCATGGATTTAGGCTTTGAGTTGTGTCCTGGACTCAGGCATTAAAAAGTAAACATTAAAAAGTAAGGGACCACTTGCATGTCTGCATGCATTTTGAAACGTAGTGAAGAAAGCCGGGGGAACTTAACTGATTCGCACAGATTTTCCGGACAGACTGATAAAACTAGGTTCACACATAAGTCTAATTTGGCTAGCAGCTTCTCGTTGGTGAATACAGACGTACGTGGCGTCCATGTTGAAGTTATTTTCGCTGGTAGTTTATTTCCTCGCCTCTCAAATAGGTTTTAAAGTAAAAGTTGATATCAAAACAAGTATAGGCCTACTCACTTCAACTACCGAAATATGTATTTTCGGTAGGCTAATCAATGCGCGTTTTTGCGAATGTTCAAAATAAAGTTTTCAAACCTTCGCTTTTGGCTTTGAATGGCAATCTTTTTTGTCGAGATAATCTCGTATCAGGAGTCCCTCTCGACAGGGTCAAGGGAGTTACCAAGGAGTATAACAACACGCAGTTACTAGATCTAAACGCCTCAAATATCTTAAAGTAGGTACATGCAATGCATTTTGATACTTGGCCATCTTTTGATTCGTTCTCGTCAGTGCTATGGTTAGCTATTTTTTTTGCAAAAATGCTATTGTTAGAGCAAAAAATGGTTGACATGTATGCATTCCGGAGCGATAGTTACGGGCTAATCTCGGGGTCTTTCCATCGTGGATTTCTTGTAGGTACTCGAACTACTTAAACAACATTGCAAATATGCATCGGCAATGCCGTGCTCTTCACTGACTTTTCTTTTGAAAACAAAAACAAATAGTTATGCAACAAAAACGGTCTCATTTTGCAACTACTTATTCAAGTTAATTAGTCTTGAAAAGAACTAATACATGTTGGTCCAATCATCAAGGTGCATGTCCGGGCGTGTTAGTTCAATCGCCAAAGGTGGCGGCCGAGAATCCCAGGCTTTTTTTACAGCGACCAACTGCAATTTTAGAAAATTAAAGGATAAACACGCGATGTCAGAGCTTTTTAAACCAAATATGACTGTGATGAAAATGGTTTACCCCGCGGCACTAAACATCTTGTCACTGCTACCCCGCAAGTTACGCACGCACTAGGCCCTCCCGAGCTGAGCATATAAACGCGTACTGATCAACACCGTATACATTCTAAGTTTGTCATTTGCATACCCTCGATTGTTAACGCCTTGTTTTTTTAAATCACGTTGGTGACCTTTGACGGGAGTGGATTACGTCTTGCCTCTGATAATTCGATTCTAACTCAATGGGCTAAAAATGACCTATTCCCGCGACCTTTCTTTATTTTGTTCTTTCCCAATCAATAGTCTTCTAAAGTATCCTAAGCATTACATTTAATTACTACAAGCCTTTGTGGCTATGCAAAAATAGTTTATTAGATTGTTTTTCCTTTCACGGCAACTAATGAGTGTCGGTTATTAACGAGTGTCGTCTCAGCGTATTCAATTTACATTTTAATGCAACCGTGACGGTGTTACAAACCACTGGGCAAACTTTTTGTTTGTTCAACCGTTCACACACCAATTTTACATTAACAAGGGTCTTTATTCGTTCCAGCAATAGGCTACTGGTGTTTACGTTTTCTCGTAATTCTCAATTTCATTAACGGAATGATTTTGAAAATTTTCAGGTCAAAACTTAATTTGTTGCGCCATCTATCGTCTAAAGTTCAACTCAATTGTCCCAGTAGTGTTAAAAAAGTCATCACTCTCCAATGGCTGTATAGCCGCGGTGGACTTTGGGAATTAAATGGTACTAGCAGCCCACACGTTTATTTGATGTTACTGAAACGCCTGAAATTTTTCATTTTCTAATTACATGCCCATGGGCTTATCTACGGAAAAGCCCGCGGGTACTATAAAGAGGTTTGTTCACAAACAATAATGTTCTTACGAGTTGTGTTTCTTTTCTGATTTGATACCACAATAGGCGAGTACGTCTCTTTTCTCCAAAAAAAAAACATTGACAAAAACTAGGATGAACTGACTATCGCCACACTTTGTTAGTTATTCGTCAGAACGGAAGCATCGGTTCGTGAAAACACTAACAAATGCTATATTGGAGCGCGGAAAAGAATTATAAGGGAAAGCGTGCGGTTCTTGAAACGCTAGCTGACTCGATCAGTGCCTTTCAGCATACCACAAACTGAAGTGCATATCGTCAAAAGCGTCAGGGTACTTCCACTGGGCGACAACTTAAATGAAGTCATGGCGACAGGCGCATTGGGCCTGAGGCAACGAGAAAAGAAAGCCACAGCGAAGCATAGAAGGGACTAGCAGCAATTTTAAGAGAAAATCTATCAACTGCCGGTGCTGGAATTCCCTATTAAGATCCCACCCCAGAAACGGAGGGTAAGGGGCTATTGTCCCCCAATAATGTTGACACGCGTCAAAATGAGCCCTTGGCGACAGACGCAGGGGTACGGGCGCGGCAGGTGGCAGTCAAAAAGGGAAAAGGCACAGGAAACCATGTAAAAAGAAAGCAATTCAAAAGATAATTAGCTGGAACCCGTGCTTCGCACGGTTACTAGCTAGTGTAAGGGAATCAGCTTTAGCCGTGTTTGCGCTACACAGAAAGTTGCCCTGGTGATACATGCTTGAGTTAGGAAACAAAAGTATCACCTAAAAGCTGTGCTGTTATCAATGCTTTTAAGCATTATTTGCTATTGCCATCCAATTTTTTTAATATCGCATTTCATTCTGTGTCGAACGTCCGTTTTTTATAGTTATTTCACCGTAAACAAATGTGATGGTGGTATTATAACGAAGTACATACACGCAATGTGTCTTTATTGCCATACCTCAAATTCACAAGTACAGGTCTACTCGTGAATCTACGTTTCACGTGTATCTACGTAACTGTTGTGTATTTACCCTTTTACCCTTGTATTTGACCAGGACATTTTCTTAGTGGGGAAAAGGGGGAAGGGGGGCGGGGGGGTTACAGAGTGCATCTTCTCAACGCAATCAAAAACTTGCTTCTGTGATTATAAAAAATCCAAGAAAACTTGTTATGCACACATTTTCTGCAGAAAAACCTTAATGTTTTACTTTTGTGTTATTTGAAAGCAGGCGAGAAAAGTGATTAAAAAAAAAGCAGCGGAAGCCAACGAACTATACCTGAGACTGTCTGACAGGCTAACAGGCACACCACGGTGAGAAATGGCGAGTTGTAATCCAACCAGTTGCTTTATACATGTACCTATAGCCAGAGTTATTAACTTCAAGAAATATCAAAATGGATATTTCCTCCGTAAAACCATATAGTTTAGTAAGAACGAAAGATACATTCAGAACAGAACTGCAGTATCAGTTAGTTCACCAAAGTTTAGTTCATGAGTGTCCAAGATAAAATTTCAAAAAACTGCCGTAGGTTTCTAAATACATGTATCAGGCGTTCACGTTTTTTGTGGCATCTTTTGATTTCTTCTTCATACAAAAGTGGAGCATCTTAAAACAATTCTTGTCATCGTTACATCCGATTTGCCTTTTCTGAGTCATATTGTTCAAATGTAAGCCACTCGATCTTGGGTCCACCCTTTGGATGGCGGCCAATGCTGCGGTTTTGTATATTGCATGTATAGTCCCGTTATTTGCTTGCTTGGGTCATTATCACCTCTTTATATTGTACTTCACACGAACATGTTTGGCTGAGGCACGGTTTCTCGACTCCAATTTGAAATTTTGCCTGAATACCTTCGTAAACACAGTTGACAGTGCTGGATTTACAAGGGCATTTTCCGGAGACGCCGTTCCAAGGGAGGACCCCGTCAGAAAGGGACGCCACTTAATAAATGTTACATAAAAAAGAAAGTACAGCCAATCCCATCACCATGGGGGCCCTCACTCCAACAAGTGACTTTCCTGAACATGACTAAGAATTGTGCGATTCCACATTTAATGTAGGATACGAGGGGTAGGCCTAATTGATTCCTTCGGGAATGACGGCTCTTAAAAAGAAAGAATAAAAATAAAAAACAGGAAAAGCTTTGGCTTTGAATGCCATGCAGGACCTACTCCAACAGTTGCCGAGGGCTCCTGATACCCTGTACGGAGAACGGGAACCCAATGTTAGCGCTATGGTCCCTTTGACGACAAGTTCCCAATTAATTTGTAAGTGATATACAATTTCAAAAAACGGGAAAAAGAGAGCGAAAGATGACTCTATTGTCCTTTGGAGAATTGAGGCTCCTTGGAGAAATAGTTTTTCGAGTAAACATTTTCATGAAATTGGATTGGTCTCTTTGCTCTGGAAACCTGTACATGAATGTTTTCTTGGACTCTTTTTCGAAAGTTTATTGGCTCAGAGTACGTTTCCGACGGCACTGATAAAATGGTTATCTTTCCCGGGATCTTAACAAAAATGGGTCCTATTCAGAACCCCGTTTGACTAAGGGTTACAGTATTGTCGGGTACTTTACAAATGATGTTTCTGTTTTGTTTCGTTATTATTTATTGCCTATATAGTTTTAAAATGCCCCCTACCATTTTGCACATATAACTTACTTAAAATTAGCATTATTAATTAGAGTATTACAATATACAAATCTTAGAGCCCCATGTAGACTCGATCATTTACTGTAATGTCACTCTAATACACTGTTGTACACATTAGTTTCTCATTTTACATAGGTCACTAGCGCTGTGCTACTGTTTTGCTGTTAAACTAATTCTATGCCGATGTAAAATAAATATTTTACTTACTTACTTAGGCTACTTTCTTACTAATACTGACCGACTGCGGCGGGGATTGGGCCGCTCACCTCGACATCTTCGATNGGGGGGGGGGGGGGGGGGCTTTATCAGATAAGGAGGGATTTTTAGACCGGAAAAGGTGCGACCAATAGCTGGCTATGACAAGAGGCCATTTCCACTTTTGATATGTGGCGTGCTGACCCTAGTCGTTACTTAGTCCCGGCTTTGGCCAGTTGACAGAGCAGACGGACTTTAGTTAGATTTCCTCTGACGCCTTGAGTTAGACCACTCGTTGAGCTGGTTCAACTACAGTATGACGTAAGTTCCGCAGCTCTAGGCGAGAACTTTCTGCGAGAACTTTCGAAAATGATCGACACAACGGCTTGGAGTTCGTGAGACATCGCCATGTATTTCAAGGGACCTGGAACGCGATAAAAAACAAAACTTCTAATATTGAAAGTGCTTCTCTGCTCGACTGCAATTGACTGAAAAGTTGAGCCTGCTCAATATACACTATTTTAGGGTTTATTCGAAAAGAATTCTGTTCAGTGATATAGTCGAAGCATTTTATTTTAGTTTGAAATTAAAAAAAACGATAGCACCTACGTCTCCTTGGTATGGCAAGACATAGACTCTTTGGTAACAGGCACAGAGTTTTTCATTCGTGCCTAGCTATTTCAAACAAATCGGGAATTTTGTGATATTTTTCTGGAAATTTCTCACAGGGGAAATCATTGAATTACCCTGTACTAGACGTTGCGAGATGATACTTTCGTCGAGAATTTTTTAACAGATATTTTGACAAGCTTTCGCGTTCTATGCCTCTTAGGAAAGCAAGCCTGGTCTAAGTGTTTTCATTTGAAATACACGACAATTAATATTTCAATCTCGCGAAGACTTTCTTTTCAGTAGCGACGTAGCGTTATTACTCGGTTTGCATAGACGAGACGGTATCGCCCCCTTGTGACAATGGTTTCGGGCATGTTTTTGGACGTGACATTTATTGACACTTCCGTGACCTACAGAACCAGCTCAAGACAGGTAAACGTTACAGTATTGGGCGTCCACAGGCGATGTATTGGCTGGATAAGCAGGTACGGTGGCAGTCAAAGAGTCGTTTCACAGCTGACATTTTTAATCACTAACAACACCGTCAACAGTAAACATGTGCCGTTCTTGAGCCATGGGGGCGGGTGAAATGATGAGTGATAACCTGCTGTCCCGAGGACTAGTGTATGAATGATAACCAGGCAGATGATGTCAGTTAGGCGTCATCATTACACAGTGCTTACCTGGATAACGAACTTCTCTGACTAATGTGAGTCGGAGATCCACAATCACAGATTTCCGAATCCATAATTGTGTTGGCCAACTCCAATAAAAGGAACTTGTGTTTTTCTTGAGTGGAAGAGTGCTATATACTATATTACAGTAAGGACTTAGATGCATTTTATAAACTAGTCATTAAATTTAGTTTTTAGGCACCTAAATTGCTCCACTGGTGTTTTGTGATTCCAGCTTTGTAAACTTTCTTTCTAGGTCATCAAAGCGAAGCAATATCGCCTCTGCTGGCCCTACCAATTCAAGCTGGTAGGGCCAGTACAGCAGAGGCGATGGTCATATTGCCTAAGACCTATACTCAGACTTCGGATTGTTCCTTTTTGCTATGCTCCTTGTAGGTCTATTCATTGGCAGTTGTGTAGACAGTGACAACCGAACCGTCTCCAGAGCTGGCTGTGGGGACTAGTAACAAAGAGATCACTGACCTAGCAGTTCGACAAAACAACATTACAACAGATTCCTACCATACTAGCTAGTCAGTCACATTTCAGTCAATTATTGGTCACATTAATCACATTTTCAGAACCTCTCTAGTCATGACTAAAAGTGACTAGGGACTGTGCATGATGCACTTGTTGGATAGTTGTAGTCATGTTTTAGTCACTTCATTTACATAATTAGGATGCCCTAAACCTCTAGTCAATGATTAAAGGCCTTTTCATACTGACTTAAGTTCGGTCTGAGCAGAGCGTTGATGTAAACTGCGAAGTTAACTAAACTGTTCATACCCAGGCTTCGGTAGTTAACGGACATCGAAGTAAACGGTAGGTGACGCTGTTGCCATCTAAGTAATTGCAAGGTAGCACTGCATGCTAAGGTTTTTTTTAATTGTGACAATTTGGGAGCATTTACATTAATTCGAATGATGATTATTCGAGCAAAATGTAATAAATATTAGCGGGTATACTACCCTTTTGACGATAACAGTGGCACCTGGTGATAACTTTGATGGGACCGAAGTTGACCGTTCATACTGCACCGCAGTCTCGACACTCCGCTATTAAATCCACCTGTTTAGTGCGAAGTTAACTGACGCTGTTAACTTCGATCCAGGACCGAAGTTTACCGTTCATACTGACCACAACTCCCTAAAACATCGACGCGTCGACGTTAGTATGAAAGGCCCTTAAGGAAGTGAACAAATGAGTAAATGAGAAATTTCAGGTTTTTTACTTAGAAATAAATTTGGGAATACTTCTGCCCCCAAGCTGTAAAGCGTATGCATGTGGACTGTTAAATTCACTAAATTAACGGTACTAAAGATGAAGTTGCATCACACAGCATGTGAAATGGGAGGCACTCTACCTCGATTCACAAGAAATGAAATGTTGAATGATGATGAATATTGCCGAACAAATGTAACTTCAGCCTTCAACAAAAACATTTTTAGAAGTCTTCACATTTGGAATAATGCAGTTGGCAACCACTGGAATCTGTTGAGGGCTGTTCCAGTAAAATCTGTATGGGAGGGGGGGAAGGCACCTTTTTTTCGCACCCGCCACCACCCATATTTTTCATTTATTTCTTCAGCCTACCACCCGTAATTTTTTATAAGTTTGAAATGCAACCACCCGTAATTCTTTTTTGTTCTTGTGGTTGACTGCACTGGCGCTTGAGTTTATCTGTTCCTCCATCACCACTAACGTCATTCATTACTAAGAAAACATATGTTTCTTATACATGGTTATTAGCCATCGAGAAATTCAAGCACCTGTGGTTAAATGGTGTTATGGGCATGCCGATGAGGAGATCGGAGGGAGTGAAAAAGTCGGAGCTTTTTGCAAGTTGCATTTTTGTTTCAGTTTTTGATTCTGTGCAGATTGTTTATAAAATTTACTAAAATTACCCACCATCAAACATTTATGGCCCAATGAAACAACAACGACCTGTAAATTTTTATTTTTTTGAAGTACGACCACCAGCCATTTTGAATTTAAATCAAACGCCACCACCCATAAATTTTTATTTCAGTTGCCTTCCCCCCCTCCCACACAGATTTTGCTGGAACAGCCCTGAGGTGGCTAAAAAGGTAGGTGGTTACGGTATCGTACTTCACAGTGTTACACAAAATGGTATTACAATTTAGATTATTATTATCCTAGGATAATTATAGTATTATATTTAGACGTCAATGGTGGTATCAATTTTTTTAGTTATGCAATCAAATACTCTGTGCAAATAAATTTCGTAATCAACAAACACCACAGTGACTGGACATGTGCCACTGTGTGAAGCAGCGATTGGATGACTGGTGCTCTATCTTTTATCTTAGAATTTAAGATGAAATTTCAATGAATTATCTGCCATTTTTTACTACATGCCTTTGGCATTTAGACAAATGTGATAACAGTTTGGTCTGGAGGAAGGGCTCTTGCGTAAATAATGGATTAAGGTGTGCCTTCCTGCATGAGGTTAAAAAGTGGAACAGCTTTATTGATGGATGAGTTTTAAGACTTAGCAAGGTCCTCTATAACCAAAAGTCATGGTTTCGACTGCACCTCATTTTACTGCTCTAATCCCCTCTTTATATTCTTATAAGCATTATTATTCCATTATTTGTATTGTAAACATTGAAAACAGATTTTTATTTACATAGCTCAAGATTTACAAAAATGGCACAGAATTTTGTGTTTGCTAAAATACCCAATGTATCAATGACAAGAATTTGAAAATAAACCCGTAATGAAAGTCAGTCTTGACTTGGGAACATGCTGTTTTACTGGAATTATGGCTGATTTTTAATCATTATCAAGCCAGCAAATTTACTTTCGAGCCTATCAGAAATATTTGCATTTAGCCAAAAGCCTACAACAAAGGTTATGCTAGGATCCTAGAAAAAAATCAAATTTTCCTAACTTCAAAGTATTATGTTGCAGAAGATGTCTTCTTTAAGATTGTGATGTGATAACATCATTTCTAAAATCTATTGGTCTATTTACACCAAGCTCTGGCATATTTACATTGACATGTTTCAGGCTGTTATTTCCGCCATCGTCAAGTGTTATTACAGCTTTCTTAGAACAACGAGCACGGGTGCATGGTACACTCATGGTAGAAGCTAGGATTGAGCTGGGAACTCTTAAAATTCTCAGTCCAGTAGTCTAACCACTATATCACCGAGTCATTCATTAACTTTGAGAGAAGTTTTGTTATACTTCTAAGTGGTAGCTAGGCATGTATATTATACCACACTCCTTGATGGTAGCTAGGTGTCACTTGAGTGCTTGCTGGGCTGACTAAAGACATTGCTGTGTATTTTCATGTGCTTGGCTTCCGTAACTTTGCCCAGCCGAGTGAAAAAACTGTTGCATTGTCATGGCAGACGGTTTAAATCCCACATGACCTGTTTACGAAATTGTTCTTCTTGCCATGCTTTTTCTTTCTATGAGCCATTGGTACCTATTGCTTACTAGTATTATATAACGTTTACTGAAGTATAATACATAGTGACCTTGAGAGCAACTCCAACCAATGAGCTATACCAGGTATACGTAGCTCATTGCTCCAACCAATCTCCTAGGGTCTTCCCATACCAAGTAAATCTGATGGGAGGGGGGACTTGTCCATTATAAACAGGTGAGGTAAGGTGAACTCTGACATAAGCTGGTATCAACCAGCATTACATATAGCACTAGACACAAGACAGTTATCACAAGGTAGGTAGCACTATGATTCAACGAAAAGTACATGCATGAATCCAGTATGTTATAGATGGTAATTAAATTAGACGGTAATGAGCAGGATTCTGGTGATTACTATACTGCCTTCATTTGGGTACTGTGAGGAGATTTAGGTAATTAAACATACCTTTGGTCATTACTTTGGAACCACATTCAAATTTTCTTCACACACAGGTTTGAGTATAATTTTGAAGATTTCATGTCTGATGATGTTTCGGACCTGAGATACTTCCTATTGGGTTACTGACTTTGTGAAGTTTTTTATCTTTTTATATGTCTTCGTATTTATTATGCTGTCAGTTTCGTCCATCTGGCCCTCCGTTCAGCACCTTTCTGACACCCAGCATCTGTAACTGTGTCTTCAAAAACCCTGAATGTAATAAAATTTTGCAGATATTATGTTCCTATCATAGATATAAAAGCATGACAAAATTTTCGGACATTTCCGACTGCAGGTGTTCCTCTTGTAGCAATTTCGATTTTTATGTTTGCCAGTGTATCTTGGAGTTCCTTTAGAGGTATACACTGTTTGGGAGACGATGCCACCTACTGTTCTTAAATGTTTTTGACTATTTTGCACCATCTAGTGGACAATTTACTGTTTTGAGTCCGGGTGTGCCTCTCTGGCTTTTTGCCAAACTATACTCTTAGGATGATCATGAAAATTAGCGTAATTATGTTCCTATTAATGGAAAGATGACAACTTACAATGATTATTGGATGGCTCTGACTATTGTGACTTAAAATGCAAGTTGCATGTCTTTGTGTCTATTGTTGTACCTCCTAAACCCTCTGCAATTAAGACTTTAGCTATAACTTGGCAAGTGTATGTGAGATGGTGACAACAGATGATGGCAATTTATATGGATCTGACTACTGCTGTTCCCCCTAGTGGCAAGATTATTTTTGTACATTTTGCCACGATCTGTATATTTGAAGTTCCTCCCCCCCTTCTCACCCTCTATCTCATGACATGTTTCAACTCAAATTCAGTAGTTCCAAGTTACGTAGTCACTTTCATTTTTCAGCGTAGCTGCACTTACTGATCCGACCTGAAAATGGATGGCGGTGGTGAAAGTGACGATGAAGGCGCAGATCTCCCAAATGGAACTGTATATAGCCGTCTTCTGGCTCAAGAAGACGAGGACAATGTGTCGTACAACAGCACTGATATACATGGACGATCAAGGAGTGCTCCCCTTGGTGACAGTCGAATGTGCAGCCCAGTGAATGCTTCAATGAGTTATCACACATGCTCAAGTTCAACGGATAATATTCATAAGAGTTGTCCAAATCTAAACAAAAGGAGGAAGTCTTTAGCTTTGTTGTACTACAAAAGGGCATTTCGCACGTCAGTGAGTGAGTCAAGAAACATCCATCGGATACAAAGGACTGTATCAGGTTCATACAATTACGATAGTTTACGTTCTCGTTCTGCGTCATTCACTGTAAACCAGATTGTTAGTGTATCGGATATAGACTCGGAAAGTAACTGTGAAAGCTCCGAAGAAACTGGGACTAGTCGTCCGGGATTTTTCCGGTCCCTTGACAGAAGACAATGTTTTATTCTGCTGAGCTTATCTCTCAGTGACTTTTCCTGTTATGTTTGTCTTTCATTGCTGTCGCCATTTTTTCCTCTCGAGGTAAGATTAACTGTGGAGGGTTACTCTTTGGGACCTGTGCCTGGGATTTTGAGCATGGCCTCTTGTGTAGGGTGATGGAACATCAACACCAGCACCAATTATGGCATAAGATTTCATTGTGAAAGTGCAGCTTACAGTCTTAAAATATGGAAGCACTTATGAAAGTAACGAAACTCATACAGTAAGCAGCACTGTCTTGTAAACCATCAGATCTATTCTATGAGAAAATCTTACCAACTTTTGTCAAAAATAATTGTCAAAATTGCTCATTTTTCAAAAAATGCCACAATGGTAACTATAGCCTTATAACTTAAAGTGGTTAAACCTTTGTTTGATGACATCATGGATGAAAAATTGAAGAAAATGTAATTTTACTCATCTGGTATTTTGCGTCTTCAAGTAAGATTTAATTGACCATATACCATAAACACAAAGCCAAAATTTCACAACATTAAGGTGATGTCGATACCATTCAAAATTTGTTAAAAATCTTGTTGCAATTCAGTTCATGTGCCAGCACTATACATGTTAAAAATAACACAATTCATGCCATATGCTATTCATGTGCTGTTTTTTTGTCACCTGAAAATTAATATTTCGTTGAGGAAATTTTGTATAGGTAAGTTTAGTAACTCACTTCTGACCTCAGCAATGCTGCAAAGTCTTCATCATGTCGCACAGTGGCTTTGAGGCAATTTCAGGGAGGATAATCTGGACATGCTGTTGACAATAATTTAAATAACCTTGTTTATCAACAAAGTCAACAAGTAAAAGCAAATATTTTAATTCATCATACAACTTTTATCTTAATGCTATCAAAATGATGAAGTTGTAGTCTGACTTGTGCCTTGCTCAGGAATTTCAACTGTCTCAAGTAGGTGAACTGGCTGCTCTCGACGGCTTATCACAATAAAATTGAGTCCTGATTAAAGTCATACTTTGCGCTCAAAAAGTTAGACTTAGTGTAATGAACATTTTAAGGTTATGGGAACCTTGCGGACAAGTCGGCGCATTTGAAGCCAGATGTCTACAAAGCCATAGTCTTGAACTCAGTATAATGAATTCTGAGCATAGAAACCACTAGAATTTTGACTTTTGATTTGTACCAATCTGTCTTTAATTGGGTTACGAGACCATGTCTTCTTAGAAAAAATTACGAAATAACGAAAAGTGTATTTGTAGCTCAGCATGAGCATTAATATCCTGGCCCCTTTATTGTACTTGGTTGTAACTTACAAAGTTGAAATCTCAAATACGATGTTATTTCAAATTATCATTTCGTTTTATGCTGCAATTTATGAGTTCTTTCAAAAAATCACAGATCTAAATTGATAACCATTCAATGTGGAAAAGTGGAACATTTTTACAGTCCAAACGTTTGACATATGATTGACTGGTGGGGTTGTTTTTTGGTGTTTTTGATATGAAATTAGTGATGTTGTATCCCAGTATATGTGTATGCATTCTCACCGTTATCTCCCTTGACCAGACAAACTTGGTGAGGATACCAACACTTCAAGACATCATCTTCCTTTCACAGGCCAACCTCCGAGGTATCAGTACGGAGACAACAGGGTGGATATTTGGGGTGTTCGCTCTAGTGCAAGTCATTGCCTCACCAATCGCTGGCAAGATGGTATGTGCAGTCCATAACGTGTCTGAAAAGAGTCTGTGACTTTGTAACCCTTGGCTTTGGAATAACCTCTGATTACTGTTTTATCATTATATAGGATAGAAATGCAATATGGTTTTTTGCCTATATTCCATTTTCCAGAACCCCCAGTACTGAAACTTTGTTCAACGTACAGTTAATTTTTTGTATAGAATTGATACACTCAGCAACTATCGTGAATGGCATTGAATCAAATTATTTGCCAGACTTGCAAATGCTTGAAGTTTACCGTTGCCCATTTGGTTGTCATGATGTGCTTGTGGTAATTTTGACATGGCAACTGGTTCCCGTCAGTGGCGGATTCAGGATACCTTGCCCCTGCCACCCAACACATGCACTTGCAAAAGTACACTCCCACGATTAGCCGTAGCGTGATAATGCCAAAGTTATTTCCCTGTAATTTGTACTACCGTTATTTGTTATTGGTTGCCGGAGGTGTGGATCTGAGAACCCTAAATCCGCCACTGACAGTAGCCCACCGTTGGACTTGGGTGTAAGGTTCACGGTCATTTCCTACATGAGCCTACACTACTGTATCAAAACTGTACTCGCATAGAGCTTTAAGACCTGCACTCTTCAGTATGCATTTTTAGTTAAAAAAATCGAATGTCCTGTTTGACCTAAGTTGTATCTTTGTAGAGCTTGCCTAGGCTATTCACTGTTACAGTAGTTTTTTACATTTTTCGGTAAGTTTGGTGCATCCTATGCATAAGTAAGAGTTTATGTAAGCAGCTTTCATATAGGGTATAAAGGGTACACTGCATTGTGATCTTTCAGCAGCTAGGACTTGTCAAGTACGACTGTTTTTAAAGCAGCCATTGTATTGTAAATATTTCAGATGAATTCTACTGGTGCAAGATTCATGTTCTTAGCTGGGCTTTTCTTTGCTGCTGGGTGCAATGCTTTATTTGGGTATGTATCGGTCTTGTTTCCAGTGAACCATTCATTAAATGCAGCTTATTAGGTTATGTATCAATCTTGTTTCCAATGAACAATATGCAAAAGGCACCACAATTTTATACTGTTAGGTCAGAAAAAATCGCAACTAGATGAGAATTCAAACAAGTTGTTTTGAGTCTGAGTCAACTGCAGCTCAGACCAAAATTAGCAATTTTCCCATTAGTTCGGGCTATTCACATTAAGTAACCCAAAAGTTTACCAACAAAGTGTTTTATTAAATGACAGGTATTCATACTGAAGTATCACTTGCGGTAACTTTCAAACTCTTGTCTATTTTTGTTGAGAATTTTTACAGAGTATAAATTCTTTGTTTATTTTCTACCCTTTAGTGTGTCAAAAAGCGAAAACTCCATATCTTGCCACTGAACCTTGACATGTCATACCTGGTCTCTGCACTGTCTTTAGACTGATAAGCCACTGTCTTGTGATTACCTCATGTGCTTTAACATCACATGATGTCACAAGCTCAATATTTATGTAAATATAATAGAAGGTGATTTCTAACTGATTGACGGATTTGGTTGCACCTGTCCTGGGCACCTGCTGAGTCCAAATTGTCAGGTGTACTGTCAAGCATCAGATGGTTGAAGACACTGGACTTTGTGTGGCCAGGACTGGTCCAGTCACTGGACAACATTAGGTGATCGTTAGAACCTCACAGGGATCTGGGTGCTCTTAATAATGAGAGTAGAATACTGTTTACACTGAAAGTAACCTACTGCTTGTCAAATCAACTTTTGATTAGCCCCGAACAAATGTAGGGCTAGCGTTGGGGTCTGTTTTGTGAAAAGTGACTCAAGGCTTAAGTCAGAAATTTGTACTTTAATCCAAACAACTATTTGTGAAAAATAATGAAATCTCACTATGAGCAAAAGTGCAAATGTCTAAGAATATACACAATGCTAATTACTGAGTTAGCTTCTCTTATTAATTTTATAGACTGTGATATTCTCATAATTACTTGGCTAAAAATTTTTTTCAGCAGTTATAAAGTGGCCGGGAAAGCACCGTGAGTCCAAATTTCTGCCTTAAGTCTTAAATTGTGTTGAATTCATGGAACAGACCCCTGAGTGGCAGATTACAATGGCAAGATGGAGTGAAGCAAAACTATTAGTTCAATGACTTGTCAGTTAATTTAACCAGCATAAACTGAAATATTTCGTGTCAAAACACACTTGTCTTGTAATACTCGTGACATAAATTCATGACCAAGTGCTGTTTTCACCATTTGCCTGCTGTTTTTGAATAATATGAAACATAGAATCCTAATGGGGTAAAAATGACATCATGCCATTGAATTATTGGTTATTTTAAAAAATGGTAATGCCAGTTGTGTGCTGATTTCATCAAAAGTCTATGCAGTTGGTTTTTGGTGACGTATCTGCCATTATTATGGTGCAACTTGGACCCACAAATAGGAGTGCCGTCTCAAAATATTTTCAAAAATTTTGCAAGTCTTGGATTTTTTTCTATTCAAGTAACTGCAGGGCAGTTTGTAACTTAAAATTTTTGCAAAATTACTGGAAGTTTGGATTGATCCTTTACTCTGACATTGTTTGCATCCATTGTATGCTGATTTGTTCTCGGAGAGTTGAGAAGGATTAAAATTGACAAGATCCATAGCCAGGTTATAATTTTTGAAGTGCTAAATAATTTACAGGGCAACGCAAATGTGGCCATTTTGTCATTTTAATTTTATTTGACTGGCTCCAAAACATCAAAATGACATCAAGTAGCAGAAGTCAGTAGGGTTTTTGCAAACTGTATAATCGCCTTCAACATTTTGAAAATTTGGTAATGATCCATGGCTTATCTTATCAATTATTCTTAAATAATCATGGAGAGGTGATGTTAGAGAGACTAGGGTCAGTAAAAGGAATCCAATGGGTCTTGTATGGTGTTTGACTAGGCCCTTTGGCACACCTGACACCTTGTCTTATTGGACCTTCTGGAGCATGTATTACTCATGGGTTGCTAAAATTTAGAATTGCTCATAAACAAAATAGTGAGACATAGCATTCCAATACCTTTCAAGTGAAGACAAATTTTGTTCTTTTCAGAATATTTAAAAATAATTGGAGTTGAAATTTTAGTCAGGCAGCTGATGAACTAATCCCTTTTTGTTTAAATCACATTGTTTATTTTGTGATGACTACTCAGCTGTTATTCATGTTATCTGTTAGATGGCACCACTCGTGCCAAATACGTTGCAATGTTATGTTTTATTGCTTTTGAAATACGCATTGATAATGACCCTGCAACCTATTTGTTGTCAGTTCTATCGTTCACCTGTAGATAGGTTATTACATCTCCCCTGCCATGATTTCAGCGCTCTTGACTGGGTATCTGATGGTGATGGTGGCCTAGTGTTTATCGTGCTGTGTTTTACAATTCGTGTCTTCCTGGCTCTTGGTTGTACCGCTTACACAACAGCGTCATTTGCCCTCTGTGCAACTGAGTTTGATGACAATGTCACCACTGTATTTGTGAGTCGTGTGCTTCTTAACAATTCTACAGCAATTAATATGCAATGCATTCCGTCATTTAGTAGTTGACAAAGTTGGAATTAGATTCATTCATCTTTACCCCTCGGTAGTGTCACTTATAACATGGTGGACCAGCTGCTCTTGTCATCCCATGTAAGCATGGTTATCACCATGGTAATGGAAACAAAGTGCTAGTCAAAAATAGGTCTGATATTCTCTTTTCACCTGTCCAGTAAAATGATCAAGACTGTCAGCTACTTCATCATATCATCAGTGAAAACTTCCCCTACCCCCTTCCCGAGGATGTCGGTCGGAGTCTCATATAATGTCCTTTTAGTGCATATTAACAAGTATATTCCACTGATCAGAATTTGACTATGTTGTATTTTTATTGATGCCATTGTTGATATTAAATCTCAGAGACAATTATTGTATACTACTGTCATCTGTGCTTTCAGGGCATCCTGGAGACAGTAATAGGACTGGGTATGATGGTTGGTCCTGCCCTGGGTGGTGTACTGTACGAGGTAGGTGTCCGTATTGTGGGGACAAACAGACCTGGGTGGTGTATTGTTCGATGTAGTTGTTTGTATTATGGGGATTTAGAGACCAGCCTTGGGTGGTGTATTGTATGAGGTACCTGTCTGAATAGTGGAGTCCAACAGACCTGCTTTGGGTGTTGCATTATACCAGGTAGATGTCTGTATGGTGGAGGTGTTAAGTCTAGTGATGCTTCTTCAATGATACTAAGCAGGGCAGGAAATAAACCAGTCCATGAAAACTGACCTGTCTGCTGCAAGTCATCGTACTTAATCAAGAGTGGGCATGGTCAGACATGTGGAAGATTATAATATATGATTTTGATGGCATTGATTTAAGGCTGTTTAAGTTGAATAATGTCAAAGAAGATACTTTAAATTTGTACTCACCAAAAGTAATCAGACAAAATACTGTTTCCCGCTTTAATGGGTTATTCTATCTAATCTGATCATATGGTGAATTGTGCTTGGGCTCAGCTGTCATGACTGGGAATTCTACTTGAGCTCTGTTGCCACGATGGAGAATTTTGGGTTTTTTGTCTGATTAGTTTTGGCATGTACCAGAATTGTGTTTGCCAATTTTCGGAGGTCTGGCACTTCACCCCATGGTCTGGAACTTCACTCCGTAGTCTTGCACTTCACTCCGTAGTCTCTCGCACAGTAGCATGTGAGAATGTTTAAAAAAATGCGTGTCTCATATCTGTGCCATATGCGATGCACACTTAACATAGGCGCATGTCATTGCTCTGCATTGCTCTTATTTTTTCAGGCTGGTGGATTTTGTCTACCCTTCCTTGTAACTGGAGGGTTCATGATGGCTATAGTGCCCGTGACATTCTTTTTACTACCGAGACATGGTGAGTACTTCACACTTCACATTGATCTTAGTGTGCATTGTGAAACCTTTTGAATTTCTGGGTACTTCTTAACAATAGCGGATTTTTTTGAGTTCTGCAAAAGCATGAGAGGGTAGATAAGGTGGGAAGAAGGGAGAGAGACAGAGTATGGAAATAAATTTTGCAGTGCAAATTACATGACTGGTTCTGGTGTGTCCGTGGAATTAATCACTATTAGTAGTCACGTTGACACTTGGCAGAATTACTCTGAAAACTGAAAACAATTTTCAAACATGTCAAAGTACCCGAAGACCAATGACTACTACTACCTGCTGTATAAATTAATGTTACTATGGTTACCATTTCTGATCAAATTTTTGCTTCTGCGTATTTAAGCTTACCTATTCTGATTTAAGCTCATTGATCATAATATATGTCAAGTGTAAGATTTTGTCAAATCAAATTGATGTCTGTCATACGGAGCATAGTTCATTTTAGATCAAGTGAACAAATGTTCGGAAGCGTATGGGTTTATGTAAGACTGTTGGAAGCATTCTTATCCTTGCATCAGCCCAATATTGTTTTGCAGACCTTCCTGTAGGCTGAGTGTTATGCTCAGAACACTCTGGAAGAGTGGTCACTTGTAAACTAAAAGTTCATGGTTTTATTCTTGGATTTACCAACTTAAGATAGCAATTGTAATGGAAGCCCAGACAATTACGTTGATTATTAAAAGTGACTGTTAACTAAGCTACACCATTTCTGTTTCAGACGAGTTTAATAATGAAGAGTGTAAAGATGTGCAACCCTTGCTGTTATTCAAGTCACCTGCACTTTATGTAGTCTGTGTTGACGTCATAGTGTCTGCCATACTGTGGTCTGTGTTGGACCCACTCTTGGAGCCTCATCTTGAGACGGTTAGAATCAAAAGTTGTTTGTTACAGTTCAAACAACTGAACATTCTTGGAATTATATTAGAACTGACAACATCATGTTTACAATCCATCTGTATAAAGCAGCTAATTAGGTTCTAACAAAACCTGAAAACATTTTTCACTTTCTAAAAGTGCTTTTTAAATAAAGTGCCCAAAACTCTTTAAATTGAAATTTCACTTTGGACTGTCTAATTTGCTTAAATTAAGCAACATCAATCTTTAAACTATTGTTTCCTGGTATTGGACGTGTCAGTTGGAACAATTATCACATTCTTAATCAGGAAGGAATGCCTTTGACCCAGCTGGTTGGGAATTGGCCGACCCTTTTTCTTCATATGAACTCTGCCACAGAAATCACTTTTGCTTTATATCCAAGTTCTCATTCACTCCCTTGCAACATTCACCAGTAAGACCGAGCTCAAAGGAGTGGAAGACATGTTTGTGGAAAGCTCGGATTGTCTGCCAGTCACTGCCAGAATATGAACACTGGCCTCCCAAATGGGAGTCCGAAGCTCAAACGACTGAGCTACGCTGTTCCTTTTAGTCATATATGATGTATCAGTTTATAATTAATGTCTTGATAACCTGTGTAAACACTGTGGGGTTTATTTTCTTGTTGTCTTTCAGTTTAACCTGTCCACAGACCTTGTTGGTCTTCTGTTTCTCCTCATGTCTGGTGTTTATGCCCTCCTGTCACCAGTGTGGGGCTGGGTGGCTGATCACATGATCGACAGCAAGCCTCTCCTTATGATTGGTTTCCTTCTGTCAGGGGTTGGCCTTTGCCTGTTAGGACCCTCCCCTTTACTGGGCTTGGGCAATTACAAGTAAGGCTTTGCGTGGTTTCTTGTTTATTTACCATTCACGTGGAAACATGAAAAAATGATGAAAAGGTTCAATACATGGCAAGATCGTTGAAAATGAATAATTTAAAAATCCCTGGATCCAAAGTTTCCACTCGATAAATGAAACACTGTCATTTTGGCGAGTTATATTGCTATGTCATACTTTCAGTTGAAGTGTCTGACACGTAATCCATCACGAAAAAAAAACAACTGTTTCTTTTGAAGGTGTGGGATTATGTGTTAAAGGAGAATGCAGCCATTTTCTTGTATGTTAATATGTTTTAGTAAAAGCAGATCCTTGGCGATCTTGGCAATACAGTTGTATGTTCTTATTTGTTGGCTTAGCTTGGACTTTATAATCCAAGAAATGGCTGAGTGTGATGGAAATATCCCAGCAATGAGGCTTCCATATTGGTATTTCATTTAACTCATTGCTTGACCACTGGCACTGAAGACCTAAAGCAATGTTTGCAGCCTGAATTGTCTTTCTTACAGTGAGTTGTGGTTGAACATTGTGTCTCTGATCGTGCTGGGTGCTTCCATCAGTCTGGCCTCTGTCCCAACCTTTGATGTCATCATCTGCATTGCTGAGTAAGTGCTTGAAATTAGCATATTAACTGAAGCTTAACACAATCTTAAGAATGGTGTTTATTACAAGTATTCACTGCCATGGGCCCAAAGTACAATTACAGCAAGTAAAGCTATAATACTAGAGGCACAAACATTTCTTAATGTAATGATGATTTCTTACAAAGTGAATGTTAAATGAAACTAATAACACCTTTCTCAGGGTTTTTTATTAAACTAATATATTTGTTGATACTTGGACTGCTCCAATACTTTCCGTACATAAATCCCAAATCCTTAAATCATGGAATGTGGGGCATACTAGTATAAAGTGATATTCATCTTCGTTCAACTTGGTATTTGGACAGGAAAGATATATTCAGTAAGAATAAGTTACAGAATTATGCCTTCCAGTTTTGACAGTTTAGAATTATTATCAACGTTGCCCTGCCAGCCTTTTATATAACAATCTATAATATGTTTAGAAAATATTAATAAAGGTTGTCTCACAGGCAACACCCTGGTTCAACCAGACCTCATATAAAACAAATTTACATAGAAGTTTTTTTAACTGCAGATGCCAAGTTAGAGCGACACATTCCATTAGAATCCAACTTGACAAATCATAAGAATTTGTTTTTGTATATCTGTTAGCCAAGAGTGCATCTTCAAAATTTTGAATTGGTACTTTTCAGGCAAAGGCAACCTTTTCGTGTCATTTTTAGCTAACCATGCCTGTGGATAAGCACTCAAGCTAATTTAACATAATCTAAGGTTATGCCCTCATTTTTTTCAACAGTCATGACAAATTGCCTGTATTGTCTGTGGCAAAAAAATACTCGACTCCACCTTATGAAATCCTCTATTGTGTGGGATCTTGTGAGGAAGAATCCTAGTTAAAGCTGGTCACATTATTTATAATGGTCTCCTTTGTCGTCGTGGCGTGACCTCACTGTGATTTCAAGCAATTGTTTTGTGGCTGTTTTCAATAAAAAAGACAGCACAGAAAACAACTTTGAATTTCTTTCAGAGATGCTGGCTTGCCTGACAATCTCGGAACCTATGCTCTCATAGCTGGAGTGTGGAGTTCAGCATTTTCCATGGGGTAAGTTTAACCACGAGGTTGTTCCAAATCTGTGACAAAATAGTCATGCTAACTATAGTACGATTCTGTGTACCATTATCACTCGATCACTGCAGATTCTAGGCAACCTCTGAAAACTAAGTTTAAGTACCCAGAATTTTTATGCACTCACATATTTACATGTGGCGACATTATGCTGTCATTCCTGTCTGTCTGCTGCTGTATCTTCCAAACAACACTGAATGTTTGTGCATGAATTTATCCAGATATGCTTCTTTCATAGATGGGATGATGAGAGCGAACTTTTGCATGGATCCTACTACGGGTGTGACCCCTTCTGGCTACTTTAGTTTTTACGTATGTCATTTAACAGATTTTCATGAATTTTGGTAAAATGGTATCTATTAGGAAGACGATGACAACTTCCCATTTTAGGATGGCTTTGACATATTTTGCAGCGCCTAGTGGCTTTTTTACTGTTTTTGATTTTTTTAGCGTCTGCATTTTGTACGGCTCTGACTATTTTGCCACATCCTAGTAGCAGTTTTTTGCATTGATTTTGTGACTGTATCTTCTAAGCCCTCCACAGGATATTTGTTAAATTGTATTTCTACTGATGAAGGTGACAATAGAAGACGACAACTTCTGGATGAATACGACTTCCACTGTGCCCCCTAGTGGCAATTTTATATTTTCTGTGTTGCCTTTATTGGGATTTTCTCCCATCCCACTTTCTCCTTTGTGCATATTCTCAAAATATGTTTGTATTTTTATTGGAAAGAGTACAACTTCTGTGGATTTTGAGTCAGCTTGTGGCAATTTTGTTTTTCTTTGCGCTTGTCTTGATAGCTGTCCTATTCCTTGATGGGTGTTCATGAAATTTGGCAGATAAGTTACTATAATGACGACAACACAAGCCTTGTTTCAGATGTATACTGTGGAAGAAATGGAACAGGCATGCGCAATTTTTAATAATTCGGCACAACTTTTTTTGGTCGGTGTTTTGTTGGAATGATTAAAATTATGGTCACATTCTCTCATCTTCTTGTAGGACAATTTGCTTTAAACTACTTTAATTAAAACCTGCTTTTTAACTTGTAAGTAATTGGTAATTAAATCGACTAAAAGTCTCTCTACTGGTCTTTACGAGATCCTATTCTCTAAGTTGTGTGTTACGCGTTCTTGTATATTTAGGCATACGCCCACTCTGGCGGACATTCTTGGTCCCATCTCATTTAAAATGTGGTTGGAAGTCAATTTAATGGAGGAGTAATACAAATTGCATCAAGTAGATATTCTTGACCTTCGGGTAGTCCTCAATTAGTGATATTGTAAAGCTTCACGCTTCAGTTTTGTCAAGTTGTCAGTAGAAACGGACTTCATGTTTGTAATGGCTCCTGTTGTCACTAGATTTCTATTAAATTGCTTATTTTGGGGACTTGTTTCAGAGATTTTGTGGGCCCAAGTTTTGGTGGTATTCTACAAGCCTCCATTGGCTTTTCGTGGACTGTTACATGCGTGGCATTCCTGTCAGTTGCTGCGGTAAGTTCCTTATATGTTCTCATAGATTTCATTTTGTGTTTGGAATGTGCCAAATCTTTTAACAGTATTTTACTTCTTACTCTTTCTATAGAATGTTAAAACTGCGTATCCTGTAGGCTAAAAATAAACAATAAATTGGGTCTTTTAGTCTCGTAAAATCAGTCTCAATATTTCTTGCAGTAGTGATATGAGTCTATTTTCGTTACCGACTCAAGTCACAGGCAATGCTTACATGTGTCGTATTCAAAATTTTCTACGAAGCTGACGATGAATGACGACGAATTTCGGACCTATCCAGCCACTGGTGTGCCCCCTTATGACAATTTCATTTTTTTGCGCTTACCTTACATATTTTCACAAAATTTGGAAGATAGGCATCTACATGTATTAGTGAGGTGACGCTATCCTCTCATTTTCAGATGGATTCAAGGTATTTTGCACCACCTAGTGGCCATTTTTACTGTTTTCGAGTCTGTTTTTTGGTGTCTGCCGCTCTATCAACCAAACCACTCTAAAGATGATTGTGAAAATTGGCATATAGGTTTTAACTATGATGAGTACAGATGACGATGATTTTCGGTTGACTTTAACTATTGTGGTGCCTCCTAGTGCTAGTTTTGTTGTTTTAGCTTGGATTTCAGTGTCCCAGATTTTAAAGATTTTTTCCAAATTTTAGAGATTTTTCCAGTTTTTTAGATTTTCCCCAGTTGGAGGATTTTTATCATAGTTTTTGGAGTTGTTGCTAACAGTTGTCTGTTAGGTGAAGGTATCGTATATTGCTTCTAAATGTTGGTCTTTTTATTAAAGGGCTTCCTAACGCTGGTACTGTATTTGGTGGAGAGGTTCGTCAGGCGGCGAAATAAGAGTGGCTATCCTGTGGCAGAGTCTACAGTCAAAGACATTGAAGAAATTAGCAGAGAGACAAGTCCACTATTAGGGGAAACCAGGGATTGTGGGGAAGTGCATGAAGTTATGTTTAGTGAACGTCGGGCCAATGGTACCAGCGATCTTCAAAATTGTTAATGTTCACCATTTCATTCGTCTATTTCACCCTGAATTTTCTAGTTTTCTCACAAATAAGTGTTGTGCAATCCAACCAGAGATGTCAATTGCTTTTCAAGGACCACCAGAAAACTGGTTGTCCATCTAGTGTTGACCTAGTGACGTAGAATTTTGACAAAACTTGATGCAGTTACCTGACTGAAATGTGTCCTCACCAGTTGGTTTTCAGATGCAGTCGATTAATGCCACCTTTGGTCATCTGAGTTTTTGTTGAGAATCCCATTCATCTATTATTGTTAGAAAAGCCTGACAGATTAAAAAAACTGGTTGATTTTAGGAATGTTATTACTACCATGGCACCTCCTATTGACTGTTTTTAAAGGACATTGGTTGGTAAATAGTGTCTAAATTCCACAACAGATTTTGGTGAAAATTCACACAGAGATGTATTGCAGGGATGTCCTAGCTGGCACCAGCGGATTTTTACCTAGATTTAATGGCAGTCAGCACCCCTTGTTGAGCACTTCTTAGACTGATTTTTGATGTCCCTTGGCAGTGATTTTGGAATGCGGCTGCCCCAGATATCCAAGTAGTCAAATTAGACTGATTATAGTACAAGAAACTACTATTAGAGAGTCAGGGTGTATCACACCACTAGGAACATTTGTATTGCTCATAGTGCAGTGTGTCACACCACTAGAAGTGTTTGAATTGCTCGTGGTGCAGTGTGTCACACCACTAGAAGTATTTGTATTGATCATAGTGCAGTGTGTTACATCACTAGAAGTGTTTGTATTGCTCATAGTGCAGTGTGTCACACCACTAGAAGTGTTTGTATTGCTTGTGGTGCAGTGTGTCACACCACTAGAAGTGTTTGTATTGCTCATAGTGCAGTCATGACCACATGTCAGTGCTATATCATTGTCTTGTTTCTCCTATCATTCAGTCCCATGTATTTAATCTTACCAATTTGTGATATACATACAATCCAGCCAAAGCTGACATTTGCATTTAACCTTTGCATTATGAAAAGGATTTTCTCATACATAGTATGTATTCTTTGCATTGTGCTCAGCACTATCTCATTCATCCAATTCATATACTTCACATCACCATTGTTATTAATGTTGATATTAGTGGAATGTTAGGTTTTATGCACCCATGTACATGTGTGGGTGCATTATGCCGTCCTTCCATCGTGTCCTCTGCTGTATCTCCAAAACTTCGTGGTGGATGTTTCGGAAATTTTGTAGATTTGTTCAGATGTGACAGTGTGACCGAATTTTTGGACAGGCATGAAGACTGGTGTGCTCTCCCTAGTGGCAATGTTAGTTTTTCCATTTGCCTTTGTATCTTCAGCCTTCCTTGATGGAATTTCAAGAAATTGGCATGTAAGTAACTATTAAAAAGACAAGGACGTCATCTCGTCTCTGTGTTCCCTAGTGGCCGTTTTTACTGTTTCAAGTCTGTTTCTAACATTTACCTTTCTATGATGCAAGCCACTCTACAGATAGGGGATAGAGTAGTTACCTATCGGCGACCAGTTTGTGTTCGTGGACTTACAGTTACTCTAGCTTTCGAGACCGTCCTTGGCCCTTTGTGGGAGTACTGGCTGAAATCTTTGTGTCACGTGGTCACGAGTGGGTGGTCGTTGGTGGTTGTCCAACACCACCTGGTAGCTGTTACCTGCGAGGAGGCGCTGGTAACTTGCTAGTAATTCATATCTACTGTCTCTGTTCAATTTCGGCTTATTGCTCATGATTTCGACTGCTAATCTGATTTTACGATTCCAATTTTTGTTTTCTCTTGATAGTGTTTTGACTGTAGGTTTGCAAATGTTGTGCGATGTGTCCATACGGTTGTAGGGTTGCCAGATGATATGTTTTTGTGATCTTTTAGTGTTCCTAGATTCCAGGCGGTCTCCCCAACATATTTGACAGGACAATCACGGCATTAAATCATGTATATCACCCCGCATTTCTTCTTCTTGTCTGACTTGTCTTTCCGGTGGACTAAGGCACTCCATTGGGTGTTGAATGGTTTGTGGTATGTGCCAACCTGGTGTTCTCTGAAGATGTTACACATTTTTCCGTCTACATTGCTCTAAAAGGGTCTGCCTTCTTGGGCATATTGGGTCTGAGGTCGAACATCCAGTCGGAGTAGTCATTGTCAAGTAACACGTTTGATTCTTAATGTCTGTTCCACTGCCAGATGTTTTTCATTTTCTTCTGTTACTAATTGTCCAGTTCTGTTTAAAGTGTATGCACGACTCATCTTTTATGCTGGAAATGATGATTTGAGTGGAATTTCAAGTACAGACCAGTGCGGGTAGGTTTCTTGTAGATAGTGACTTTCGTACTGCCATCCTCTTTGATATGTATGTATGTGCCAAGAAATGGAATAGAAGTTTGTCATTGGATGGGTGTTCAATGATAACCTTGATGTGAGGTAATCTGAAAGTGTTCTGCACTGGGTGACTGACGTGTGTATGTCTATCATATGTAATTAACTACCCATGCGCGCACCCCAGGGGGGCTCGGTGCTCGAATGAGCCCCTCCCCCAAATGAACCCCCCATTTGGTGAAGTTGGCAAAAAGGTGAAACAAAAAGCCCGAGAAAATGAGACAAAAGTCCATTAAAAAGACGCATATGCACAATTCACAGCTGTGGACCTGGTACCCCGTTTTTTGGTCCTTCGGCTTTTTTGTTGGTAAAAGTTCCAGATCGTCGTAAATTCGACCCCCCCCCCATATTAAAGGCTGGGTGTGCGCATGCTATCTCAACACTGTTGTTAATATTTTTGTAATGTTATGTTTGAAGAATAAATGTAAAAAAGCTCTGTTGGAGGGTCCACAGAGTCGATGTGATATAGAAATTCACTAGTGTAGTGGTTCTTGACAAAGGTGTCGTCTAGCTAGCGGTACCACAGTAGTGGGGGATGGTCTGCCATAGTGCTGGCTCTAGTTATGAAACTTTCCAGTACAGATTAGCTAGAATGAAGATAGTGGGCGAGCCCATGACAGCACGTGTTTTTGTTTCTTGCATCTGCCTCTCTGTGGCCAAATCGTTTTTAAAGGATTATTGTGGAAATTGGCATATGTGTTCCTAATGACAATCATTTTTGGACAGCTCACTACTGGCATCCCCTAGTGACAGTTTTGTTTTCATTTTTTGTCTCGTCTGCACTGCGTCTCTTAAACCTCTAGGCAATGACCATCGCCTCTGTTGGCCCGAACGGGCCAACAGAGGCGATGGTCATTGCCTATTAAACCTCATGCGGGATCTGTGTTAAATTTTGACTGGTGTATTTCTGGGAACATGACAATGGATGATGGGGACTCGCCCTTAGTGGCACTCTTAGTTTTTTACGTTTTCCTCCGTATCTTCAGTAGAACTCCATAACAGAATTTCAGGAAACAGGGCAAGTAGGTTCCTGTTAAAGAACCCATAACTGCTTTCTATTCACAGATTGATTAATGTAATGTCATGCCACCTACAGGCGATTTTTTATTAATTTTGAGTCTTGTGTTTTGGCGTCTGCCTCTCTGTTGGCCAAATTGGCATATGTTACTGGTATGTGCATGATTGACCGACTTCTGTGGCGCCCTTTCGTGGCAATTGCATGTACTGTAGCTCAATTCACCTGCCTTGGTGGATCTGGATTTTGCACCTGTTTCTACTGAGAAAAGTATACAACAGACGAGGATTTTGGGACAACGCCCGACTACTGCAGCGTCGCCTAGTAGGCAAAAGACAATTTTCTTTTCATTTGCATTTGCCGTGATATCTGCGAAGTTCCCTTGTTGGATGTTTGGCAAATAAGTTACTATAGGCGTAGACAAGCGGCACTGGGCCTATGTCAGCTGGATTTGACCTGCGTTTCTCCCCCTACTTTCCTTTATATTTTCGTATTCTTTGTCGTCTGCCTCCCTATCCTCCAAACTTTGTGAAGAATCATGATGAAAAGTGGCAGGTGTGTTCCAATATAACGAGATCATTTCTGACTTGCTTTGTACCCCTAGCATTGCTCCGTTTAGTGTGACTGTTAAAGTAATGCTCATCTCCTGCATATGCGTACGTGGTGCACACGGTGAGTGCTTAACGCCGCTCTGTGGTACTTTAGTTTCATACTCAGTAAAGACTGCATAGGCACTGTTATTGCCAGATTTGAAAAGTGTTTTTGCTACGTGCCCGTGACGCGCACCTATTCGTTGTAACTTTTTCCAATGCCTTTCAGGTTTGTAACCCGAAAAATGAGGTTTTATTGTAAAGATCTGAGGTGCACCAAATTTGGGCTGTGTGTATTATTTACAGACTATAAATATCGTCAGTATTTTTAAAATCAGGCAACTGTCACAATCTGATTCAACCTAGAGCTTATTCTGGTCGCTTAAATTAAATGTTTTTCTACCACGTAAGTGGAGGATTATCTGAATCCTGTTGATGGTAACTTCAGAAACCTGCGGTCTTATGGTGATGTACTTGTAATCAAACTTAGAAATGTTTTTGATTGTGTCAGATTAGACAATATGGCTATGTACTTATCATCCAAGCTCAGAAATGTTTTTGATTTTATAAGAAGTATTGATTGTAACTAACCAATCATATGAAGAGACTGTTGATGAAATGTTAATAAACTGTCACAAGGATAGAGACCTGTCCAGTTATTATTCAGCATTTAGGTTGTCTGTAGACACCATTGCATTAGCGGTCGCGTTCATGATGTGTGACTGAGTGATGTTAGTGTACTGTATACTCGGTTTACTATAGCCTTTATAAACACGCGTTCCTCGAAGGAACTAACTTTCGAATTAGAAAGCTAGGCCTACCACTACATGTATAATCATTGATCTCAACGTTTTCTTTACTCGGATGAAAAGTGATTTTTGGTCCCGCAAAAACTGAAAATTAGTTATTGCGCAATACCTTGCTTGACGAATCAACTGACACCTAGTGGCATAAATTATCAACTGGAGGAGCCGTAGCCATTTCATGAAAAATGACCTCAGACTTAGACTGGAATTTTTGCCGTTACATTTCCAATTCACAATTGCTGAAAAAGATTTAGGGACGTAATTATGAGTGTATTACAGTCTAGAAATAATTTACAACATGTACACATGTATCGGTGACTTGCAGTTATGTGCCTATATTCACTTTGCATTTTTGCTCATAGGGGGCCTAAGTGCCTTAATACTTTTTCAGAAATAGTTGTGTGGATCGTATACCCAAATTTCTGACTTGACTATTTTAATAGTGTTGAAACACTTTAGCCACTATTCATCAAACAGACCCCTGGTTTAAAACAAAAACGAACTTTCATAATGATACAAGCAAAATGTCTGAATCAACGACAGGTTTGTAGTCGCTTCAAACAAACACTTTGGCCTACTGGTCATCCGTTTAATAACCTCCACAGAAGCATTGCCTGATGACGTGTACTTTTAGTTGGTTGGATCGAGGCGTTCTTACTGTTTTGTTGTTTGTGACATGTCCCTCGATGCTGTATGTGGAATCTCAGTCAATGTTGCTTCTTGTGAAATGTCAGACATTGTTAATGAGTGAGGCATATCGGCGGCCATTGTCGCTCTTGGTGTATCGTCGGCCATTGTTGCTCTTGGTGTATCGTCGGCCATTACAGCTGTTGTTTGTGTGTCTGCCTTTGGTGGTTTCGTTTCATTGTCAACCACGGTTGTTATGAACGGGATGTTACCCATCGATTCCTTATGTGGAATGTCAACCATTGTTGTTTCTGGTATAACGTCGTCCAGTGTTTTTGTTTGGATAACGTCGACAAACGTGGTTATTGTAACGATGCCCTCCTTCGTCAGTCCAACATAAAACTCTTCATTTTGTACATTAAGGGGCAGTGTGGTGTTTGCCAGCGTACGCTCGCGGAACCCCTTGACACGCTCGATGATGAAGTGACCATTGTACATCCAGATGGCTCTAGCCACGATTGCTGTTATCAGTGACAGTGTTAGAAGAACCAACGCAGCAGCTTGTAAATGTTTGACGGCTTGCCACGCATCATCATCGTTTTCATCCTCATGCGGTTCACGTTCTGTCTCGTCTTCATCATTTATCTTTGATATGGCGAATGAAAAAATCGTTAACGTAGTGAACACGATGACGCATATGGTGCTTGCTCCGAGCACTTTTCCAGCGATCAGGACAGACTTGGGTGCGTTGTTTGGGATAAGACAGCGTCCGCAGAAAAATGAATGATAGTGTCTTTTAGTTGGACTTCGCTCTGCAGTCACTTCCAAGGTAAATTCATCATTCCGTCCCTGTTCTTCACCGTGGGCGTTTTGAGTTTGGACATTGTCGCTTTCCTTGGTATTGGCAGTGTTTTCTCGAGACATGCAAACTTTCTTAGTTGTATGACAATCGATCTGTTGGCTTCTTAATTTCACGGCTCGTGTTTTCGTGATCTTCGAGCGTGGCGTTCAAGATCCAATATGAAGTTTGTACCGCGGATGGCGAGAAATGCACAGGGTGGACATTTAGGTGGGATTGACTGTTCCAAAGCTGAGAAGCGAGAAATGTGATGGGCGGGGTTGTGGTGGGAAGGACAGGCATTTTTTTTTTCAATTTGCGGTCTTAGAGCGCGTTATTATAAGTCATTGACGTGTCTCGTGTCAAACGCAAGAGCTTTTTGCCGTCATGGTATGTTGTCCATTTCAAAACACTCGTGTGACAAATCAAATAGTGATTTTTTGACAATCCCAGATATATGGTATTTGCCAACAGTTCCATGGCAACTAATTATTCGTCAGGTTATCCAGTTCACCTTACAGTCAACTTTTTGCGTTTTTAGTAAACGATGAGTCCGTACACGCTGTGATTGTGAAGTGAGAACTCCAACTTTCTGTCTTGACTCTCGTCAACTTTCATCAAACATGCTCCCTCTGCGTTGTATTCGGGTTAACGTTCTGTGGTTATTTGAAGGGTTTGAAAAATTTTCAAATTAAATGAGCTGATAATTAGATAACGAAATTCAAGGGACTCGATTCGTACTTGTGGTAAATAACGTTGCTACTTACTTAAACAGAAGAAACCTCTTAGCTTATAGATAGAAGAATGTTTTCAACATTGTATTACATTTATTAGAATCGGTCATATTTTCATAACTACGCATGCATTGTGTTGGAGCGGTCTCGAGGTCGAGTAGCCTAGCTTGTTTTTTGTGATCTTCCAGTTATATTCGTTTCTTGTTGAAGGAAATTTCACTCATGGTAGTTGACGATTTTGAGTTAAAACTTGTCGATCTTCCTTCTAATGCCTTATCTGTCGAAGGAGGCTTTGTCGTAATGTAAGCTGAAGTCTCCAGGCTGTCAGCTGAAGCGACCTCATCTGCAAAATGAAAATTATATTTTTTCTTCACAAGAATCCGTGAAGATAAGTCCTTTCGGTAAATTTATAATGCCAAGTGCAGACAAATTAACGAATACATTATTCCGCATAAGCACGTCTGTTGAAAGAGTAGCTTATAAACTTCTCATGCGAAAATCTGGTTTAAATTCTCTTATTCATAAAACGTAACTTTTCGATCATTTTCTAGTTAAACTTTCCATTTAGGAAGAGTTTTATCTCATCATTATCTGTGCGTGTCTCCATAGACACTTATCTGTTTCGTGACGAACACTATATTAACAAATCGAAATTGGGGTGTTCCGTAAACGCAAGGCACGCAAGAAAAGCTATCACGTGCTTCGCTTGTAATGCGTGGCGATATTTCACCAAGACATGCGTGGTCTTGCTTTTTCGCGTGTTTCTTGCTTCTACGGAGCAGATTTATGATGATGTATTACCAAAATAATACACAGCAAGGGACACTCCTCCAGCTATTACCATGCCAACACAAAAAGCAATCAACACAAGAGTCCTCCATTGTTGAAGTCTATCTTTAGCTGGTTTGGCCAGATTTGATGGTTTAATCTGCAGAAAAACGGAGACGGTGTGCAGCACTTTGGAGTAAAACAAACCTCCATGTACGCAGTGTTCAAATGTGATAAGTGGCGGCCCAAAATGGTAGTAATAAATGAATTTGAATATTGAAATACTCGTTGGAAAATGAAAACCAATTGGCATTGTTTTGCAGTGGCTCAAGTCGAAAAAGACACTCTTAAAATTACTGCGTTATTATAATTACTAGGAAGATAAGTTGTACGAAGTGCATTTTTATTTTAAAATTTCAGTCATGATTGGCAAACGAATGGGAAAATATAGCCGCAAAAATAATAACCAATGGAAAGATTAATGTCTGTTTCCTCACCTCAGTCGCCAAGGAGTCACGCGACACCTTGTCCTCCAAGTTATGTTCGATACGTGAACTGGAGTCGAAGTCAGCAGAAAACATCGGTATTCCAATAATTTGCTGAAATGTCGGGTTTCATCATCAGTATACACGTGTCCTAGCTATGAGACCTACACATGTGTAAATAACTTCTCTCCAAAAAGCTCTTAAAAAACGAAAGAACTCGTGTGGTGCACAATTCGTGCAAAAAAGTCGTGCGATCGAAGTAACGGTGTGTGCCTCAGTTCCGGCAGTAGGGACACATTGTATGTTTGGTGGTGAGTGCTTTGTAGAAGGTGGTACCGATTCCGCTGCCGCGGTAAATCGCATTTCTCTGTTAGCCCAGTGGTATAAGGGTTGGACTAGCTCGCCTGAGCCCTCCTCCCCTACACCGAGACGTACAGGACCACTTCATGCATGCTATCGCGCAAAAGGCGTGTCTTTAACCTATAGTTTTTGAAAACTCTTCTTTAAACACTTGTCAATTTATAATAGCGTCTTTGACTTGCAGATGTATGACAAATGACTTCCACTAACAGTATCGCCCATTTAGTCATCAGCCTGCACTATCATTGATCTGAATAAACCATGCGAGAACGCCCTCCCTTCACATGTGTGACATATATTTGGTTTTTCCTAAAATCTGAATAGGAGCTTGTACCTTTGACTTTAGTGATTCAAAGGGTACAAAAAATGAAAATCTTTTTCAGGACATGATTTTAAAAACCATAAATCATCATATTGCGTACCAATTTGCATAGTATGTAACATGTCTACGATGCCCCGAGTCAACTGCTAAACGGCCAGATCCGAAGTCCCCGCCTGTCTGCGTTTAAATCGACATGAAGAGTTGCCTGTCACAGAGTCTGTTCTGTAATTTCAGCAACCGTTTCGTGTTCTTACAGTCATAAAGTACATGGATATAGGTACTTCACTAGCTACCATTTGCTAAAACGTGAATTGTGAATGACAAATTTGCAGTAAAATAATGACAAACCTTTTGTAGCAATGTAGGATCACAAGCTCGTGAGGTCTGCGTCATCGTCCTTGGTGAAAACACAATTTTGTCCAATTACTGAAGCAACCAGCCCGTGAAACAGACTGAACAGCGTAAAACGAATTTTGATTTGTTACATTCGTCAAAATTTTGGCCAACGTTAATCCAGTGAATGCAACTTACGTGGTGTGACTGAAGTTTTGGTTGAAAATCTCTTTCGGTCAATCCTGGTAACGACATGACCTCATGCAATGTTGCTAGCGAAAAATCTTAGTCAACTGCTCGCCTTGACATTTTAATACCATGCCGTGTGGGTAAATGAGGTTATGAGCAAATGTGATCATCATAACACGTACAAATGTTAAAGACCACGTCATGGGTTGAGGCCGGTGAGCTGCTATGGTGATGGGGAAGACACGTTTGCATGTTTCTCCTGAAACCTCAATCTGGCCGTGGACCTTGCCAATGACAAATATTGTCGCACTCGACACATTGTCACCCGGGCGACAACTTATGCGTGCAAAAATACACATGCCGTCGACATATTGTCGCCCGGGCAGCAACATTTGTGTCAGCGTTCACGGCTTATACGTGTATGGTCGTACATGGCGCATATAGGTGTCGAGTGCGATAACATATTCGCAGCATACCTGACGGTTGCAAGTGCCAAGATCAACAAATCTGCATTTAACTCAGTAAAAGCGTACATCTTCTGAAGGTAGAAGTTTGCAGAATTTTATTTTGGACTTGATTCTACGCTGATTTTGATAGGGTTACGTTGCCATCTCAAGATGCAAAATTAAGCCAAAATGAAAGATACATTCCCAACAAAAAGGATATCAATGAAATGACCAATTTTAGATACATTTTCGAGGCGCAATTTCAAGAACGGCGTCAAAGCGATACTTTTTGTTTTCTTTTTGCAGCTTCACTTTTTCTTCATAAAAGCCATAATAACACCGTCTTTTCAAAAAGCGTAGAGCTCTTCACAACAGCATCAATGATAATAAGTGAAAGTTTCATTTGAATCTAATCAACCATTTCCGAGAAGTTAAGAAAATCTTCGGCATCTTTCTAGTGTCACTCATATGCAATAGGACGTGTGTGGGACATCATGCTAAGTTCAACATTCAGACGGTAACTGGAGCACAAATTTCAAAACAAAGAATGTCTAAAGAATTCGACTGTCACGGCAATCGTGCGGTCACACGATACAATTGTTTCGTGTGTTTGTTATGATACATCAACAAGGTCCGGTGTCTAATTTTTATACTCGGCGAACTCGAACTCGGATTATTTTGGCCGTCTTTTCTATACTACTTTTGTGCAAACTCAAGATTATATGGGTCCATTATTCTATGCTCGAGTATACATATGGCTTACTTCGATTACTGACTAAGCCTAGTTTGCACTCGATGACCCCATCATTAAGGCTAGGAGTTCGAGTCTGATATGAACTCCAACCAAGTTTCGAGTTGTTACTCGATTTTTTTCCTCAGGTCTTCTGAATGGTTATCAAGTGCGAACTTGGACTAGAAACTTGCATACATAGAGCATAGATTTTTCCGAGCACAAGCTGATAGGCATCTTGAGTTAGCACAGAAGTAGAACGTAAAATGTCAAAAATAATTTCGATTAGGCCTCGGTCCCATAGCTATGTATGATTTAGCAGAACGGCAACTATTGGCGAATCTAAACTGTTCGTGAGGTTGTGAACTAGCCAGTGAACAGTCTTAGGCAGTGGCCAGCTTCAGGCAAAACTATTACCTATAGGTCCGTCAGCTGAGCAGCCTTAGTTCACAGTTAGTGCATCAAACCCTTGAAGAAGCTTTTTACTTTCAGAAAATATATACCGACATTTATTGTTTTAAAATTGACATTTTTTTTGTAAAAAAATACCTTTGATTTAAACATAGAGATTTATACCACAATATTAGCGTCAAATGGCAGATATAACCGTGTAATAACCCATAAAGTTATCTCACTAGTGAGATAACGATTTGGCGGGAAACCGAGGACGGGGTCGAACCCGGGACCCTAATTTTGCTGGTCGCCGACTTCACCACTACACCACGCAGCGACTGACGTCATCAAGAGTGAGAATACTTAAATGAGCACGCGCAATAATCGCACGTTCAACAAACCGCATTGTACTGTACTTTGGGCGCTACGAAAAATAAGACACATAATTTCCATAAAAATGATATCTTAATTCGGTGAAATTTTTCTCTCATGTCCTCTTACTTGTAAATCACCGATCTCTACTTTGAATGCGGGTATCGTGTCGTCAGGATCTTTGACTTGAGAATTATATTCAGTTACCAGTGGTAACCTACTTTAGCAGACGATAATTTCCCGGTCGAAGCTTAGCGTGAAAAAAACGTGTTTTAAGCTATAATAGTTGGTAAACCTTAATTTATAAATTCAATTTATTTCTATAATATTTAAGTTTTCAATTGGTGTTGTGTAAAAGCATTATTTGACAAAAATAGCCAGGCTTTTCTTAAAAGGTCACGACCTCCGACCCCGGGCCTCTGACATAGAAAGTAGTTACAACATCACACTCTATTAAACAAGCCATCTTACAATGTAGAGATGTCCACTTCAAATTTTGTTGCAGTACTGAAAAGTGTTGGCACATTAGCTCTGGTAACTCCTTGGTTTTTGGTGAATTGAGAATTTCATGGTTCCCATGAGTAATTTCGTAACTGGTCAAGTATGTATGTACAACTGTAATCGCACGGCAATTGCAATGCAAACCATGTTGCAAAAGTATTTCTTCCACGACCATTTCGTTGCAAAATGCTGTCTAATTGGAACCGAAAAGCCAATTTTTCATTTTGTGGTGGTTAGTGTTGATAAGAACATTGATGTGGTACACAATTCTCCGTACAAACAGCCACCTCAAGTTTGTGAAGAAGAAGAAAAAATTTACTGTGTTGCCAGCGACATTGCGAAATCCCTTTTTCACAATGAGACTACATCACCTTAAGTGTAATTCTCTGACTTTATGGGTTTTGTGTGGTTGACTCTGTCCTGTATCAATTGGAGTGTTGAAAAGGCCTAGAAGGTATTTGTTTATTAGTCATAACATTGGCACTTTTGACTGTACAGTTATCTTTGTATTGTATTATGAAAACATATTCTGTAGTATACTAGTCTCTAGTTGGTGTTTTATATTTTTTCACGTGAAATATTTTCAACTTAGACGAGTTGCCTGTGAGGTAGATAACTTTCAAATGAGATAAGGAATAAAATTGTCAAACATTGTATTATTTTTTAGGTGTGTGATCTTCCAGCAAGTGATTACTTTTGAAAAACCGGTGCAGAATTTAATCTTTACTCTTCATTTAAAAGAGAGTAAATCCATAAACCTGCAATGTCAAAAACTTTTACTCAAACGGCATATTTAGGGTTGGGGATTGTAATCTTAATACAACGGAATCTGAACCCAAATCATGAGCAATACAGCACAATACATGGATATAAAAAATTGGTGTTTAGGTTCCATGGGAAGAATTGTTGTGCGCGGTAAGAGTTACTGAGGTGCGTGATAAGTTTTTGTGGATACTTTGGCATTCCTTTTCTGTCGTCATCCACGTGAAACTTGGTTGCATAGAGAACAATAGATTAGCATCTTCATTGTTCCCGTTGTTATAATAATGACAAGTATTTATCGGCAACGGTCTGATGTACGCCTAAGGTTCTGTATCCATGTGACCTGTGTCGTTATATCCAACAATGACACAACAACGGAAAACAATGATACGACCGATGGGCAATATTCACGCGACGAGTTGCCAGGGACAGTGGTGGAGTCTATCTTGTCGTTCGAATGTTTTCAGAGAACGGCAAACACGGTATTTCGTCAGGAAAACAAGACTTTTACGGCCTTTTGTTTTATGTCGTATAAAAAATTGTGGTCATGCCACTAAACTTATCATTCATTTTATATTACAATGCATTGCATAAAAATTTAATCAACAGAAAATCTGATTTGAACATGTGTGAAGAAATACCCATATGGAAATTACAAGGCATAACAACTATAAATCAAAATAACCTACATTTGTCGAGTTCATGTTCACTGGGAGGACATAATCGATTTTTACAAAAATGTAGTCATTTATGGTATCTAGGTGCACTGTAGTTCTAGGTGGAGGAACAAATTCATTGCAAAATATCAAAAAAAAACATTAAATACAATCTGATTTCACGTGCTGACGCAACGATCTCAGATATTTGAAAAGTTCTGATTTTAGTACATTTGAGGTGCCAAAATGTATAACTAATAAACTGGCTGACAAAGTTTTTATTTCATGCAATGAAATTAACATGTTTTGTTAACATTTTCGCCAAGTTTCATTCTCATACCAGTGGAGGCAGATTTGGAGAGCAGTGTACACTATAGATTACTCTGGTGTTCAGACCCTCAGGCTCCTTATAAAAGAGGCTATGCATATATGGTTGAATCATGCTCAGCGTTACCTCAATAGAAACATTGGTTCATTTGAGCTCCAACTGTTTTGATTTCTGGGCCCGGTCTCCAATCTCCGTACTCAGACTCGAATCATGCTCAAACTCACANTTTTTTGAGTACGACTCCAGTAAGCACGATTTTGAGTATGGAATCTCGAGTATGAGTATGAGTCTGAGTACGGAGATTGGAGACCGGGCCCAGGTTTCTCCCTCTCACAATGACGTGTACCTGTACAATCTCTTCACTACCTGTGTCGCCCGTTTTGAGTCTGTGAACTGTTTCCTTTAGAATGGTTTAGAGTAATAAACCGAAACGTTGGATAGATATGTCGTTATTTACTTACGCACTAATTTTAAAGTTCGTGCTTCTGTTCTGGCCTAAATCAAGTGTGATCGATGTTCTTGTTGGCAACAGAAATAAGTTCTATTGTAGACCGATTTTATGAGCTAATCTGGCTTAATTCATGTTTCGTTTTGGCAGCTTAATAAACTTTTTGTCACCTTAATAAATAAATAGAATTTTAAAGTATTTTAGATCCTTTTGGTTGTAACACTAACGAGAATTAGGAGAATTGGAAAATGAGAACAAAGATTGCGTTAAATCTTCACCTCCGGTCGACATTGCGGTTGGTCTGTGTGCTTAGGCCTGTATTAGGTCTGGTCATAGAAATATGATCTTATTGTTTATGATCAGATCACGCCCAAGGTAATCTCAAATTTGGAATCTTCTTTGTCCGTCATTTATCAGTTAATCGACATCACACCCTAACATCAATATCGTTCTGCACTTAGATATCTGAGGACAAGAAATTCAAGTGCAACCGACGTATTGTTGCCAGCATTACAAAAACTTCATCAATTATTTTTGCAGTGATATGTAGTATACCAATTTTCCACTTTTATTGTACAAAGAAATCAAGTATAATTCGCGTGTATGCTCTCCAGCGTGATTTCTCACGCATTAACACACACCTCCGCAATCAGTAGTGTGTTTCATAGGTCGTGCAAAAAGATGGCAATTACTATGAGAAACATAAAGTGTCAACAGCATATTGTTCCTGGTACGTCTCACTTGACGCAAGCTCCACAAAACACAGGTCAACTAACTAAGTGCGAAAATGCCAATAAACGCCCAACGAAACCAATGATTATGCGATTGAAATTTCATTGTAGAAAACGTTTTGCAATGTCAAGGACCATCGTAACAACAGCCTACCTATGGTGTCTTTTAAGCGTTACGGCGATGCTAACCGAATTTAAACTGGGAAAAACAACCGAAAATTACTGCGTTGGAAAGGACCATTACGTCACAGCAGCTGTTGAAGAATGTGCAATCACTTGCAGCAGCGACATCTCTTGTGTTACTTTTTTATACAACAACAATAATAAACGTTGTCTACATTGTGATCACTGGTTAAGCGAGAATCCAGTCGGAGGACACACTGTTGGGCGGAAGGTAGGTTCGCTCACTTATCTCAGGGCCATGTATACGCGGATTGTAAGAGAAATCCTCTTGTTAGCCTAATCCTTGCGTGTAGGACAGATTGGTGTGATTCAAACGAGACTTTCCTTGATGCACCTTTCAATAACATGCTATAATGTTCCACTTTTGAAAGAGGGATAAAATTAACTAAAGGCTTTCATTGTTGTTACGAAAAATCTGAAGTTGCGAAAACGACCAAGAACTGGTAATTTAGAAAACCGCGACGGGGTTTTCGAGAGTTACGTCATTTCAGAAGCAATCTCAATGAACTTTCCCAGAGCAGTAGGCCCAAATAGAAAGGATCTGGTCCAAGAAAAGATCTATGTTGTTTTGCGGGAAAGATGGGTTTTGTAATCTAATGAATTCTTAACTATATTTCTTTACAGTAAAGATAATACTCCACATTAGCCACGGCGGTATAATTAATTTTTTGCGGGTAAAAATACAGAAAGAGGTCTGACGCTTGTGCACGCTGGCAATAAACATTCTATGTGCTATTAAACGCAACAATGTCTTCACCGGTTCCAGCTTCCGTAGGGCATGTGGAGAATTTCTCGCTTACATTGGTCACCGCTCAGATTCCCTTAGCCGCAGACGACATTTAGGATGCCTATTCAGCACGCATTTTAATTGTATTGATGTAGATCTGAGCTAATGAAGTGGAAAGGCAATAGCTAGCATTACTATCTCAACAATGGTAATGTGTTGTTAGTACCCTCAATTTGGTTTTCTCTGACATTTGCAGATGTTACAACCTGCAACTCTGGAGAGCAGTTTTAAGTTGGTACTTTATAAATATTACAAAATGACTAAAAAGTTTAACTTGTGTTTATCTTCACAAAGGGTCACTTCCCAAAGGAACGACATGTTTCATACTGGTTTTCGTTATTTTATTTTTAATGCGTCTGCCCACTTGTTATTTTTTCTTACTGGGAACGGGTTGATAACTTTGACTTGAAGTACCAAAACAGTGGGAGATTTTGATCGCCAGCGAAACTTAATTAGTTAATTTCATTGTGAGCCCATCCCTGAACTTTCCACATTAGAAGTACACTAAACATTTCACGTGTAATTAAAGTTTAAAGAACTCAAATCATAAAATATATACAAAAATGCAAATATGGTGATAACCAAACTGAAGAATTGGAATCTCTGGACAATTTCAGTAGCACTGACTATGTAACTATTCTAGCTCTTTGTCAGTAATAAAAAATGAAAAGTGGGCACATGTTAACTACAACTGTTTCCTGGTCTAAAATCTGGTTAAACGAGGATGAAAGAATATTGAAAAATGAACCCATGTGATAATGTTAACTCTGATCAGCGTTTGTATATCCACCGAGTATATCAATACGCGCGGTAGTTTATCTTCAATCGCACACAATGGTTGTTTTTTTAGGTTATTAGTTCATCGATTTTTAAAAATCGAAAACCGTACTTGGTTGTTTTTTTTTTAGCTGAATACCGTCGTGGCTTTCGTTTTCAACGATAATTAGTGGCTAATGCACCTTGAAAATTCGCCATTATGTACAGTCAGAGATGTAAAATACAGTTTATGGTCGGATAATTGGGTCGTGCTCGCATCGGGCAAGGCGGTCAACACAACTGTTCCCGACTCCGGCGCCGCGCTCTTTTTGATCCTCAGAAGGACGAACGGTGAAAATTCCCGCATATCTTAAGAAATACGTGACTTCCTTTTAAGCGTATTATTCACGGTATTGTCATTTCATAAGTCCGAAATAACTGCTCATTTTCCCTTTTCAGGTATTTTTCGACTGCTCGCAACCAGGTATGTTTAAAGCGCATATAAACACGCGTTCTGTCACGACAAGAAGCGAACTTCTGATTCAGACCACTTGCCGCTATAAAATTGCTCTCAACTTGTTTCTTACAAAGATAAATGATTTCTGGATTTGCAAAGAATTGACAGTTTATTGTTCCTAGTGATCCCTGTCGGAGCATAACATGACGCGCAACGACAAGCCATTCAGATCGAGGCTGTTCTCTACCAAGAAAAACCTATCAGTTCTTTAGGGGCTGTTTATGTTTCACTAATCATCTTCGTCAAAACTGTGGTTTTAAATTGCTATGTAAGATCATGAATGTGAAAGAATGCGTATTTGAATGCGCTCATGTATAGACGTGGGTTTATACTGATCTTTAATCACATCTTCAGCAATGATAAACGGGCTCTGCTACTGGCTGTGCGCCGTAGCTCTAGTCGGAAGCATGAATGTGCACATCTTCGCTTTCTGATTGCGTTGATGTCCATTGCAAGCAATGCAATCATCACGGCTTGCTTTTAAAACTCAACTCTCAAGTGTGTTATTTGTAGTTGCTTCCACAACAGTGACTTTGTGACTTAGCTTGAGTTAAACTTTGCGCGCTGTTCAATCAACTTGCGTCACTAATTTCACACGGACGCAAGCACACACGCAAGCACACACGCAAGCACACACACGCACGCACACATATATCAATATCACACTCTCTGTTTCTCAACCTTCTACTTACTTTTACTTTTCATCGTAACAAAATATGTACACACAATGTCATCATTATCATTAGTCATGTTTGAATCGATTCTACGTACTGTTACACTTTTTGTCAACTTATGAAACATTTCATTTAGAAAAGTAGGCCAGTTCAATATGTTTGAACATTTCATTTTGATCTTTGCAGTGTTCCGTCCCAAAGTTGCAACGAGTCAAATTTTTGCGTTAATTTTTCCGATGCCTCACCGACTCAGTGCTAACTGGTGCTATTACGATTTGGGTACCATTCCGAGTTTTCTTTGTACCCGAGAGTCACAACTATTTTACTAGTCGTCTATAAAATCTTATAGCAAAGTTTTTACGTTCGACAATAAACATGCATTCTTGTTCGTGTTTTTTAACAGACCGGAACTGAGCATCGACTCTTGAGAAGCAATTAATGATTCGAATATTCAACAATGACACTTATTCGGGTCACGGCATTCATAATCTCATGTAGGCTTGGTATGAATCTATCGCTTTTTGTGTGAAAACGCTACCGTTTCGGGGCTTTAATATTTGGCAACTTTTCATTATCGTAAGATTTTTGAAAATTTACCTCATATTTTATAGCCATTTTAGTTGTTAACTACTGATCATACACAGAGACAAAGTCTCGCATGCTCCTCCATTTCTCCAATGTCCGAACAGCTAACGTATCAGAAGTTTTACCCTTTATTTTTATATTTTCCAGAAATTAACTACACTGGATTTCTGGTCATTCGGCCCTTTAACAGCACGAACTCGTTTCGCGTACTTTGTCAGGATGGCTGGACGGTCATTCAGCAAAGATTTGACGGAAGTCTTAACTTTGATATGCTCTGGAACAATTACAAAGAAGGGTTTGGTACACCTGACGGGGAACTGTGGCTTGGCAATGACAACATTCATTACATTACCCAGCAAGCACAGTACAGACTACGGTATGTTATGACGGAGTGGAGTGGTCAAATCGTGACACGTGACCACGCTTCTTTTGCAATTGAAAATGAAAAAGAAAAGTACAAACTATCCGTATCACCACCAAACACTGCAAACTTAACATCTGCGACCTTAAGAAATGAAAATGGGAATTTGTTTTCGGCGCCCGATCAAGACAACGACAGCGAGTGGTATTACGAGCGTAGTTGCGCCGCGCGGACATCGAGCGGTTGGTGGTTCCATAGCTGCGCCAGATTAAACTTAAACGGCTACTACCCATACAACGGAACGTGCCATGTCATGACTTGGAAATGCATGCATTATCAATCAAACGCCAGAATGGTATACTTGCTTAAAGAGACAGTTATGAAAATTAAGTCAACCGTGTAAATGCATAACATTTAGACTGGTTTGTCGTATTTAACCACTACAAACCACAGTCGAAAGCAAAGTTTAGTTATATTAAGCTAAATTTTATTTGGCTTACCGTAAATTTTGATATTTGGCACAATGGAAAATTGCCTAAACTGGTTTTGAACAATCTAAAATTATATATAGTTAGTATTGTAATCTAATTTAGTATTGTTGCAATTTTACATTTTTCCTCGAAATGTGGAGGCACAGTGTTGTGCGTCAATACATTTGCGGAGTACATATTTAGCCGGATCTCCATGTGAGCATACAGCTTTACTATTGTCTCGTTTAGAATGACAATAGACAGTTACTAGTGGCTGTATACTATTCATCGATTTAGTTGTTTTCATTCCTTACAAGTTTGAAATAACGTCCTCATCTCATTTTTATACTTCAAAACGCACATAAACGCTCTCACTTTGGTTTTAGATTCATAATAATCAGTAAACAAAATAAATGACACAACTGAATGAAACAACGTGTAAAATTTTCATTTTTCTCGCATTTTGCCGTTGGCACGTTCTACTGAGTCTCAAAGAAGAGACAGCGACAAATTACGGATACTATGAAATTTAGGAAATAATTTAGTCGGAAACTATCCCCCGCGTATTCCCCCAAACATCAACTTCTTAATTCTATTTTGTGCAGGAAATAAGGAGGGGAAACAAAAAAATATAATTAAATATCCGAAAAAATGCCCACGTATGTTTTCATGCATATAACTGAACATATTAAATCTCTATACCCATATGTTGATGTTCAGGGACTCCAATCGAACCATTTTTAAGTACTTATCTAAATTTTTGTACAATAGGCTGTAAATGAGCAATCATTCCTCATTGACGGATGGCCACCTATAAACACACATGCAGGTATTCGGAATTATTAATCACCATTTCAGTGAGGACAACCACAACAAATATTGTACATATCCGAGGAGCAGATACTCGAACAGTTTGCAGGAGTATGGTTCGTTAAGTTCCACCATTTCTTGTCGCTTTTGCCATGATTGTCCCTGAACTTTATGGCAGAAAACTCCGTGGTCGTTTTTCTTCTTGACCATTCACTTCACAAACTCCGTCCACCAGGAGACCAGTAAATAATAGGACAACAGAACCACACTGCTTCTAGCGCCACTCCATCAGTTTTCACCTACACCTGTTTCTCGTCACAACGCTTTTGCAGTTCGAGAGTGTAGATTCACCACGTCTATGTGTATTACGGGAGACAAATTGACTTACTCGTTGAGTATATGACATCTGAGCAGAAGCGCTTTGGAAGAGTTGAGCAAGGGTCAATTTTAACTAGTTACAAAGGAGAATTCCCCCTTCCCTTACCATCTCGTACATAATCACATCTTGACACGTATAGCACCTCCTGGTGTCTCACGACCCTGGCGCCACATAACAATATGGAAGAATTCTCAAATCCTGTATTACGAAACTTGGGGATTTGTTACCAGATTTTGAATTAGAGGCCCCACTCTTCCATCTTCAAAAGAACTGGTACAGTCCAGTGTGTGTCGTGCATTAATGTTTCTCGTTAAAGCACACACAAACCCACACACGTTCACACGCTCTCGCACGTCTAGCATGGAGAATTATTGGATAGCCATAATCACGCTCAGTACTTCCTGAAGTCTACGTGTACGCGTTTTGCTACACCAGATGGCCATTTATCCAACACCAAAAAACATTCAGTCTGTGCAGAGGCTGCGTGATACATCCAAGACTGCATGAAACTGGTCCTATGATAGTTAATGTACCTCTACGTGATAAATTGGTAGGTTTTCGCTGAAACAGAGTCGTAGAATTTATTTTTTCTCAACTTACACTATTCAATCAGAATCCCTACGAACCTGGGTGGCACTTTTTTCCAGTTGTCAGCGTATAAAATATTGTTTTGGGAGAACCAGTTGCGGGATAACTGCAGGATTTCAAACTTTCGAACAAAAAAACACGCAAATGCCAACTTTTGCGACTTAACTGCAAATCTAGAATCAGGTCCATGATAACTGAACTTGAACTCCTGACATTGATACATTGTACGAGGAAATTCTACACGTGCATGTCCTCCGGTGTCGTTTTTCCTCGCAGTTACACTGCCATTGTTTGTTCTGTGCTTCATAGGTAGTGCAACTGAAAAGATAAATTGTCCTTACTATGAGAAACAAAATGTCAACTACATATCGTTCCTAGATGGTCCTATTTGACACAAACCCAGCACGACACAAATCAATACAGAAGAAAATGCGCGGACATGTCAATTGATGAACATTTAAATCAGTTGAGCTCTTACAGTTTTAGTGCACATTTATCAAGTTTGAATATAATATGTATATTTGCGATTCTAACTTTATTCGGTCTTATTGCATTTGCATCGTGAAAACACTCGACACGATATATGTTGTGCGTGAACACACTGCGGAGTATAATTTGCACAATCTACATGTACATGTAAAAGCCCACAGCTTGACTAATGTCTCAGTCTATTTAGAATGATTCTAAATGTTTTTTTTTGCACGATTGTTGTTGTTGGTGATCTTGTTTTTGTTGTTAATAACCGGACTGCGATACCCGCATTGAAATTGGAGATCGGTGATTTACACGTGAGAGAACATGAAAGAAAAATTTCACTGAATTACAACAAAAATATCGTTTTTATGGAAATTATGCGTCTTGTTTTTCATAGCGTATAAATGTCGGTACAATGCCGTTTGCTGAACATTCGATTGTTGCGCGTGCTCATTTAAGTATTCTATTTTCATGTTCGATGACGTCAGCCGCTGAGTGGTGTAGTGGTAAAGACGGCGACTTGAAACTCTTGAGGCCCGGCCTCGCTTTCCCGCCAAAATGTTTCTCACTAGTGAGATAACTAAATGGGTTATTACACGGTTGTATTTGCCATTCGACGCTAATATTGAGGTATAATGTTAATTATGTGAGTTCTGTCTCAGTTTTCATTTTCTAAATATTTTATCGTCTGCAACTCAGGGGCCGATTCCTCGGTAACTACAATACCAAATATTGTTGATATTTAAAGTCCTTGCAAACTGCCCATGTGGTTCCAGTATCCGAAAATACTTACTACATAAAATCTTATTTTCGACACCCTTTCTTTATATTCTTTTCGCCTTTCTTCCCAAAAGCGATTTTTTATGAGTATTTGACCCTTCTCTCTGAGCGTATGATTTCCAGTTGTCATCGGTTATTTCCGTTCCCACATTTCCGGCTCATCAGTTCAGGAACTTGTCCTGAACGCCGCCATTTTTTCCTTGTAACTGAATGTGCTATGGCTTGCTCAAAAAGTCTTCATTATTTTGTTTTATTAGTAATATTTCGTGATTCGTTTGCATATGTAGTGTATTTATAGTTTGTAGTTAGTGGTCGTTGATTTTTTTTGGAATGTTACGCGTACTTAGTATGTTAAAATAGCATTGGTGTTTAGTTCCTTACGTAGGTGGGTCGAACCTAGGAACCAATATGGTTCGAACCAATTTTTTCGGTTTTATGTTTTCCTCGTTTTGAAAAATTACTTTGCTATCATCGGAAAGGTAGTACATTCTACTCAGTAAAAATCGGGGCAAGCACTGTAAAGCTATTGTAATTTTTGTGGCGAAATTTGGGTCACTTTGTTTGGATCGCGTCGGCCATATTGGAGGACAGCGGGATGAGTTACGAGTTTAAAACTTTGTGTAAATTGCTCTCGCCAACAAATTACGGTGAAATTTCGTTAGACATATCTTAAATTACTATTCTGCACGATTTAGCAGTGTTCACCAAATTTCAGCCTCGCAGTTGTTACTCATTAAGTGATAAATGTGCTCACAATTCCCGTTGGACTTCGTCTCATTTCTGGCGGCACAAACCAATGTCGACATTTGCTGAACTGCAAGGCATGTTCAATCGGCTACTTTGTAATTTTTGAAGATTTAACGTTGAAACATTTTGACAAACGTTGCTACAAAAAAGAAACTTTGTTCAATTTTCGTGTCTTTTGTGTTTGTGGCCAGCGTCCAGTTAGGCCTAAGGGTAGTCTTGGCGCAAAGCTGTATAGGCCTACTAACAAGCTGTATTTTGACTATAGTCTTCACTGGTAGCTGGTGACTGAGGCTAACTAAGGTCTGCCGCGGCAGAAGAGTGTGACACAGGACTAACCAGCCCGTAATTTCATGCAAGTGTCTAAAACTACCCTTGAATATACCGGGTATGCAGCATTTATCATTTGACCATTTTACTTCGACAAAACAGCTTGCAACCGCATGCATTTACCGTTCGCCAGTGTCTGGTCTCGATCCGCACCGGGTCGATAGGCTGTGGTCCCGAGTCTGGCAAAATAATTTCTGTCAAAATTTATTCACCACATTTCTTCAGCAAATTCCATGAAATTGTCCGTAGTTTGATTTTATCAAAATTAAGGCGCGCTGTCGATTTTTTTTATCCTCGTTTGCTGGCTGGTACAGGCACCGCTCCAGTCGCACTGACGGCGTTTTCTCGGCCTGGGTTCCTGAATGAATTGTACTTCCGGGTTCGCGGCAAGTTCAAAATGGCGGTGTTTCTTCGGGTGTTAATCGTGAGTGGCGCGTTCATTTAAACTGTTTTCGAGTACGGATCGTGTATTAATTATGGGGTAGGTACTTCTTGGATCTTTATAACATCTTCTAACCATGTAATAAGGGTTAACAACGCGTGAGAAAAGGACTTTAACTATTTTCAGTCTGGAGATGTTACACGTTCAATGAAAAGTTACCCTTGTTTTCATCTTTGTTATTTCTTTTCAAGTAATAAATCGTCACATTTAAAACTGTTTCTTTTACAAGAGAAAACATGCAGCTTAACGCGTATGGCCTACATACATATAGGATGTGATCCGACACGTGAACAGTCTGAGTGAAGTATAAAATATCTGCGGTAAAAATGAAAGAAACTTAGGAATTCGCAGCGTATTTGGTCAAGGTCGATACGCGGAAAAGTGTGGAGTGGGATATTATTTCATGTACGCCAATCGAGGTACGTTTTGTGTATATAGATCTACTATCATTCTTTATTCAACCAGATATAATGTTTTCTGGCGCTTTCTGAGCTTTACTCTTATTATCGCACGTTGTGCTTTTTGCAATAAGCATTAGAGAATTCTTCATTGTCGGATCGCCACCAAAAGTCGGAATTGTCAATCAATGAGCACAATCATAACAAATGCTGTACTTACCTGAAGAGCAGAAACCTGAGCAGTTCGTAGGACTATGGTTCGGTAAGTTACACCCTATTCGATTTTGTCCGTGAAGCTTACGTCGGCAGCTGGTCATTTTTCTTCTTCACTAACTCGGACATCATTAGACCGGTCAGTGATAGGAGCACAGTACCACGCTGCTTCTACAGTACATGACCGGCGCAGCACTGAAAAAGTGGGGGCGACAGCCCCCAGATCCACTATGGTGAACCACCCACTGTATAGACCATGGGCGGTGCAGTGGAGAAAAGAGTAGGAAGCTATAGCCCCCACAACCCGTTATGTTGCGCCGCTTATGATTCTATCGCCACTTCATCATTTCCACCAGGACCTGTTTTTGTGACAATATTTTGCAGTTAAAATATGGATTCACCACATGCACATGTATTAAAGGCAACACATTGACTAGTTGAGTATATGACCTGTGTGCAGGTGGGAACTGCAGAGGTGAGCAAAGGTCATTTTACAATTATAAACTTATAAGGGATAATTCACTTTTCCCTTACAATCTCGTGCATAATAACATCTTGGTATGCACTGAACACACTAGTTTCTCACTCCTCTCCCTGAATTAAGGACCACACCTTTCTATTAGGCATAACTCAATGTACTGGAACAGTCGAGCTTCAGCAAAGCATCTGTTTTGCATTATCGTTTCTCGTTAAATCACACACATACACGCGTGCACCCACATACACACACACACACACACACACACACACACACACACACACACACACACACACACACACACACACACACACACACAAACACGCGCATACACACACACTTACGCGCGCACATGTTATGAAAAACATTTGGATATCCACATAAACGCTCACCAATGCCTGAAGTCCTTGTTTACACATTTTGCTACATATGAAGGCTGGGTTGCACAAATCTTCAAAAATTTTCCGCTGGATAAGTTTGATTGTTGCATAATGTCACGTGCATTGCTCCACAATAACAACGTGACGCGTGATAATTCGACGTCGTTGTTGCCATACGGCGTATAACTTTTATGTTGCTGGTGGTGATGTTGTTTTTTGTTGTTAAGTATCAGTCCACGGATCCACCGACCACTGTACAGCCAACAAGCGGCAAGTTGGGGGTCAACCATTCAGATCCATGTTTAGTCTGATGAATCACATTAGAGAAGAGAGAAAATGGGTGAAGTATGACATCACAAAGTTTGGTGGTTTAGGAGATACAAGGGAGGTGTTCTGGGGGGCAAAATGAGGCAATTTTTTGTTGTGGAATTAGTCATTTTTGACCAAATTTTCTACTCCAGTTTCTGCTTCAAACAGAATCGTTTCTGAACAATTTTGATATCACATGATAGGTTCATGACCAATGTGAGTAAAAACGGCACCGACACTGCAATATCGGTTACCATGGTAACACTGGATCTGTTTCCGTGGAGGTACATTTCCGTCTTGAGAAAAACCAGCAGTAAGCTGTACCCTTATAGCGAAGCTGCCCCCGCGAGAAAACTAAAAATAATAACATGGACATGTAGAAGACTCCATGTCCTTGAAATTAATACAATAAAAACTTTGTCAGCCCTTCAGGCAGGCTTGGTAATAGGTGTCTGAATTTCACTATTTTCAGACCGCGTATGTGTATTTGTCATGTTAAACCAGTCACTAGTTGTGCGCCGTTTCTTCGCATTAATATACCATGGTATAATACAACAATTAAAACAATTGGTTTGCTTAAATGTTTTTAATTAAATTTGAGAACACTAGCATTTCCCAATAAAATATGAAATTATACTAAATTTGTTCATCCAATTCGTCTGAATACCAAACTAAAGCTTACAATGCGTTAGTTGAATGATGGCTGACCTAAAGTGCCGGGCATTATTGTGTCAGCACAGCTGTGTAGGGAAGTACATGTACACTGTAGGCTTGTGTGTTGTCACAAGCTTTGTTTGCACCAGAACTGCTTGTGTGAACAGCACAAATCTAAAATTTACCTAGTCTAAGACTGATTTTTTGTCCAGGCACGGATCATGATACATTGTTCATTTTGTTTAGCCACTGGATTTTTTGGTCTGACAGGATTTCTCAGTGTCGCCATCACATTTATATGATTTCTGACCACTGTACTATTCCTTTTCCTTGAAGATGCGTAATTGATCTGATTTCATGTTTCTGCATTTTATTTACCATTATAGATTTTGTTTGTAAATGGGTATATATTACTGAAATTTGAGACTCTGTTGCAGTTAGGCTGGTTTTGTTAACTTATCTTTCTGCCTGGGTTGTAAACCCATATTCTGTCCAGGAGGTATTAAGTTTTGATTTAGGCCATTTACCTCTATAAACATTGCTCAGTTTGTTCCTTATCCAGATGGGAAGTGATTTCTGGAAATGTAGCGAATTGACAGTTTGCTATTCCTTGAGACCATGCTGTGTGTATAAAATCACACATTATTAGTCTGGTCTCTAGCAATTGCATATTGCCAGATCTTTCAAAGTTCTGAAATTGCTCAAAAGTGACCTGGAAGTAATACCTGTTTCGTGATGGTAAAATGTCTAAATCAAGAGTTGTTTTATGTGATTTTAGGCGAGCTTATGTCCACTTCAAATGATTTTTTGTTGCAGTACTGAAAAGTATTGGCACATTAGCTCTGGTGGCTCCTTGTTTTTTTTTGGCGAATTGACCATTTATGGCTCCCATGGGTAGTTTTGTTACTGGTCTAGTATGTATGTACAACTGTAATCGTAGGGCAATTGTAATGCAAACCATGTTGCAAAAGTATTTTTTCATGACCATTTCATTGTAAAATGCTGCCTAATTGGAACCGACAAACCAATTTTTCATTTTGTGGTGGTTAGTTTTGATAAGAACATTGACGTGGTAAATACAGCTACCTCAAGTTTGTGAAGAAGAGATTTCCAGTGTTGTCAGCGATGTTGCGAAATCACTTTTTCGCAGTGAGACTACATCACCTTAAATGTAATTCCCTGACTTTATGAGCTTTGTGTGGTTGACTCTGTCCGGTAGCAATTAGAGTGTTGAAAAGATCTAGAAGGTAATTTTTTTATTAGTCATAACATTTTGCACTTTTGACTGTACAATCATCTTTGCATTGTATTACGAAAACATATTTTGTAGTACACAAGTCTCTGGTTGGTATTTTATATTTTTTCACAAGGAATATTTTCAACTTAGATGAGTTGTCTGTGAGTAAGGCAATTTTCAAATAAGATAATGAATAACATTGTCAAACATTGTTTTATTTTTTAGATGCGTGATCTTCCAATAAGTGATTACTTTTAAAAAACCTCTGCACAATTTGATTTTTACTCTTCATTTGAAGGAGAATAAATCCATAAATCGGCATTGTCTAGAAATTTTACTCAAACTACATATTACAGGGTTGGGGATTAAAATCTTAATACAACAGAGTCTGAACCCGTACCATGAGCAATACAACACAATACACGGATATAAAAATTTGGTGTCTAGGTTCCTCGGAAAGGATTCGTGTGAGCGGTAATAGTTACTAAGGTGCGTGGTCATTGTTAGTGGATACTTTGGGATTCCTCTTCTGTGGTCATCCATGGGAAACCTGGTCGCATAGAGAACAATAGATTAGCATCTTCATTGTTTCCGTTGTTATAATAAATATATAATGACGAGCACTTATCGGCAACGGTCTGATGTACATGTACGCAAGGTTCTATATCCATGCGACCTGTGTTGTTACATCCAACAATGACACAACAAAGGAAAACAATGATAGGACCGATGGGCGAAAAACATGCGACGAGTTGCCATGGACAGTGGTGGAATTTGTCTTGTCATTCAAATGTTTTTACAGAACTGCAAACCCGGTATTTCGTCTGGAAAATTTCTGCGGTCTTTTGTTTTAAGTCGTGGGAAAAATTGCGGTCATGCAACCAAACTTATCATTCATTTGATATTACAATGCATTGCATGAACATTTGATCAAAAGAAAATCTGACCTGAATATGTGTGAAGAAATACCCATGAGGAAATTGCAAAGTAAAACAACTGTAAATCAATATAACCTACATTTGTCGAGTTCATGTCTAACCCTCTTCACTGTGGAAGACATACTACGGATTTTAACAAAATGGAGCCATGTATGGTATTTAGGGGTACTATACATGTAGCCCTAAGTGATGAGTAGAAAAACTTTCAAAACATTCAGGAGGAACTAACTTGTTGCAAAATATCGAAAAACATGAAGGACAATCGGATTTTACGGTGCTCTCGCATCGATCTCAGATATATGAAAATTTCTCATTTTAGTACATTTGAGGTGCCAAAATATATAACTAATAAACTGGCTGACAAAGTTTTTATTTTACGAAATGAAAGTAACATGTTTTGTCAACATTTTGGCTAAGTTTCATTCTCATAACAGTGGGGGCAGATTTGGTACATCAGTGTATTGAACACAACCTCAAAATGGCATAACGGGGGGCAGTGTAGTAAAACTACTAAATGAGGGTGGTAAATCGGAATCGTGTTTCAAGACATCTGTGTAACAATCTACAGGCACCACTAAACAATGCCAAGTGAATAATAAATCAATAGCTTTCATTCCAGCAAAACTATGAACAGTTAAAACTGGACAGTTTATATACCGTGAAAACATGGCTGCAAAGCCGTAAAATGTGTTTGAGCCTATAACTTTAGAAAAACGCAATATTTTGAGGAAATATTTTACCGCTGTTTATAGATCCCATAGGACTACCTATGTGCCAATTTTGGTGAAAATCGGCTGACCCCCACCTTGCCGCTCATGGCTGGTGCTCTCGTGGACTAGTACTTAATAACCGGACTGAAATATATGTCCCACCTCATTTTTGAATATTGAAATGTACTGTTTTTAAGTATCATTAAATTACGCTTATATTCTTCTTTAAATATCGGGATTACAAAAGTCAAAGAAAATGATAAAATTTGAAATATTCGTGTGTGTTTCTTCCTCACATTTGTTTTGGCCCAGTTGCATAAACGTTATGCGGCATATAGCAATAATGACGTCGCATTATCATGTTGTTATTGTTGAACAATGCACCTGACGTCATGGAACAATCAAACTTATTCAGCGGATAACTTTTGAAGCTTTATGCAACTCAGCCCTGGTTCCTAGACTCAGTACGGATTCCATATAACGAATCAATTTAGTTACCAGGAAATATCACGCATATGTGGTTCTTAATTATGCTGTTGATTAATTTTTTTTGAAAAGTACTTCATTACTTAGTACTGTTCAAACATGGAACGAACACAGCTATTTATTTGAACATTACTGGTCAATGCTCCTTTAAAAATGCAAGTTATTCTAGGAAATGATTATCAAACGATAAAAATGTAACCGTGTTCGTTAATTATTGATGTGCTTGGCTCTTGGCGTGCATTTTTGTTGCTATAAAAACTTGATGATGCAACAGCAGCCCCAGTGATCAGGGGTTCGTGATAGTGTTCAGACGGCACAGCAATAGACTACACGCGAAAGTTATCGATAAATGCCCATCGAAGTCAACTATTCAAGTAGAACTTTATTGAAGAAAACCCTTTTGCGATGTCATGGACCAGTACCACTTTGGCCTACCTATGGTGTCTTTTAAGCGTTACAGCGATGCTAACGGAATTCAAACTGGGTAAAACAAGCGAAAATGACTGCGTTGGAAATGATCATTACGTCGCCACAGCTGTTGGAGAATGTGCTATAACTTGCAGCAGCGACATCTCTTGTGTCACTTTTATATTTAATAACAACAACAAACGTTGTCTACACTGTGGTCACTGGGTAAGAGAGAATCTGGTCGGAGGGCACACTGTTGGTCGAAAGGTAGGTTGGCTTAATGTTCACCCAGTAAGCTCACGGCCACGTCTAGCAGGATTGTAAGAGAAAGCCTCTGTGTTCGACCCTAGAAAACTTATGATATCATGGGCCTGTTCCAAAAAACAGACTTAAGTTCCTTTTTGACTTAAGTTAAACTTTCAAATTTTGAAACTTCCACATTCGGTAAGTAAGTCAAAATTACGGCAAAACCTTTGTCAAACACTTAAGTCAAACTTAAGATATCTTTCTTGGATTGGTTTTATGTCAAATTTAAATTTTATTTCAAAATTTATAAAAATTTAAGGTTTGTCCCAACTAAGTCAGTTTTGTTGGAACGGGCCTCATATCTTCAAGGTGGGTGATGTTATTCAAACGAAACCTTGCTCAATGCACATGTCTCCAAAATACTATTAGGAGTTGTTTAAAAAATGTTCCACTGTTTCAGGAAGATTAAAACAGGTCTTTCATGATTTTTATGACAAATCCTAAGTTCCATATCAGCGTTTTCGAGATTTCATCTTGACAAAAATTACGTGGGTTCAGAAACAATCTTAGTTGAGAAACGTTATTAGAGCAATAGGCACAAATAAATAGGATATGGTGCAAGAAATTGTCTAATTTACCTTCGAAAGAAGAGCGTCCTAATTTGTATTAATTCTTAACTATACTTCTTGATTGTGAAGGAAATATTCCTTGTCTTTCACTGTGGTTACGATTGAATCTTTTTACGGGTAAAAATGCAGAAAGTGAAATGACAACTGTGTATGCAAATTTTCTGTAACGTAAGTGCTACGGAACACAATACTGGCTTCTGCCGGTTCCAGCTTCTACAGAATCCTTTCCCAAGTTCAAAAAACTAATTAAATTTTCTCTTTTTGCAGATATTTTTCGACTGCTCGCAACCAGGTAGGTTTTTAATAAGTATTTCTAAACTTGCAATCTGTCTCGCCAAGAAACGAACTTCTGCTTTCGGTCAATACCCGTTGTCTAGTAAAATTGATACCCACTTGCTCCATAATCAGATGCAGTGTTAACTCGGTTTGCAAAGAACTGCCAATTCATTAATACTTGAGACCACTGTTGACGCATCAAATGACGCAACAAGCCATTTAAAAGGTGATCCCGAGCGTGAAAAAACCGCCAGTTCTTTCGATGATGAAAGGCGAGCTTATAGGGGATATTGAAGTTTCATCAATTATCTTCATCAAGATTGTGGTTAAAAATTGCAGCGTGCAGACCATGTATGTGAAAGAAAGCCGTTTTTGAAATCGCTTGTGAGATTTATGATACCAGGAAGAAGAATGTGTTCCTGATAATTCTAGCGCAGCCCCGGGGATACAGCGGGGTCATTACCCCCATACAAAACATATTTCTGTTTTGCGTTTGAGCCCCGTTCATGGAAACGAGCCCCCCGGGTTCCCTTTCCAGCATTGATGATTAGATAAATTTAAAGTAAAACGCTATCGAAATGCTTAAGTTTAAACATAGGTATTTTTGTTTTTATAAAGAATATTGTGGTTTGTGATATCAAAACGCGAAAACAAATTTGTCCCCAAAAGTGGTCACAGAATTAGTTTTTTGTATTGCTCTCGTAGTTTATGATTTAACGGCCAACGTACTCAGGCAACAGCTCGTCTCTATGGTAAACTTCTATGATTTTAAAGTGAACGGAAAAATAAAATGAACCTAGTTTCCGAACTATGAATGTAAGTTGTTATGTAGTTCGCGTCACATTTAACAAATCAATAAATGACTCAATTTCCTAATATTCGATTTCACAATTTTTTGAGAAATCAAAAAAGGAAAAATAGAAACTTGGACAGATTTTCCAATTTTTCAATTTCGTTTTCAACTAAAAATAACCAGGTTTTATTCCTTCCATGGACCCAGTATCGAAAATTGATTTTTGAATTTCACCACTCCGTTTAAAAAACAACTTGTCGAAATGTATAGTCTTGGGAAGAACTTTCAGTTTGCATTGGGTCCTGTCTTCTGCCCTTGATCTGACCAATGAGCTACATGTACATGTATACCAGGTATAGCTCATTGATCTGCTCGAGTTTTACAATGTGTCCTGCCTTAACGTCAACATTTTCGAAAAGTTACATCTTCTCCCTGTATTTGGTACAGAGAAAACAACGTTTTAAACTACTGAGTGTCTGTCTTTTGCGGCACACTCACGAATACGGTGGATTTCAACCGGAAATTATTTTCAAAATGCGTTTTTATAGATCTTGTTGGATAGGTGTACATGTGTATGTGGCAGGAATGCGTATTCTTAAATATTGGTCATAGATAGTAGCACATTCCTGCATTCTCGTCCTTCGTTCCATTGTCGGAAGACCTGTAGGTTTTGCATTTTTCAGCTATAAACTACACGGGATTTCTTGTCATTCGGCCCCTTAACAGCACAAAGTCATTTGAGGTACCTTGCCAGGATGGTTGGACGGTTATTCAGCGAAGATTTGACGGAAGTCTTAACTTTGGCATGCTGTGGAACAATTACAAAGAAGGGTTTGGTACACTTGACGGAGAACTGTGGCTTGGCAATGATAAAATTCATTACATTACCCAACAAGCACAGTACAGACTACGGTATGTTACGACGGAGTGGAGAGGTCAAATTGTGACACGTGACCACGCGTCCTTTGCAATTGAGAGTGAAAAGGAAAAGTACAAAATGTTTGTATCACCACCAACTACTGCAAACGTAACATCTGCGACCATGAGAAACGAAACTGGGAATTTATTTTCGGCCCCAGATCAAGACAACGATAGTGATTGGTATTACAAGCTTAGTTGCGCCGAGCGGACGTCGAGTGGTTGGTGGTTCCATAGCTGCTCCACATTAAACTTAAACAGCTATTACCCATTCAACGGAACGTGCCATGTCAATACTTGGAAATGCATGCATTATCAGTCAAACGCCAAAAATGTGCACTTGCTTAAAGAGACGATTATGAAAATTAAGCCAAACGTGTAAACCCATGACATTTCTCGTATTAAATCACGGTCGAAAGCATTACTTGACAAAAATAGCTTGGCTTTTCTTAAAAGGTCACGACCTCTGACCCTGGGCCTCTGACATAGAAAGCAGCTACAAAGCCGAGGCGAGTCGAGAAAGGTAGAACGATTCATTGCAATGTTTCTCGTTCAGTATGTGGTATAAATAGATTATTACATGTTCTCAGTCGTTATCCCCCTTATCTAGAGCCTGAGTGGATTTTGGAGAATTATCGCCCTCGGGGATAACGCCCATCGGGCGATAGTTCTCCAAAATCCACTCCGGCTCTAGAATACGGGGGATGACGACTTTGCCATATAATAATCTATATATATCCTCACTCAAATTCCTTAAAATGTACACAACATCACTCTAGTACCTCAAAATGAATTTTATTATTATATCTTACTAGATTTCAGTGCCTTTAGTGCACAGCTCATAAAGAAACACGCAAAAATTGAAAAAAATAATAATTATGTACAACGTCATGGGTTGAACCCAAGTCGTTCGCCATACTGTTCGGATCAGAGACAAAGTGTATAGAGTGAAGAGAAAGCAAAGTACATTTAGCCTCGAGAAGGTTCGTAGAGGAATCAAAAGATGTGTTTCCGGAGGCTGGAGCAACAGCAGCCAGGCGGAGAACGTCTCTGTGTTCCGAAGGACACCAAAGTTGCGCAGAAGTGGCATCGCTTCGTGCGCCGAACGAGAGTGTGGGACGTCATCGTGGACCAAGCGATTCGGTCCGGGGCCACTCTGTGTTCTGCCCACTTTGAGGACTCGTGTTTCGACTCCAGTCACAGGAAACGTTACGATGAAGGCCTGGTTCAATAAAGGACAATATTTATCATTCAGAAACATTCAGGATCGTCTGTTGGATGACTGGGTTGACTCGCCGAGCCCAAGGCCGCTTCTCTCGCGGGAGGATCCAGTTCGTAAGGCTAAAAGTAGAAAAGTACGCAGCCGGAAGCACATTAAACTTGTTCTCGCTTTCGTGTAACCCCATTTCTTCATCCTGGCCACCATTCCCGTACGTTTCTTCATAAAATTTGCTCAATTCTTGCAAATAATCGTCGCCGCTTTCAAATTCCCTGCTCTCTGCCATTGTTCAATGCTAGTCACTGATCTCTACCCATGACGTCACATGGCGGGAAATGTGAAAATTGGCAAAATTGAAAGTAAAATCAAAATAAAATTTCGAGCTAATTACACAAAATAAACATGGGTTTAGCTAAATTTTACGTCATACATTTAGTCTGTGGCCACCGGTAATTCAAAATGTGCAAAAATCCATGGTGTGTAATGTTTAATTCAACTAATAAATTGACATTTCGATATTTCAATATAATAATTACAACAACAATAACAATAACAGTGACAAAGGCAATGATAATATCAATAATAATAACAATAATGATAATAATAATAATAACAATAATTCATCAATACAAAAATATTTTACATATTCCCTGACATTTTTCGTTCAGGAATACGTTTACTAGTTGACAAAGTATAGTTTTTGCTATACGAGTTAGAATGGAGGTCACTAAATAAGGTTTGAGATAACCGTCTGTATCTATGCTAAACAATGAATGATCACATAACAGTGTGACGTCATATTCAAAATGATGCTCTATGGGTTTAACAAATTCAGCGAGCTTCTTCCTAATATACACACAAATACCACCGTGATTTCGACCTTATCTAATCTTTTTACGAGAGCAGAAAGAATAACAAATGAAATCTGGAAATACATTAGTGAAATTGCTCGCTGTTCTTTGATCTGGTTTCTTGAACACCAATGATGTCAAATCTAGACAAATAATCAACAATTTTCGTTTCAAATCCCTGTGCATTCCATGAAATAAAATTCATATTTTTAGCAGTAGAGGTACTCGAACTAAGCGGGCCAAAGCCTGACCCCTTCAATATTAACACAAGTTTCACCTGACCGCGGAGGTATTCCACTCTAGTGAAATAATCACGTTGCACACTGTCTGTCACCATACTTTAGTTTGTAATAAGTTTCAATCTAAAATAATCCCTGTGAAAACTGGTGTTCCAATCCGTGAGAAAGTTAACTTCAGTTCAATAGACAACACTGAACACATGAGCTGATCGGTCATTACAGGGTGACCTATAGGGGTAAGCACCTATAATTTTATACCAATTCTAAAACGTGTTTCAACTAACTTATCCATAGTGAGAGATCTTCAATACGGACTTCATTTTTGTTTTCTCCAGCGTATTTGGTTGTTGAAAACCTTATTTTTTCACCTTCTTTTGTCCCTAATTAATTGATCACATTTCCTATGTACATATTTTTAGGTCAACCATTATCACTTGACTTGCCTTATTACGTCTTAATATAAATATGTGTTTTGTATTCACTTACAACAGAACTAATTCGTTTCCCAAGATTAAATTTATATCTTGTGCTACATAACTAAATTGCTATTTATATACTTGTAAGCGAACTTATAATTTTTGGTGTTTAAAAAGGACTCCCCTAATTGTCCAGACTACCTTATTCATTTAACCATCCTTGAATTGTCAGTAAGCATTGATGTATTAATTGTTAAATACGGCTATCATTTGGGTGCCTCGAGTAGAGTGAGTTTCTCTGGTCTTACAGTTTTTCCCTCGTATAGTCACAGTCCAATTCTTCTCACGGGCATCGAATGAGATATCATGCTATGCAGGTTTAGGTTACTGATGTGTCTCACTATTGTTTACATAACACCTGTGTGGAGTACGGAATCGTTATTGGCATGTGCCTCCTTTTAGCTGGCGATGTTGAAGAAAATCCTGGGCCTGAAGACAATACTACCTTTAAAATCTTATTTTCAAATATTAATACCATGAAATCCAGCAATTTTTCCAGATTCCAACTTTTAAAAAGCTTTCTTCTGTCTAACGATCATATGATTGTCGCTCTTTGTGAAACTTGTAATGTTACCAAAAACGATCTTGATCATGAACTAATCATTCCTGGTTACAGTGTAGCCTATCACAGTAACAGTGACCGTGGCATCATTTTATTCACTAAAACACACTCACATTTAAATTATGTCCTACCTTAATTTGTCCTCAGTTATGCAACTACTAAATCGAAATTTGTTTTGGTCACAGAAAAATCTACTGTGTGTTGTTTTATCGATCACGTTCTCAGTCGCCAACTAAAAGAAAACACTACTTCAAAGCCATAGCCGATCAGTTAGCGGAAATTAACCACAATAGCGTTTGTATTATCATAAATAGTGATTTTAATACCCGAAGCTCTACATGGTACAATGATGATCATGGCAATACAGCCGGACTACAGTTGTTTGGTATGTTATTGTCTAATGAGCCAACACGCGTCAGTGACGTTTTTCATTTATGTATTGATCTCTGCATAACAAACAATTTGAGAATCATGTTCTGTACTACCTCCTGTTGGCAATTCTGATCCCCACACAATCGAAACCACTCTAACACCTAAAGAAACGGTTAAAGAGCAACACACCACGCGAAACATTTGGAAATATGATCAAGTCGACACCGATATATCACCTCCAGTGACTGGGATTCCATATTGGACACTGGCGACATTGATGGCACTGTTTCACTCTTCACTAGTACTCTCTATGAAATTCAAAAAAAAACAACATCCCATCAACTGAAAAGATAATTAAACACAACAGCCAACCGTGGTTCAACAATTGTTAAAAGGGCAATCCACACAAGACAAAGACTTCACTGCTCTTTCAGAAGATCTAACACTATAATCTACAACAGATAAAAGGAGCAGTCACACCTGCATAGACTTCGGTAAATCAAGCCAAAGCTGATCACCGACACAAGCTTTTTTCATAAATTAACAATGTAAGCAAGAACTCTTAAGAATACTGGAACACCATCAATAAAATACGCAGCAGTCAACAACAATCCTCTTACCCAGTCATCAACCACAATATTAACCTAGCCTCAAGTAGCAGTGACAAGTGTGACCTGTTTCTCATTTTTTCACGAACAAAAGCCACATTACACCAACTGAAGTAGGTAACTTTCCTTTTCTTCGTGAACGTTGTCTCAATCAACTGTGTGATATCCCGGCTAATCAAATTGATGTCGGGAAGTATCTCAATGAAATTGACCCCAATAAAAATGATGACACAGCTTTAATCATCAGTAATATGATTATAATGATTGCCAACGATATTACCATGCCCTTGAAGCCTATCTTGAACGGTAACACCTGTAAATTTGGTTCCTACAGTATGTTAAGAGCATCGCTCTAAACCCACTATTGCCATAAATTGTCAGATATAACGAACTGTTAGGCGTATTGCTTTTGTCTATGTCACCGCGAGAGTCACCTTTTAATTCAAACAGCTGCCAATAACACCCCCATGCAATGGTGTTCTATTCAGGGATCTCGCGGTGACGCAACATGGCACAAAAAGGCAGCTTCACCTATTATTTCAGGGTTTACATTTCGTGATTGAACTCGCGTTTTCTTATTTTACTAAGGCTTTGCTAGGACTATTGCGTTAGCCCAATACATCTAATATAAAAAAATTTCGTTGAAGTTGGGATTTAACCAATCTTTTAAACAAACTTCTTCAGCTAGGTATACATCCGTCTTCTTGGAAACATGGAATTATGGTCCCTATACAAAAAAGACTCCAAAACTTTCAAATTACCGCCCAATAACTTTACTTAACACCCTATCTAAAATTTTCGAGAAGATCATTGCTCAAAGTATTCTTATATTTCTCAAACAAAACAACTTAATCTATCATCGTCAATTTGTTTTTTTTGCGTGGGAACATCACCGTGGCACAACTTGTTGGAATAGTACATGAGATTCATTTACATTTTGAGAAGGTCCATTTTTCTAGATGTAGCCTCTGCTTTCGACTGTGTCCCTCCCGATCTTCTACTCCACAAACTTCGATCCTATGGCATTACTGAAAATCTTTTAAACATGATCACCTCATATCCCTCCGTTCGTACATACACTGTTCGTGTGGACGGCGTTCTTCCAACTTTATCCCCTCCGCAGGGAAGCGTATTGGGCCAGAAAAAAGCGCTGACCTCACCTTCTCCGAATCTATTGATGCTCTCTTTCTTGTTGACCCGTCTTATGGTCTTAAATTTAATTATGAAATCATTCCTAGAAAACAGTCGCACAAACATCTTGGTATACTGTTACATGAAAAACTCTTATTCACACATCACGTTTGGGAGCTCGTAAAAAATTCAGAAACTAATTAAGCCACTTAAGCTTGTCCCTCGTCATCTGAATTCTACACATGAAGAAGTTCTCTTCAAATCCTTCATACTTCCACATGTCGATTATTGTCACAGTGATATTATATATCAGTCTTCCAATACTGGTGCACTCCAGCATTTGCAGAAATTACAGTATCAAGCTGCCTTACTCATAACTGGAGCTTACAGGGGATCCAATAGTGTAAAGGTTTTGAATAGTCTCAAGAGGCCCAAGCTGTCTACTCGACGCAACCTTCACGTGACCACATTTACTTTCAAAGTAATAAGCAATGTCAACAAAGCTTCTGTCCAAAAATATTTCATCTATACACTAGACAAGGCCATCGTAATGGTTTAACATCCTCCATCTCATATGTAATTTTTCCGTTGTTCAGTCAGGCATTCAGAAAGTCTATAATTATGATGTGCATCAACAACTGAAATTCTCTACCAGTCTCTGTTAAGGAAAGTAACTCTTTTATGGGTATAAAAATAAATTTAGAGCTTTTTTACATAATTTTGATAACTCAACAGCCTGACTCAATTCCCCCTTCCCCGCAAAAACAAAGTAGCATGGTACAGATCACGATGCGGTCTTTTCCTCAGCTCCGACAAGTTTAGGCACAACTTTAGTAATGTCTCTCCAAACTGTAAAGAAGGTGGTGACCATCAATCTTATCCTTATGTTTTCTTCAAATGTCCCCTCATCGAATACCTGAGAGACTCACTCTTTCGTGCACTCAATGAAAACCAATCAATTGTAAAGGTTCTCAATTCTTGTAATGATATCCCTACTAGAGTTACATTATTATTGAACGGTAGTCCTAACTTTGACTTGTTCTCAATGAATTCCTCTTAAGCAACATTAGGAAATTTTTATGTATCGCTTATAAATATTGTTGCTTCTGATTTCCATACATGTATCTGTACATGTTTTGCTTTTGTTTTTATATGTTCGTAATAGCATATCTAAATATTGGAATACTTATAATAGATACTACTTAAATGTATATACCTCTATGTATATTACTTTCACTTATGAATTGTCTACAACTCAGATATAAGGCTTCGCGATTTCTGGGTTTGCCAGCATTTCTTTGTATGTTCTGTGTATTCTTCAATAAATAAATATCACCTTAAAAAACTTAAGCGTTCGTCGCAGTTACACAGGCATACGCCTGATCCGAATCTTCACTGCAAACATACACTTGACCATCGTAGAGCAGTTTTTGCTAATTGATCGTTGCGTTAGTCATATTTTTCAAGAAAATTCAAAAAGCCGTTTTCTAATCCTTTTTACTTTGGCTAAAGCCCTACGTAACATTTAGAACGGGGTTGCGAATGTTTATCCTGATCTGTAGGATTTTCTGCTTGTCCTTAGATCTCATCTTTGCGACGATCAGCCGATGTTTATGGGGGGATTTGCGTCCTAGACGATGGGCTCGATAAATGGATGTTTCTTGGATCTCATTATGGTCATTCAGTTACTCATCCTATAAAAAACTGTGAAAATTCATTAATGTTCAAAATACCGACTCAAGTAAACAACTGTATCCTTCCAAAATATGTAACAGACAAAATCGACACGCATAGTTTACATGGGTTCTCTTTGTAATGCATATTTCAATATGCAATTAAAAGCTCTTACAGCTCTCAGTGTAACGTTCCACATTGTTATGCATGTTCTAATTGAAGTAACCGTGATCACCCGCCTAACATCTTCGTCATACCCATTTCTAACCGTGCGGTTTCCCTTGTATCAATAGTCTCTGTGTTTTACACTTTAAATACACTTGCATTGTATCTCTCTCTCTCTCCGTCCGTCCCTCTATCCCTCCCCCTTCCTCCCTACCTAGCCCCCCTCTCTTAAATCTAATACTTTGCGTTCCGATTGGTCCCACGTCCCGCCCCTTTTGTCCTCAGGCAGGCCATGAAATATTAGATTATCTCGGCGTGGGCGATTTTCTAAATCAGCTAATATTGCCTCTGGGGCTTTGACATGCCTACGAATGAGAAGGGTTTTCATCGCTTGCGACTTGGGAATCATTCCGCAGGGTATCCAATTCTCAGAAGACATCAAACAATAACGTCACTCAAAATCTGGGACACACAATTAAAAATCTAGCAAGGTTGTTTCAATGAAATGACATCAAAAACGTACATAGAAGCAAAAAGCTGCACACAGTATTTTATACAACATGGTCACTCGCGCGTGCCCCTTTTCTCCACTGACGTCACAAGCATACTGGCGCCCCCGGTGGAGATCCTGAGAACTCATCGTAAATAAACCGAGTTCATGAACCCGGTAATATCCAGCCTGGCAACGACCGAGCCAAGGTGGCGAACAGACTTGTATTTATTGTGGGACGTTGAGTATCGTTTTTTTTCTAAAAACATAATGCATGGTATATAATAATGAATGGTATATAGTATCAATTAATTATGATTGAAAGATTCCTTTTAGTCGAGCGTCAACGAGGCTATTTCGCGTGGGGATAAATCTTTGGCTTTGCCGTGTGTAACACCAAAGACGCTACGGTCTCTGGTAACACAGAAGAACATTTGGATGGTGTTGCAGGATCGTGAGAATGAATATACCAATTTTCTTAATTTATTGGAACAATATTAATTTTCTGATAGGTATGACATGCAACATTATTTAAAAAACACACTAAAACATAGCGACTCCGGAAAATCATCAGTCGCCAGCATGCTTGTTTACGAGTTCTCAGGGCCTCCACTGGGGGCGTCAGTATGCTAGTGACGTCAGTGGACAAAAGGGGATTTGGCCAACATTCACCATTCTACCTCCAGTTGCTATTCGTTGTTTGTTGTTGATAGATGTTGTTGTTTTCGTTGCTTACAAGTTTGAAATACGTTCCACGTCTCATTTTTAAATTCAATCTCTATACCCTTACGTACGCTGAAGAAATGTGGCGAATAAATTTTGACAGAAATTATTTTGCCAGACTCGGGACCGCAGCGTATCGGACCCGGTGCCGATCGAGACCAGACACTGGCGAACGGTTGATGCATGCGGTTGCGAGCTGTTTTGTCGAAGTAAAATGTTCAAATCATAAATGCAGCATATATTCAAAGATAGTTTCAGACACTTGCATAAAAATACGGGCTGGTTAGTCCTGTGTCACACTACCGCGGCACACCTTAGCTAGCCTCAGTGCCAGCTACCAGGAATTTTTGGGAATGTCTATCTTTTACTATAAGATTCACTGGGTATGTTCAGAGCTATGAATTGCAGATGCTAAATTTTGGTACTTCCTGTCTTCTAGTGGAATATTGTCTTATTTTCTAATTTTTCGGAATTCGTGCTTCTCTGACTGAGGCAGACCATTTTCCATTTCTCCAAATAGGGGGCTCGTTCGAGCACATAAGTATGACAAGTCCAATACAATTTTTATTCATTAACCCAAAATGATTCAAACTTTTAACATAATAAGTAACTTAAACTGTACAATACTTTACAACATTTAGCATTACAAACACTATTCAATACATGCACGCACCCAGCCTTCAATATGGGGGCTCGAATTCCCGGCGATGTGGTGCTTTTGCTAAAAAAAAGAGTCGGCGGACTAAAAAAAATAAAGACAGGAGCACCAATGTGAATTGCGCGTTTGCGCTTCTTTAGTGAACTTTTGACCCATTTTCTCCGGCTTTTTGTCTCTCGGGGGCGGACATTTTTGCCCACTTCGCCAAATGTTCGAGCCCCCCGAGCCCCCCCCCTCCTGGGTGCGCGCATGCAACAGCAAAAGTTTACATGTTATGAAAGTGGACTTACATGTAAGTATTACCGTGGTGACCGAATAGTGTTTCCTTACACCAGAATTTTCCAATGATATCAAAGTACTTTTTCAAAACGAGAAGAAAAATCGAAACGAAAAAAATTGGTTCGACCCATAGGCATATTGGTTCCTTGGTTCGACCGGCCTACGTAAGGAACTAAACACCAATGTTATTTTAACATAATAAGTACGCGTAACATTCCAAAAAATTCAACGACCATTAACTACAAACTATAAATACACTACATATGCAAACGAATCACGAGATATTACTAATAAAAAAATAATGAAGACTTTTCGAGCAAGCGATAGCACATTCAGTTACAAGGAAAAATGGCGGTGTTCAGGACAAGTTCCTGAACTGATGAGCCGGAAATGTGGGTACGAAAATAACCGATGAAAGCCGGTAATTACACGCTCACAGAGAAGGGTCAAATACGGTTAAAAATAGCTTTTGGCAAGAAAGGCGAAAAGAATATGAGAAGGGTGTTGAAAATAAGTATTTTCGGATACTGGAACCACATGGGCATTTTGCGACCAGGTCTTTAATAATATGTGATGTGGCATGAAGCTGTTGTTTGTTTATTATTCTACCCTAGGGTTTCATTATTTCAAATGTAGCTACTCCATCATTTGTCATATTATTTTGATTTTGATTTGTATACTATCTGACCTGGAGGTTTCTTCACCGACTTCGTTTGCACAACAACATTAGTGTCCTGAGTCCTGGTTATACCCATATTCAGATGATTTCACTAATAAAACCAGCTGTGACTTTTTATGAATGTAACTATTTGGCACTCTAAAGTATACATCTCTTCGTTGATTTCTTTAAGATATGTGTCCTTGTCTTCTATAGATGTCTGTCTTAAGTACATTGCTTTGTGTTTAGCATACCTACCAGTGAAGTTCAATCTCACATTTTTGGCACCTAGCCCTATTGTCTAACTCTGATCTCATGATGGTAAATATTTCAGTTCAATCCACTCCCTGTTTGGTCAGTTTATAATTTGGCAAGCAATTTGATTAGTCTACTGTATTTTACCTCTTTGCTAATAAGTTCATGTTCTCACAGTTGCTGCCAGAAGTTCTTAATACATCAATCAGAGTGATTTCTCAAACCACTGTTAATTTTCAACATAACCCACAATCTGCATCGATGCATTGAAAAAATATCATCTAAAGCATTGAAATTTAAGGGCATTTTACGATGGAAAGACAATATTCGTGAGTGGTCAAATGTTATGTATGGTGACATTTAAATTGTTTGAATGAACAGTCAGTGAAAAACTTTAAAAGTTTTAAACAATTCAATTACTTCCGGAGGCTGCATTGACTAGATTTTACACCATAATTTTTAAAACGACACTGTGATTAGTAAGTGTAATGCAAGGCCATGTCAGAACATCAAGAATGAGTGGAACTCGGTTTGCGTATTAAAAGCATTGAATGGTCGTTGTGAAATGCTGTCTTTCAATTACAAATGCATGACTGGTTTAGGAAAGACATACAGTTACATTGGCGCTGTCTTGTGAAAAAATAAATACACTTTCAGAATGGGTATGACGGGCACTAGCTGCACTGACATGTCTGCAAACTGGATCAAAGGAACTAAGCGAAGTACAGAGCCTAAAGTTCTTAATAAAATAGCTGTCAAAAACCCAAAGTTACAGCACGATATTGTTGAAAACTGCGATGCCAGGGCTAGACCGAATGTGCCTATGTTTTCATTTCAACAGGCATTCCAGGAACATAAGAACATTGTAACAAATCATTCTAACTTGGCTTCCTTCATTCAGTAAAAAGGCACAGCATTCAGTAGATGGTCATTATATATTACAATAGATACACATTTGTGTCATGATTGAACACTGGAATGTGGAAAGTGTAAAACGTTTTACGATAAAAGCAGATATTGAGATGAAAAATTAAGAGTCCTTGCACTGCCACTACTGTTCAGTAAAGTGATTCTGACTGGTGGAAGGACTGCAGGAAAAGTCTTCCACATCAAGTCCCTGTGAAGGTAACCACCAGCGCCATGAATTTTTTGGCTTCCATCCTAGTTTTACACGCAACTATTTTCCAAAGTAGGAGAGTCTGAACAACGTGAAAGCATTCTACTGCCTCAGCAAGTCATTTACTACTTCACAAGCTGGGCTTTCATTTGCCCCTTCAGAAAGCAGGTTAGCAGCAAGCACTCATGGAAGTCTAAACGGGAAGTGCATTGTTGTAAATAAAATGCCAAGTTCCTATCTTACATTACTTGGTATCATCAAATAAATATGATGTGCTGTTCAACAATGCCAAGTTCCTATTTATGGTCTGCCTTGCATTACTTGATATCCTCAAATAAATATGATGTTGTGTTCAACAATGCCAAGTTCCTATTCATGGTCTGCCTTGCATTACTTGATATCATCAAATAAATATGATGTTGTGTTCAACAATGCCAAGTTCCTATTCATGGTCTGCCTTGCATTACTTGATATCATCAAATAAATATGATGTTGTGTTCAACAATTCCAAGTTCCTATTCATGGTCTGCCTTGCATTACTTGATATCATCAAATAAATATGATGTTGTGTTCAACAATGCCAAGTTCCTATTCATGGTCTACCTTACATTAGCTCGTATCATCAAATAAATATGATGTGTTTAACAATGATGCTGCTGATGTCAAATGCAAAAATAACCATGTTTTGCAATGGACTTTTGAGAAAGGAAAACTAATTTTGTACAGAGCTGGCAATGACTATAACGTAGATGTACATTGAATAAGTTATGTTGATCAAACTGTTGCACGGTTACCTACTGATTACTTTCATAAATTTCTTGAACACCTGTTAGATGAAGTTAAGGCTCTTGTAAAGAATTTACTGATTTCAATGCTTGGAGTACTCCCAAATGTTTTTCCAAGCTTATAATATTTGAACCATGCGTTGCTCCATATATTCCTGTGGTTTGAATTGCAACTTTTCAAAGGGAATATTAACTTTCACCATTATAAAACACAGCGCACTTGGAATGGGCAATAAACGAAGACACCGTTAGTCACTTCCAAAGAGTTGATCTCTGATCAGATCATTACGTAGGTTCACAAGCCCAGCAAAGGCAATGAAATAGTTATCCACTGATTTTGTGCTTAACACTGGAATAATGGTACTCAATTTTTTTTTAAAAAGTCTTCCTATAATCAAATAAACAACACAATCAGGCACACCAGCTGAGATGGCAAGTTTATCGGACATGTATGTAATGGCGTGAATTCATTATAGCGCTCACCCAGGAATTCGGCTGTTTCCGTAATGGAATCTGTTTATAGTTAACCTGTTGACTGGTTAGAGTTCACTTGGGTATATTGTAACCTATTCCGGGGGGTATTCGAGTTAAAGTGATAGACAGTAGCGGGATGTCCTTTCGTATTCCATCATCTAGATCCTCCCAACAAACCTGAGCAAATATTCGGTCATAACAGAGGCGGATCTAGGATATCACAAGGGGGGACCAACATTTTGTCCGGCTGTAAGTATTTGCTGAAACCACGATTGTAGATGCGCATAGCACCCACTAAATTTTTCTGTTTTTTCCTATAAAAATCAAGCATTTTCCTTGATTCCTGAAGTATTATCCAAGAAAAAAGGCAAAAAAACGGAGAACGTGTCAAACGTGAAAAACTGCCAGTACCACAGACTCGAACTCACGACCTGGCGGATAGAGCGCGCGTGCTTCACCAGTACACGACAATGATTTAGCTACTAGTCTTAAAGGCGAATGCCACCCGATTTAATTAGTCTTTTTGCCCTCTTAATCGGTCTATTTCTACATCGCCTCGCATACGGTGGACCTTTCCTTGCCAAGAGGTGTCGCGTTAACCTGTGAGGAAGGTGAGAAACGACGCTAGCGACGTCAGTGGTTCATAAGCAGAGTGAATGCCGCTATGTTGCGGTATATCGTTTCCGCTTGTCCGAACTAAGCAGCCGCGAGGAAAGCGAGTATATCTTTTTTTTTTTACTTCCTCGAGAGTCCAAAATTCTTAGAAAGTGGCTCATGGTAGTGAAGAATGAAATGTACGCTGTAAATAGCAAGTATGAGGCCGTGAAACATCTCCGTGTCTGTGGCCTGCAGACGACGTCGACAGTGCCTCACGAATGCCGGCTTACCAAATAACTCCATACGTTCCGTTCTGAGCTTGTTCACGGCGCCTCTCTAGTATTTCTTCATCACTGTATTCCTGTTCGAATCGATAGCCTGTAAAACTTAACGATCCACCTGCGAAGTCGGGATTGATGAGCCCGGGGCTCTAGCTTGTTCTAAGTCGGGATTGCGAGTTGCCACTCCGTTGGCGTTTATTACTGAGCGTTCTGTTTCAAAATGAATTATTCTCACCCTAACCAGTACTTATATAAAACTCAAACAAAGTCTGTCTCATTAGATTTGTAATGCCTTTGGAGTGTTCGTGAGTGCACGAAATGATTTGAGAAGCCAGCTTTAGGTGCAATAAAACTAATTGACGGGACACCGCCCGAGGCCGTGTGAGCTCATGCTAATTTAGTGTTTGCTGGCAGAAACTGTTGCAAAACAACTCGATTTCCACCCCACGACCACAGGTGTTAGGGGAATCTTTATTTACATTTGCATTACTCAAATAATGATTGTCAATGTACAACCTCTGCCCTGGCGGTGCTGTCAGTGGCCAAAGCGGAACTGATTCGCGGCCTCCGACGAGTAAGTAGATTTGCAGTTTCGTGGCTAATTCACTAACATAATCACGTGCACATTACTTTGGCTCACTAGTATAGTATTTTCTTGACTGGAAGTTTAGTTTCCACTGAACTTTGGCTGGTTTGCTCGTGATGTCTGATCAGTTTCCGAGCCACTGGCCGGGATAACGAGTCAACCTGAATCCGGCCGGCGCCGCGACGGCCTGATCGGGCTTCGAGCCACTGGCCAGGATAATAAGCGTTTTGTGTTTAGAACTCAGAAAATCACAAGTCTAAACAACACAGATCTAGGTTCTCCTGTCTGTATCTCACGGAAATTATCTCCGAACACACCCCAAACTCCTGCTACGGACAGTCATTGGCCTGCCGAACTTAGTAGGCTACGGTGTGTCCAATAGCGGATTTGCAGCGACGCCATATTGAAATTAGGTTAAAATGGTGCATTGTGGGTGCTGTGGTCAGGATTCCGAAAGCGGCCATAGTAACAAGCATAAAACGCGGTATGAGCGCGAAGAAAACTTACAGCGTATACACTTGTTGTGTTCCTGGCTGCTTCAAAAACAACAAGAGAGATAAAAATCTGAGTTTGTATGTGTTCCCTGCAAACCAAGAACTTCGTGAAAAATGAATAAACAACATTAGGAGACCTGGGAGTAAGGGGAAATTTAGCGCATTAAACGAACGCGGGGCCATCTATAGTAGGCAACACGTAGCCCCTCGGTTGGCCATGTAGGGGCTACAATACTTCCATTCGCTTTCTGTACTCATTTCGTTACTCCAGTGTATTTTAAACGGGCCGTGACCGGATTTGGGTTACCGATTTCGAGTTTTCACCTCGTCAAAAATACAATCTACACTTAAAACTATCATTTAAAAAACGCTTACTTTCATCATTGGTCCTTTCTACTTCTATACATATCTTTAATGAAGCTTAGTTGTGAGAATTAAGTTGACTTTGGCGAAGAATTACAACTCCATTATTTTGGTTGCCGTTAATTTTATCACCGCGTGCGCGATAACCACAAAGCATGTCAACTGAATCCCGTGAGGAGTAGGCGCAAGGTTAGCGCGAGACTGAGCGAAGCGCGTGACGCTAGCGCGCGACACTTGTAAAATAGCATGAGAAGGTATCGGGTGAAACTTGTAAGATGTGTGTCCCTTGGACTTTTTATTCGTCAACATGCGTAATTTCACGTAACTTCCTCAAAATGGCACCCGGTAACCGTGACTGAGAGAAACTCGAACAAACCGCGAGAGATTTTCATCGATTCGTTCAAGTTTTGCTGACTAAATTGTATCCAGAGTCGTGGTATGTGTTAATTATAACTCCGTGTTCCTATATGTATGCCGGGTTCATTTGATTTTATTTGCTGTATTTTGAAATGAATAACTTTTTGTGAGGATGTACTATCGCCCCTGAATGCCTGCGGCATCCAGTGCGATGTAATTGCCTAGGGGCCATCGTGTGTGCAGCGAACATTTTCCTGGTGGAAAAAAGACTTATGAGAACAACATTCCGACGGAGTTTCCACTTAAAATTAACGTCTCTAGCATATCCACGACGAAAGCTACAAAAGTTAAGCAACCTAAGAACTCTCAACTTGTCTGAAATAGGAGGAGATTTCGAAATCAACGCCGATAACCCCAATACTGAACACGGCGACAGTCGTGCTCTCGGTCACACGGTCACTGATCATAGCTACGCTGTGTTTACAAACGAGAGAGAGGACTTGCTTGGTATTATAAAGCAAAAAATGAAACATGGTTTTTAGTTTGCAAATCACTCCAAATGCACACACTATCCAGCCTGCTCAAGACATGCCTGACCACAAGCTATCCCATGAGTCTTCGCGAAGGAAGTAACTCGCACATGCGCAATGCGTAGTTCGTCTGCGCTGCAAATCCGCTATTACCAATAAATCCGTAAGAGCGAAATAAAACAACACGTTTTGTAAGAACTCGGTGTATTTTTAAGGGTTTTACATCGAAGTTTGATGATTTATTGGTGCTAAACGATGATTCCAAGCGATAAGCTGACACCAGTAACCCGTGTTGAAACTGCTGAATAGAATGCAGTGAAACCGATGACGTAATTGGATAATTTCAACACCTCCATCTGCCGTCAGGTGTCAGGTAACGCATGCTCACGTTTCGTTATGGAGTAGAACTACTCGACCTAAATTGATACAAATTAGGTTGTTTTTTGGGTGGCATGCTCCTTTAAACTAAGAGACCTACTTCTTTATGGTCTACAGCGTTTGCGCGAAACCTACTTCTTTTTGTAATGCTTATTACACGTTTTATATTTTGTGCAATCGGTTTTTAACAAATTTGTTGTATTTAAAATAGTTTTCAAATGCCCAAAAGACCAAATCCGTTTTTCGTGTTGGCAATTATGACGGGATTGCTTTGGAAATCGTCTTAAGTTAAGGTTTGACAAAGAGAGAATTATGAATTTCTGAGTGATTCACTAAGTCTTCGATTAAAATTCACATCTTACCAGCAGCTTCTGTCTTTTCATCGTCACTCAGGTTCTATTTTCTTTAAAAAATGAAGTAAATTTTGTTCATTGCACAGTGGAGCAGACGACGGAGACGGAGTCGTAGTGCGCAGCGCCACTGCCGGTCGCCTGGGATATCGCGGGAGAGCCCATACTTAGCCACAGTTCCGTTACGAATTAGCCGTGTTCCGAATTTGACACTTGAAATTGGATCTGAGCCCCCCCCCCCTCCCCCAAACACTAAAACTGCACACATTTAAATCTTGTTTCATCCGTATAATTTTAATTACCGGGGTTAATTAATAAACTCAACATTTCCCTACGCTCTTGCTGTTTTATTTTTTGCGACAGCCAAGGGGGGGGGGCATAATAGGCAGTCAAAACTAAATGAAGAAAAAGTCATCCAGATCTCTACAATAGTTACATTGGTGATTCCTAATTTTGATAATCAGGCAAGTGAAATTTGCAAATTCTTGACCTTTAACGAAATGAGATTATTAGCTACCAAGAATTGCTACGAACACAGAGACCAAGGGCACACATAACCAATGTCAATATACCCAACAGATGCCAACCTTTGCGACAGTTGCAAATCTACAGTCACGTTCACGGTAACTGAATTTAAACTTCTGGCACTGAACTACTCAAGTGTGATATTTTAGGACACCCTGTGCGTATACGTCCTGTGGCGTTGTTCACGCAAAAACAAAGACTGTATTTTTTCTGTGCCTCAAACGTGGTGCAGCTGAACAGACGAGCCGTCATTGTCACGGGAAACAAAATGTCAACCACATACATGTATCGTTCCTAGAAGAACTTACTTGACGCGGACTCGAAACGACAGCACTAAAGGAATTAAGCGCGCGAAAATGTCAATAGGTCAAAATCGGCTGTGTGACCTCTTGGAATTTATTCTAGAAAAGAGCTTTGCAATGTCAGGGAACATGTCCATTTTCACAGCGGACTATCCAGGGCGTTTTTTTAAGCGCCACCGTGAATTCAAGTGCTTTGGAAAAGACCTTCACGTCGCCAGAGCTGTTGTACATGTAGAATGTTTTGTCACTTGAAGCAGTCACAGTTCTTGTATCAGCTTTGTATATGACGACACTAGTAAATGTTGTCAACACTGTAATGACTGGAGGTAAGAATCTGGTGGCAGGGCATACACAGTTGAACGCAAGGTGTGTACATATAGGTCTAAATTTCACTAACAAATTGGGCAGTGGTGTTCAGAACTATTCGAGGCGAAATCCCCCTTTTTATCTTATGTTTTACGAAGACTTGGAGCATTCATTCGTATCGTAGGCCTAGGAAAGTAACGCTAGGTATGAAAAGAGCAAAAAATTCAGCTGCCGAAGGAGTGGAATTCCAAGTTGCAAGCGTTGCGATCTGACGCAAGTTGACTGAAATCTCTGCTCGCGTTTCCAAATTTCAGTTCGTAATTGGCACCTTCAGCTTGTTACATTGTGATATCATTCAAAAAAGATGACCGGTAAGTGTTCACTGTCACTTGTCAAATGCATCAATGCGAAGCTTTCTCTGGTGGTTTTTGTATTGATACTACGAATTCAACGTTTTGCAAACCCTCAGGATTTTTTAAATTGATGTCATTTGAACAGTCTAAAAATGCACACGACCGTAGAGCTCGCTTGTACAATGTATTAATATAGGTCTGTTGTCTAGGTGATGAACTTGTTAGATTAGTAGCCTACAGTGCATTTCCAACATACCACCGATAACAATACCATTTTTACGATATTTTAAAAAATCCACTGGGGCTGAGTTGCATAAAGCTTCAAAAGTTATCCGCTGGATAAATTGAACTGAAAAAGGAATTCGATGCATGATAAATGAAAAATAAGTCGAAACTGCTATAAACTGGCGTTCTGTCTAAGAGTAACTTTTGATTTCAACAACTTGCCACTCTAAAAGTGGTATTAATTCAGATGAGAAGTTATTTTGGTATTGCAACGAGCAGATTGGTCGTTATTGCTCGCGACCGTGCTTGGCGAATGAAATGACACACCAGTCAACCTGTAGTGCATGGTTCAAGCGATGACGTATTTTCACGTGCTTCCCAACCCCGGAAACTTGAGATCAATTTCGTGAAGGTACCTGATCTAATTCAAAACTTGCTTTTGTCACAAGAGGCAGCTCTATAGCCACTTTAATGAGTGCTATGCTTTTTGCTGTAACATTCGAGACATGACGTCATCACGACTTAAGTGAAAGTAGAGTTTTTGGACGGTGAAAGCGAAATTTGTGTTAAACTTTTCCCACTGGCTGTCACTGAGAAATCACCATGTGGTGGTCATTAGGTTATTATAATCGTAATCTGGAATGTCGAAAATCTAATGTCCTTCGTCGTTTGCAAGCATTTTACCTGTTGATTGGTCGAAAAATGAAATTTCAGTCATGACAATTTAGCTTCCTGACACCGGCTGCACACAGTCAACTGGAAACAAGAGAATCATTCCGTTCATTTAATTTTAATTTGCAAAACGCAAATTAAGACACTGATTTGTGCTAAAAATCTCAATTTCTGTTTTGCACATTCAATAGGGGCTATTGAACAATGATCAAAATTTCAATTTTCGCTTCGTGACATGATGCGTTCCCCCATTTAAATTTCACTGCAGTCTATTGGGATATTAGATACTCAAATAAGCGCTCTCTAGTGCGGTTGTAGACAAGTCTGGAAGGCTACAAAGGTTGATGCATATCAAGAAAGTAAGAGCAGTTTCAATCTCTTTTATAATTGTAGTTTGCAGATTTTGTCGTTCAAACAACGAGAAAGATCAATTTCCAATGACTGATTTAGTTTTTACAGTCCACGCTGTCTAAAATGGGCGGGAACGATAATGGACTATTGACGAATAAGCAGTGATTATCACTGACACCAGGTCTGTTTCCTTAATCTCAAACAAAAGAAATTAATCGTCCAAGCGCTGTGCTAAGTGGATGGTGTTAGGAAGCAGTCATGGCTGCTAGTTGGGAAATGATATGCGGCACTTAACGGGAAATGAAACATTGAACAAAAGTTGGATTTTCAATTTACGTATTCCACATCAGAAATAGCATATTCAACAAAAATTGGAATTTTAATTAACGTTTTTCAAATTGAAAATTGAATTAGTGGAACGCAGCGTGATTTAACTGTGTGTGCTCTTGAAGTTTTATTCATAAAATGCGGGCACGCGCGAGTTTCACGATGTCGGGAAAAATCGTCGTTTTTATAATCGCCCATCTAGGGTGTCTTTTAAGCGTTTCAGCAATGTTAACGGAGTTTAAACTGGGTAAAACAAGCGAAAGCGACTGCATTGGAAATGCCAATTACGTGGCCAGAGCTGTTGGAGAATGTTCTATCACGTGCAACAGCGACACTTCTTGTATCAACTTTATATATGACAGCACTAGTAAACGTTGTCGACACTGTAATGAGTGGGTAAGGGAGAATCCGTTAGGAGGGTATGCTTTTGGGCGCAAGGTAGGTAGGCCTAATGTTCACCCACAAATCTCACGGCAATATGGAATCCGTTTGGAAGAGAATTTCTTTTGTTTTGCTTGCCCTTTGCCTTAAGTTTAAATTTATGTAGAACCTTACTGGCAAGTTTGTACAATTATTCAAGTAACTAAGTAATTATTTCTAAATGTATGAAGTCTGTGTACATTCATGTTTAACTTTATGCCAACCTAACATTAACTGGACAACCGAGCCATGTCTTCTTAGTAAAATTTAGCAAAAACATTCCTAAAACAACGGTCTCAATAATGTAAATAAATTTCATTTGACGCAAATCTCCAAGATGAAACTTCAAAAACGCTGTTACAGATTTCAATGGTATCATTTCGTTTACGTTTTATGTAACTTTTGTTTTATTAAATGTGGTAGAAGTCACATTTTATTGCCTTTCACGCAAAAGTGGAGCATTTTAAAAACAATTCTTAAAAGTAATTTGAAGAACAATGCTCACAGTAGAATATGTAAACGTTTCGTATGACTCTGGTCTGCCATTTCTGAGAATGAGGCTCCGAAGTTCGACAGAACTTTAACGTTGTCCACATTTACGTGCATCGTAGTCTCGAAAAGTGAGGCCTTCTAAACTTTGTCAGAACAATAAGTAACCTTATATCGGGAACACAAAATGAGAATCATCACCTTTATCAGTTACTTAGTTTAACTTTGATATACAAAGTGAAGGTACAATATCTTTCCTATTTTGCAGGTATTTTCCGATTGTTCGCAGTCAGGTATGCTTAATGTTTCATTATCGTTAAGAAAGTTTCAGTCTTAAGGGATTCGACATTATTTTAGTTCATCGTTGAACTTTAAACAAAAACTGGTGTTGTATTTTGGCCTTCTGTAAATCTATAAAACAAAATGGGAATCACCAAAATAATTTTCCGTTTCAGGGCGCTAGTAGACAGAGGCACTTGGCAAAATGTTAAACTTACATGCGTTACTTAAAAGCCAACTGTAATTAAATTAACGATAATCATTGCAATCCTTTCGGAACGAATTTGTTTCGTTGCAGAAGCGTCAGTTTTAGGTATTTTGAAAGCTTTATTCATATCTTCCGGTTTACTCATTTTCTTATAAACAAATGAACACAGAAACATCTGGAACCCCAACTGGGAATTGAACCACGGGTCTCTAGATTGCCGGTCTAGTGCTTTACCATTGAGTTTCTGTACATTCCGATTTACGTACATTTGCTGTTTTCTTACATTAGTTAACGTTGGGCACAATCAATGATTTACTGTTTGAGTTAATTTTGCTCAAACAGAATCATACTAGAATGCACAATTTGACATTTTTATAAGCGGGGTTCGAAAAAAGCCATGGTTTTACGTAACTATAATATCAGTTGCAACAGCAGCCAGTTCGATGTCTTGATTACGTCAGAGTTTACTATTTTGATCCGAATAGTATTGCGCTGTTCCTGGATGTGAGAATAGCGGAGTTGCAACGCCGCCATATTGGAAATGGGTCAGAATGTTGCATTGTGGTTAAGCTGGTAAACAAGTACGTCGGCAAGCGTGGGGGCGAACCGGCCACAGGGAGGTTATACGTGTTGTGTGCCTGGCATGCTATAATACCAGTTAGCGAAATAAAAAATTTAGTTACTACCTGTTTCCCAAGGATCAAGAACTGCGTTAAACATGGGTCAGAGACAT